>JAUMHF010000010.1:8980656-9030455 GCA_032359275.1 Microctenopoma steveboyesi | reverse complement strand
GGCTGTTGGTTGACTGTGTTAGTGAGCTAAATGCATGGTTATGATTGAAGTTTTTGCTCTAATTAGCATTTTATAACTGTAAATTATAACTAGGTTGAATTTAGTAAATTATTTTTTTTTGTTTTATTTTGTTTAAATAGAGATTCCTGACAAAGTAAAAAAGCCTTGATACAATTAACAAATGTATGTGGTACATCTAAAACTTCAAAACGGGTCGAAACAAGAGGAGGGTTAAATTAATTGTGCTGCGGAACGTATAAGAAACATATCACATATAAACGGTCTGACAAAGGTTAGGGTTAGGTTTTAGGTTTTAATGTGGCTGAAATTATAAGCCATTATATTATTTTATATTAGATATATAATATGTGTAATTAACCTTTTAACCTGAAAATTATCTTTTTAAAACAAGTGAAATGTTAATTCAACATAGTTCTAGAACAAATTCAACTTATTAAAGAATTTTCTAGAATAAACTAAAATATCAGAATTATCTTGCTATTTAATCAATTATTGTAATCATTATTATAAGTATTAGTTCAAATCTGCATGTTGGTCTCAAAGATCTATATTTAACGTATGTGTAAAGCTATAGTGGAATATGACTATCATTGCTAAGCTAAGCTACTCTCCAGTGTCATAACATGAGACTGATACTGATCCTCACAAACACTGGGCCGATCAACTGGGCTGCATCTATTCCTACACGCTAACGTTCAAAGAGTCATGGTATTGTTTGAATGAAGACACATGGACAACCATCACACACACACACACACACACACAAACGTTTAAAGTCACGCCCGAGTCCGACAGAGCCAAGACAGACTGGCAGGATGTCCCCACACAGCACTAAAGACACGGGGTTGTCTCAACTTTAAATAACTTAGGCTGTGTGAGTTTATTCAGAACCTACAGGGCACCATGGACACACCAGTCACAGACCATGATCTACAAACACTATACTGCATTTTATTGATTACTAATCGTAAAACCTTTTGAACATAGTAATTACTAAACCAAATCACACACACACATGTTTAATTGTACCTGGCAAAGGTAATACCGCTTGTACTGCTCTGCTATTATGAGAGTTTTAATGAAAACATTTGCTCTCAAGTTTCCTGTTGAAATGACCAACCCCCGTCCACGTGTGCCTCCATTAGGCATCAGCCTCACAGATAAGCTCCTGACAGGTGTCTTGTTGGGCAGCTGCCAGTTGGCATTCGCTTGTAGCCACAGCTAAGAGTCTCTGATTGACAAAAGGCTACGAGTGACCAGCTAATGATTAATGTGCATGTGCTAGTTTACACAACAACAAAATGTAACGCGTTGACACATGGACAGGACGAGCGGGCGACCGAACAGCTGAAGACACTGGGTCCAAAAAGAGGAGCATCTCATCTCTCAAAAATGTCTGTCAATAAAAACGTAGAGAAATACCTCCCCTTCAGTATTGGCTTTGCTCAGTAAGCTATGTTCAGCACTGCGAATGTTCCCGGGCAAACAATATATAACCCAGCAGAATGGAGACCTTGGATCTGTGCCTGCTAAGCTAAACCTAGTCTCTAATTCCTCTGCTGAAAACACAGATAATGGTTCCTTGATGCATGCTAATCTGAACAAAGATGTTTGTCATCAACTTGTCAGCTTTTTCAGGAAACTTCCCCGTGTGACTGCAGCATTGATCACATTCACGTTTTTATCAACATCAGTGGCTGTTTGCAATGTTCCAGCTGATTTTAGGTGAATGTTTTTCATAATAGCAACCCGCTTTCTTTCACACGCTTGAGCAGGAACGGAGAGTTTGTGTTCGAAAAGAGAGAGATTTTCCCACATCAAGCCGTGTAAGCTGGCGCATTTCAAACAAACATATTCCCTGCCAGCAAGAACAGGCTCTATCCATTGATTGATGCCACCTGGTAATGTGTCTTATGCATTGTTTGGTCACTAAGTCTGTCCCTATTTCTCCATCCTGACGTCTGTTGGCAGGCTCCCCGCTCAACGCTGCTCCTTCCTAAATTTGGCCTCATTTGCTGGCACTTAATACTGATTACAACAGTAGTTACCTTGTTTCAAAGTAAATAGTGGAGGATTTAATAGCTGTGGCAGCTTGGAAGTGTTGGACAACACTTCTTAAAGTCAAGACATCTAGGCCAATGAGACACCGGGAGAACTGAAAGGTCTGATGCGTAGTTTACCTTGCTTTTTTACAGTCATGTAAAACAGTAGACCGACACTTCTCTCTGTCCTCTTATCATTCTCTACATTTTTTATATATTTTACATCAAATTAGTCATGTAAATGTGAAACGAAAGGTTTGGTTCAACAGGTTTACAGTACATTTGAACTCCTATTAAGAGTTCATAAGGTGTCACTAGTGTAGGGTGAGGGTTGTGTTGCATGTTGGAATTTTGTCTCAAATGTTTGCTTTTTAATTTCTAGCTATGTCAGTGTTCTTGATTTCACCCTTTGACTGACAAGGCGTCTCAGGACACCCCTTGAATTAACGGTGCCGCAAACACTGAAAACTCAGACAGGAAGACAGCTGTGTGTGTGTTTGTGACTGTGCCTTATTGTTCGGGACTTTTACTACTTTCCTTCTTCAGTATTTGTGTTCCTCGGGACAATGTGTGTTTCTGGGAGGCTGAAAGAGACATATTTAGAAGCTGTTAGCACCCAGCTTTTTCATTTTTCGCGACATAAGCAGCTGAATAATAAAACAAGTCCTCCGGGACACCAGTTTAGTGAATTTGTCTATGTGAAGGTCAGACGAATATCTGAAACATAGGAATTCTTTCAAAGCTTAAAAAATTCCAATTAACAGTTTCCTAAACTAATGTCTGAAGAAGCATATTTATGTATTCTATATTTGCATTCAGTTGTGTATTTTTGTTGTCAAATGCTGTATATCTCAGACCCTGCTTGGTAATTTGTGAATCCAGGGAAAGACCTGTCACATAAACTCAGTTGTATTGCAGATCAGAAGCAAACTTAAAAATGTATCTTGTTATCTTGTTGTAAAATATTCAGCATCCTGTATCCAAAATCAAAAGTGCTATCAAATTAATCTGACTCTTAGACTGAAAATACATAATGCTAGAATTTTATTTGCTCCTACAGTGCTGAATCACGTCATAAATACACTGTCCCTTTAGTCTTAAAGGTAAAGTTGAACTTTTTGGTACCGTTAACCAGCTTACAAAGGGCTCTGTAGTAACATCATCCATTTTTCCCCATGACATTCTTTTTTCCTCTAAAGTTTTAACCATAAAAATTGAACCCGTGTTAAATGCATGAAATACTCCTCTTTCAGTAACTCTAAACAGATTACAGTTACCACTTTGCAATCCCGTTGCATGTAATCTGCTACCAAGCCTTTAATAGTAGGGGAGCAAAGGCCCACTGCCAGGTCCCAATGTTCCATGTTTTGATTAGCAGGGTTAGCTTCAGCTAAGTCTCTGTGTGTTAGAGGCTGGAGGCAGGATTTACAGACCTGCGCAGACATCCAGGGAATGTGTGTGTTGTGTGTTTTGGCTCGTATCTTGCCCTGCTGTGATAATCACCTGGGAACAGAGAACATCTCTTTATGAGAGGTTGGGGTCACACAGGCAGATGATCGGCCACATGGATTACAGAGAGAGAAGTAAAGAAGCAAGAACATAAAAACATACATGGGAATGAAAAGAAGAAGAAACAAATCAATACTTAGTACATCTTAATATCTATATTACGCTGTAACCATTAGGTTCATAATATAGGGAAAGACAGCAGTGTTGTAAAGTTATACACTAATGTTTGGGGGGCAGACAAGCAGTTATTCTTGTTAGTTGCCTGCACAAAGACACTAATGTGAGTGCAGTTCCCATACGCCATGTATACACGATGCTTACAACTCAAGTTACTCTTTTTAATAGTGTGACGGTCGTGTGTTTTCTGTGTACTCGTTTGTTTTTGTTTTCCTTGCAGGTAGGTGGAGTCTGGTTTGGCTGTGCAGGCGCACCTGGGCCCTGTGCAGCTGACCAGCCATAAAAGGATGCTGAAACCTGCTGTCTTACTCTCTCTTCCTGATCCGACGCCGTGTGCGGTGGCTGTGAGCCTGCCACGCACACACGGGTTTCTTTTGTTAGTTTGTCTTGAGTTATGGTCTGCATTTTTGGTTGTTTCCTTATGTAATTAAAACTTTTATTTTTCCGTTAACCCACGCCTCTCCTCTGTTTTGTTGCGGCTTGAGCCGGTCGTAACAATAGTAACTCAAACAAAGAATGCAGTCTGAAATTTCTAAAAGCAGTACTTAATGATAGTTGCTTTACACATGCTTATACTATTTTCATGATGCGTTATTTAGCCGTATCAATGCTTTAGATTAAATGCAATTTAATAATAAAAAATGTGTTACTAATTCATCATAATTAGAATAAAAACTATTAGAATAAGAATTATTTCAAGATTGGTAGTGCGATTAAAAAATAGACATTACACCACTGCGAACAATAAATGTAATACTACTTTGTGTGCACAAGAGAAATGTGTTTGTTGACACAGCGTGAGAGCAGAGCAGAGAGCTCGCTGAGGGTGTTTTGTTGTGATTCATTAGTGAGTTTTAACAGCAGGAAAGAAGAAGAAACAGTAGGGTACAAACCTGACTCAGTGAACGCCGCATGAGTCAGTCTGCATCCCTGAGCCTCTTGTGCATTATAAACACAGTATTTCAAATATGTAAGACCATTAGTGGTAAAAGCCGCTGGACATCACCAGTGGAGATGCTGTTTTTATAGACAGAGAGGACATTGTGTTGGATGATAATATTTACTGCAGCATACACTGAGTGTGTGTGTGTGTGTGGGTGTCGGGTCATACGGAGGCTACTTAAGAAAACACATACACACATGTGAACACAATTTATCCAAAGAGACAAACTGCGGCCACAGACGGTACTGTGTTTAACCACGCATAGTTTGTGTTTGTGTGATGAACTCACCTCGCTCCTTCTTTTCCTTTGAAAACGAGTCAAACTTCCTGCGCAGCGATTTTCTCCGTTTGTGTGTCTCTGTGAAGAACAATGAAGGTCAGGGTTAGGGTTAGTGTATGAGGTGCCCTCTTCCAAGCATTTGTCTTACATGAAAAAAACCTTTCATGAGCTCTAAATCAATTTAATAAACTCAATCAACTCTGTTTTCTTTCAAGTAAACACGCAGACAATTCAAAATGACCCCAGTTCCCTTTCCTCTCTCTTTCCCTCATTATGATTTCCTCCTGAGTGCTTGTCCCTCTTCCTCAGTTCTAAGAATAAACCTCTTCAATGGAGTTTGTTGGTGTTTGTTTGAACAGCCCCATTTGCTTAATGGCTGTGCTGCCCCAGACATGAAAGATAAAAAGATACTGTGTGTTGATGTGTATGAAAAAGAAAATCTAGACATAATCTTAATATCCATTAATTAATGAGATTTTTAGTACTGCAAGGTTTTGAAGAATAGGCAGCACATAAACTGACCACTCTCAAAACGTATAGGTATGTGTTTCATCAGATCAATGTACCACAGATGATTAATTAGCTATCTAGCTTCCAAAATGATGTTGGCAGTACATCTTTCCAGGCTGCTGTGTGCATAGATGACTATCAAGAAACCCAATAACATAGGATTTATCTTGAACTATAAATGTGATTTCAGTTGTAGGACACAACCATTGCTGACATTTTTAGCCTTTTCTTTGTGTTAGTTGGTTTCTCGGTTGTGGACTTGTGGATAACTGGAGACACATCCATCACATAAAGGTATTTTTAGCCCAGTGGGCTTTGATTGATTCAGTTAATCCATGTTTACATGCTAGATAATATCACTGTCACTGTTCTTACAGCAGCATTTCCCCGTGCCTGTTTTGATGGTGCCTTGATTGAGGTTGTGTTTTTTACGAGCTCCAGCGCCTCCCCCTCAGACAGGGTTTACATGAAGAAGCCATTGTTTAGTTTAGTAAAGCTGCTGTTTAGAAATCACTAATTCAAGGTTGGCTATTTTCCCTATTAAGGACAGAGTGGAGTTTCCTATGTCGCAAACTCTGCCATCTCAAATACACTGTATGCTTATGCTATAATAACAAAAATTTCCCCTTTAATTTACAAGGAAAAAGCTACACAAATTTAAAAAAAGCAGGAAAAATAAGAATGTAAATGAGTGTTCATGTGGTTATGACCGAGTGTGTGTGTCATTGGGATAAAAGGGTCAAATTCCCATGACTGCAGGAAATTAAAGTTTATTTCCAAACGCACCGCCCCTCCCACCACACACACGCCACCTCCTGCTAAGGCTGATCCGCAGCGGGGCGAGGGTGTGTGAAAACACATGTATCATTACATAATGCACAATCACAGAGGGATAAGATGAGGAACCGTTATAATATCATGAAAACGAAGACAAAGATGTTCTATGTGTTATTTCCTATAACACGTCATCACTGTTTTGTTGCTGGCATGACGTTTTTGTGAAATCATTGCCCGTGACACAAAATGACCACGCTAAGACAAAAAAGCATTGACAACAAATAACAACCAAAGTGACTGAAACCAACGTGGTGGCCTCATCTCTGTTTGTGTTCAGTCCCATGTACAGGGGAGGGGCAGGAAGACTTTGACATGTCTGTAGTCAGGGGTCCATTTACTCATAATAAGCTCATCGTTTCCAGCTGCCTTTAAAAAAAGATCCACAGTTAAGATGTGTTTTTAGGTAAACAGGACATTTTACTCGGCTTAATTAGCTGCAGGGTTTTGCCTTATCCCCGTATTTGTACGGGGTCATAATTTTAGATCTGCCAACTTATTGTAAGGTGCATTACACATCTGTCATAATGTGGCAGGTATTGTGTCATGTTGTTAGTTAACTCTTTTTTTGTACATTTTTGTCCCTAGCAGTGTGGAAAAAGGCCCCTTAATGCTTCCCTTAGGGAACGGTCAAAAGAGAGGGGAAATAAAAGCAGAAAGTACAGGCAAGATGGAACAACCGCAAATATAGAGAAAGACAGAAGATCTGAATGAAGACAAAGTGAGTTAGTTTGGAGTCCCCGTAGGACAGTGATTCAGAGAATGGGGCATGAGAATGAACTACACCAAATAGGAGCACATGTGCAAAACTCCTGACACATTTCACAAAGCATTCACTGGACCCTGCCAAAACACTAACAAACACACACACCCGCGAATACATACACACCACCAGTCACATGGGGCCACACATGTAAAAAG
Organism: Microctenopoma steveboyesi; assembly: GCA_032359275.1. Taxonomy (NCBI): domain Eukaryota; kingdom Metazoa; phylum Chordata; class Actinopteri; order Anabantiformes; family Anabantidae; genus Microctenopoma; species Microctenopoma steveboyesi. The sequence continues at coordinate 9,023,218 of JAUMHF010000010.1, read as the reverse complement.
ATGTAAACACCAATATATAAAGTGCCTTTGCAAATAAACGGAGGTTTTCTATGGCTTGAATTCCTCAAAAATTGAGTTTCAAAGTAAAACAGTAAAAAAAGAGTAGAAGGGAAAATGAGAAGCCAGAGAGAAGGACAGAGTGGAAGATGGCAATTGGGATGGGAACATGTTGAAGACACATGTGGAAAAGGAGGAAAAATCAACAGAAACCAGGAGGACTAGAGAGATTTCGCCCCAGGGGAGAAACCCAGGGGCAATATTCCCACACTTGCTTAAACAGAGCGCTGTCATCCTTAAGGAGGAATCTCCCCCTGTACAGATTATACATTTGAATTACTGTCTAGTTTGTAACTTTTGAGGGAAGTACCAATCAGCGTATAGACCCATCTAAGATCACAACAGGCTGGTACCACTGTTGGTAACCGAGTAAGATTTCTGTGGTGATGTTAATTCAGTTCCTCACATCTGTTTCACATCACTTTTTGGGGTCAAATCTGGTTAAGTAGAGCTGGTGGTCAATCACTATTTCAAGGCGGTCTCTTCTTTAGAAAAAAAGTACGTCCCCTTCATTGACTTGTGGTTAAAGTCAGGAAACGTTACATGTGGGGTTATAACACAAAGGACTGTTTCAGATTAAATATTCTTACCATGAGAACAAAGACGTGTGAAATGATTGGGTGTAATTCCTGAATGGCTAATGCCACACACGAAACCCCCTGTAACTAATCTGAAATGCTTGACTCTGGATTCATTTCATATTCACTGTGGTGGGGTACAGTAGACAAATGCCAAAAAACATATTGGTGCAATATTTACAAACCTGACAGTAATATTAATGACATCATGTAGACCCACAAAGCATTCAACAGGAAGGAACCCATTCACATGTTCCCATGGATCTTACTGTTTCACTCTGACCTGATGGGAAATGGACATAAATTTATCCCTAAAACTAAAACAACTAGGCAAAAGGGGATGAGAAGAAAATTTCCTGAAAGTGAACTAAGCAGGGACAATGGAGTCTCACAGGATGTAAAGTATGTTGGCCTTCCATCCTTAAAGATTTCACTTACTGACATGTATTCCCATGGGACTTAAACCAAGTGTAACGTTTTACTTTGTGTATTTTTCCTAAAGTGACTCTGTAAACATGTACAGTAGCTCTTAAAAGATTTATTAAACATCAGAAATAATAGGAATTATCACAAAAGTCAAATCAGGATAAGGATATGAAAACCACTTCTAGTAACACGGTAGTCTCAATACTTGTAAAATGTCACATAAGGACTCTCTCCAGATTTAGCCAGATCTAACCAACCTGACATACACAGGAGAACATGGTCACTCAAACAGAAACGTTCTAGGAAACACTCCATCAATCCATCAGCTATGGTAGATGTTTCAAAACATGTAGAAGATTGTGAGAGCATGTGGACATAAATTCTGTGGTCTTCAGGACGTACCTTCAGGACGAGTCTCTGTGAGTGACACACTATAATACATTTATGTGTACTCATATTGAAGCAGTTATGATCAAGAATGAGGCTAATGTTGTTTACAAGTATTAAAAACCACACTGCTGCACAAAGTGACATGTTATTTCCTCCAAAAACTTTTTAAAGAGCTCAGGACGACCATGACTTTTTACACTTTCTGAAATGAATTTCCACAAGAAAAATCAAGTGACTAACTGTGAATTGGAGACACTAAGTAAACTGGGTCTGCATCAGCCCACTGGTTAAAGTTGAAGATATCAGGGTTAAAATCCCTGAGAGAGAACTCCAGTCAGGGAGTGAGATAAGTCTGAGAAAATCAGCTCACATACCGACTGGTCTCATAGGAGAGAGGCAGATCCTGCACACACACTTCTACAATCAGCTGTGTTTATTTCTTATCAACCTCTACACTCTGTAAACTCCAAGAGCTCAGCAACTCTCCAACCCCAATAAACACGACAGAAAACCTCCCTGCCTCTAGCCTGTGAGGTGTTTGAAAGATTTATCCAGTTTTTATGGCTATATTTTGTTCTTTAGTGTTCGAATGGCAAGTAGTTCAAAGCAGAGAATTGTCCAGCGGCAACAAGAGGAATGGGTGAACAAAGGGCAAGTGTTTGTGTGTTTCCAGCTGTTATATGAGATGAATCAAGCACAACGTAGCAATTCATTCTGTGTGCGTTATTTTATCACAAAGCACGCTGATTGTTTCCTGTAAAATATGTTAACATTCTTTACTCATAATGTTTAAGCCGCGCTTCGGGTCTTGCAGGCTCTTTTAGGGTATGAAACAAAACCTTCAGGCTCTTAGGCAGAGCAAGGAGGCAGAACTTGAATTACTCTCAATCAGGGTGCAGCAGTTCTTAAAAGGGGATCACTGGAGAGTGAATCCTGTCCAAAGATACGATTGCAGGTGCTGCCATTATTATGTCAAATGTTGGATTATTATGACGGAAATTTAGACAAACACAAGGTGACTCTGATGTTTTGTCGGACTAAGTAGCGGGCTGAAATACAAGCTATAATCAAAACCACAAAGCTCATGATTGCAGATTCCAGTAGTCTACATTACCGTTGTTGTTCCTTCAGTGTTTTTTTATGTAGGGGAACAGAGAAGTTCCCCCTCGAGATCATACCATGGTAGGCAACATCATTATTTCTGGCTGAGTCTGTGGCCTTTTATTCTCCAAACCAGGAAGAACAACAGCATTGGCTGTTTGCTTAAGCAGCTTAAATTGGTCTTTATTTGTGTTCAGCTCTAAAAAAGCGTCTGTCCAAACAGTTCCCAACAGACTTCATATTCTTCAGGAGGGAGAAGGGTCCTGTGCACGCACTGATGACAAATGGCCAACACTAAACTCTATCATAACATCGATGACTAAACAAATCATGTAGCATCCTTGGCATCATCTGCCGTTTTCCTATTATCAGTGGCAACTTTGGAAAACTTTCATGTGTGCGGAATGTTATCTTTCACCAAACAGACGTTGAATGACCACACTGGCTCATGTTCAAGCATCCTGCTTCACGCTCATTCCTCAGATTTGCGAACAGCCTACTCTGGCTCCCATGGTAGTTGGAGAGTTGCCCTCACTCAAGGGCAACCCAACCCAAGTTCATAAGGTAGTTGGTTCACTCAATCAACTCTTCTTTACTGGCGCCAGGTTGACCATGTCATCATGAACTTGCTTCATAACAAAGTTAATCCACTCAAAGTCCATTGTAAAGTAGACACATTTACAAAAAAAAACATGACATGGCAGTTCCAAAGCTCCAGTCATCTTCCACTGACCCAAAACAAGCTATTCGAGCAAAAGAAATGTAGGTCTTGTAGTAAATCTTTTTCAAATCTATGATATTTCAGTGTCTTATCCCTTTACTGGCAGAACGGATCCATGTGTGTTATTTAGGAACTTAAGAAAGTAAGTTGCTCACGTTCACGCACTTAATACAGTCACTTTGTTGCTTTGGATAAAAGCATCTGCCAAGTAAAGTAAAGGTAATCATGCAACATTGCCTGTAATTTATTCTCATACCTCTGGGGATACTAATCTTGAAGTCCAGGTCCCTCTCCTCCAGGTGGTACAAGGCAACTTCCTGTAACCTGGCTCGCTCCAGCTCTGATAGGCTCTGGATAGGCACGGGTTGTAACCGCACACTCTGACCCAGCATGGTTGCCCACATGTGGTGCCCCTGCAGAGGGGAAGAAAGAGTGATTGATGGGCTTGTTCAAGCAGGTAGCTTGTCATAGACTGTGAGCATGTAGTTCATGGTGGGTCTCAATATCAAGCTGCATTCAGGGAATGGTAGAGTGAAGTGTAGAGTAGTTTGTGTTTAGTGATAATTGAGCATATATGTAAATATCAAAGACAGACCTGCACCAACTGATTACGCAGTACAACAAATTCTCTGCTGCCTCTAACAATTTACCCAAAACCTTTGCAATAAACACTGTCAATCAACCATCAAATCTTAAAGCTAAACATAGAAACAATCCCTAAGGCAAAACTCTAGAACTGTAATTTCTGACATGCCCCCCTGTCTTACTACTTCTGCTTTCATTTCACTCTCCAATAAGACAACATGGTGTAAGCTACGATATCATGCACCACATCCACACAAACAAGGAGGTTGTGCGCACAAGAGGTAAAGTAAACACCATGCAATAAAATGCTTGTTATAAAGGTCTTAAATGTGGCTTCAAAGTACAAAATCAAACCAAAATCGCCATTCCCTCTTTGATGGTAAGGGTGCTTTTTTTATTGTCTCGTTGTCTGTTCAGTTTTTCTCTTAAATTGTAATTTATTCTTAGCTGACCTATTCATTGCAGTTTCCTTTGTAGCGTGCTCACTATTTGTCTATTGTCCTGGCACTGTATGTACAATGCATGCTAATTTTAGCCTCTGTTCACGTGCAACCTTACCTTTGGAACCAAACTCTACTAACATTGTATATTCGAAGTGTTTTCCTGTCATAGTGATAAAGCCCTACTCATATAACTCTATGTCTATGTTCCTGGAGGAGCTTTGTCAAGTCTGAGAGAATTAGTTTGGGCTTGTTGACTACAAGCAGATAGCTTGTCACAGACTGTGAGCATGCAGTTTAAAAGATGTGGATATTTATCAGGCATGGTGGGGCTCAACCTCAAGCTGCATTCAGGGACTTGTAGAATCTATTGTTTGTAACAGTAAATATAAGCCTAGGTGTAATTTCTTTGCAAAAACAACATTTTTATTTATTAAAAAATGACAATAAGTTGGCACAGGCAATGGCATCTTTCATTTTATAAGGCTCTTCAATTGTGTTCAAATGTTACATTTCTGACAAAGTCATAAAAAAGTTACTGTATTTAAAGAGATATACTAAAGAAAAGACCCTTACAGTACTGGTCCAACCACATTCACCCCCATGTTTACATCAAGGATGTGGGATCTTGTGAAATTCATTCATCACTAACGAAATTGTTGCCACACAGCATGCTAACAAATAAACAGACAAGTTATTGTTGGTCCATTAGAGCATTCATAAATTCCCGTAGTTTGATGTGCTGTGTGTGATGTTGTGCTCGCTGTCTCTGTGGTCTGAAATAGATGGGTTTTTTCAACCTGACTGCTATTTAAGAAACACTTTTGGAGGGGGTTACATTTATCTGAACAGTAGAAATGCTTAGATAGAGGGCCAGCTAATAACTTTAGGATCCTGTGTGTTGGAGCAGAGCCATGGACAACAGCCTAGTTTGACCACAATTCCCGCAAAAACCCAATTTCCCAATGGAGATCACTGTTTCATTTAAAAATCATTAAAGAGTTTATTTTAGTTTATTTTTTATGTTGCTGCAGATTGAGACAGAGAGTTCAAACGTGGGGCATACATTCAGCATTGCTTTACACAAGACAGAGATTATGTATAAAGAAGTGCAAATACAAGAACAAATCTATGCTGAAATCAGGTAATGTTACCTCATATTTTCTTCAAATAAAACCATGTTCAGACCCAAAATGCAAAGTTTTACCAAAGACGCAGTTAATATATACCAAATATACAATACTGCATTTAGGAGAAAGCAAATACTTAAAGATAATTTAAGAAAATTCCTTATTGTTGGAATGACTTTAGAAAATGTTTCAATTGGTGAAGAAAAAGGTGATAAATACTGTCTCAAGAAAGATAGATGTTCCTACTTTAGATGTACTTAAAATTGAAGTTAGAGAATCTTGTATTTTCAAGCATAAAGCATAAAAAGATATTTATATTATATTATTTTGTCAAGGTTCACACACGTTGTAATGCAGGGTTCTGGTTCTGCTGTTCTAAGGCAAAAGTAAGATCATTTTAGTGACGACTCTGCAACACAAATGTGACAAAGCTTCTTCAAGGCCTCAAGAAGCATTAAACATGATTTTATGTGTGTAAACTACCATGATTCTCCATCATTCCTGTCTCCCACCAGTACTGGGAGAGCTCCTGTCAAGCTTGAACACACATAATGATTTTATACTATATATATTTTCTTGTTTGTTTCATTTCCTTATCGCGCTTTCACATTATGTAGACATAAATAATGTACTGGTGTGGCTTCTAATGAGAGAACATCATCTTCACATTATTCTGATCCACACTTTGTTTTAATTATCCTAATCAGGAACAGCGTCTGGTGCTCTCCCGCTGATGCTCTCCAAAACACATCACAACTGAGCCAAACGCATTAGCATACAAAAGTGCCCACTCATTCCCGCTAACAGTGTCAAGAACACACAGACACACACTGAGAACAGACGGACTGCAATAATAATGCAGTATTTAACACTCGGGACCACAACATGTGTTGACACAGTAGCCCTGTTGTGTCCGTTCTGACTAAAATGGCACATTCAGAAAGATCAGAGTCTAGAAATCAAAGTTAGGTCAGTAGGGGAATACTAATAGAAGTGGATAAGTGTGGTGATGCCATATGCTTGTTTATGAATAGTGGTGTGTGTGTGTTTGTTTGTTTGCATATTAGAAGCAGGAAGGCAACTAAATTCAACAAAATATTAAAATGATTTATTTGAATTCCCATTCCCAATTCCCATTAACTACACATTTTACAGATGTACGGTGTTGGATTGTTGCAGGAAAGCTTGACTTAATGGAGTAGTTTGCAGTAAATGAATTGGTAAACATGTTTACTGTCTTGAGCGAATTAATGATGTTTACAAAGTCATGCACATGGCTAATCTTGGCTCGCAGAGCTCCTGGGACTAAAGCTATAAAAATGCAAAGGCTTTGTATTTCATTGCCCAAAAAGGCTGTCTGGGACCATTTTGGCAACGTCAACTTTGTCTCGTCATTTCAAAAATATAGTCTCAATTCATATTGTTTCAAATTGAATCAGTTTCAATAGCTTTTTGATACAGTCACATACATATATAGAACCAACAGTCATTATCTAAGTTATTAAACAACATTGTGGCAGAAATTATCTGTAAATAACTAAATAAGTATATTTAGTTAAGTAAGTTTTTATACCTCACTTTGAATACTTTAACTTGATGAATAGATAAGATAAGTAAAACAAAATACATAATATGTGGTTAAAATAGGCTCCGTGGTTTCATTCAATACATGAATGCATAAATATTTACAATATACAATTACATCATAAATGAGACACAAAGTCTACTTTCACTTTTGACACTTTCTGACACTATTTCTCGAGCTAATGTCCATTCATTTATATTTACAAATGCAGAACTTCTACCTTTATCAGTTTTCCTAGTTTTCGGTAATGGTACTTTTATTTAAGTAAATGATACACTGCACACACACACACACACAAAGAGTCTGTACCTGTATCGGGGTGTGTTGCTATCTCTCAACTAAAATCCTCTGCAATCAGTCCGTGTAGATTTCCCCCGACTTTGATACAAATGGACCACAACAGGGAGCTGACGCACAAATGGTGGCAAGTACGAAGTGAGTGAGTGAGTGAGTGAGTGAGTGAGTGAGTGAGATAGTAACACAGTGTGTGTGTGAGAGAGAGGAAGAGAGAGAGGAAGGGTTGGGGAGGGCTAAGAAGTAAGTTAGATTAAGAGAAGAGGAGGAGCGGCCGTACTGATTTGACTTCAAGGAGCTGAGAACATAAACACAGAAGAGAGGGGAGGAGGAGGAAAATTATGCAATAAGACTGGGTGGGTAAATGACCAGAGCTAGAAACAGGAACAAGGAAGACGAGAGGAGAAGAAGTGGAAAGAGGTGAGGAATGTGAAAAAGTAATAAAAGAAGAAGACAAAGGGGGAAAGAAAGAGAAGTGGGGAGGGGTAAAATTGAGGCATGGGAATAGAAAATAAAAGTCAGGACTGGAAGACAGCAAGATCTAGAACATGAGAAATGATGACCAAATAGATCTGGTTATGAAGAAAGACAGAGGTGAGAAAAATAAACAAAAGTAAAAATGAAAAGGAGAGAGAGGAGGAGGAGGACGGTTTAAAGCAGTTAGGAACTGAAGACTAAAAGAAAAAAGTTGGCAAGTGACAAAAAAAGGAAAAGCAGAGAATAAATATAAGATATGGTAGTGAAGAAAAACACAAGATGAGAAAACAGGTAGGAAGGCTTCAGGACGCAAGAAAACAGAGTTAATATGTGATACAAGCAAGTAAGGAGGGAGGCTAGAAACAGGTAGAAAGTGAGAAAGTGAGTCAGGGAAGGAGAGAAGGAGAGAAAGGAAAGGAGAAACATCTTAGCTAGGTAAAAGAGAAGTGAGACAGGGAGCGAGAACAGCATAGTTCACAGTACAAATCAATCCAACAACAGAAGAGAAGCACACACAAGGAAACTATGAGGTGGGAAAGGGACAGACAGTAGGAGGGGAAGAAGGTCAAGGCAGGTTAAACAAGGAAATGTGGTAGTGATTAGAAAGGAAAGAATGAGAGGCTGACAAGAAAGGACAGAAGGAAGAAAAGGAGATCAGGAGGAAATGAACGACGGTATCGAAGAAGAGACGCGGAGAGGTGAGTGGGAGGAGGATTAAAATGACAGGATAAAAGTTCTATAAAAGGACAGACGGGAGAGAGGCACAGGGAAGTTAAAGAGGCAGACGGCGGATGAGCAGAGGACACACAACAGTCAGTCAGTCGGGAGAAAAGTGTTCAGTTTAAAGAGGAGAAGACATGGTGGGAGAAGAGGGAGCAACAAGAGTCCACACACTAAGCTCAGCCTCAGGAACATTTCTCTGCCTCTGCTTTAATTAATCTCTACTGAATGTTTGACCCAGCCCCCGACTTCCTCCTCCATCCTCATGTTAATAAAATTAAGTCTCTGTCCCAGACATTGTTGAGGAATTGTTATATTTAAGTGAAACGTAAAATATAAGGCTTGTAGGTTAATAGATGAATTAATAAAATGCTGCAAGGAAATTACAACCTGTTGTTTGGGTTCTTTCATCCAGCTGTGCAGAGGCCAGGGTTGGAAAATGTCTGTCAGCACTCCAGCTGCGAGGCCCAGAACAACAGCAGCTAAGATGCATTACGCTGCAACCTTCTGACCCCACAGAGTTCACATTTCATGGCCCTGGCTATGTAAGAAAACGTGGGCAATAGCATGGCAAGAGGAATGATGCCTACACCGGTAACATGGAGGACGAGGACTATACGAAGCAAATGTCTCCAGAAGCTGTTTGTATTGTAAATGTTCAAATAATCACGGAGGGCACCTCCAATGTCAAAATAAAAAAATATCAGTTTGATCTAATGGTCAGCCCTCCATGATTACTTAAACATTTACTATAGAAACAGCTCCTGGAGACTTTTCTAAAATGGTGCAGCTAGTATTGTTTTTGCGTGAATTCTCTATAACCATTTAAGTGACCTCTAATTATTTCCATGATGTTGATTTTGTTCGTTTGATCCGTTTTGTATGATCAGGCACTAGAAATCCAGGTAGCCTTTGTGACAGTGGTGATCACAAGGGACACTGGACTCACAAAACACTGGTCATGAGTGACTAACGTTCGTACCAATATTTGTTTAGTGAGTGTTTCTTCTTTAAGATAAGTTTTTATCACTTGTCAATCGATAAGAATGAAGCATCTGTGGCCAGGAAATAGCCATCTAAACCCTGGCATCAGTCATTTCTCCCTGTTCTGTCTCCTGTTCTTACACCCAATTGCTGAAAATGTTCATTAGAATAAAATCACAACAGTATCATAGTTAACTATAGTGACGGCATATAAAGAGACGTCTCTGCAGCTTAAAACATCTGTAAAACATCTGTCACACACGGAAAATAACTTGTTTTTGCTGTTGCATATTGTGGAAATGTGCTTATTACAGTAGAAATAAATGCAACCTTTGTCCTCTGGCCTTTCTTTTTCCATTCATCACTTGAATATAACGCACTTGTTGCTGTGTCTGTGTTGTGTGTGTCAGCTTATTCTCTGTCTCCTCTTCCGGCTTCTCACTGGGATTTTTCGATCCTTCTCATGTCCAGCAAAAAGCCACCGCTTCCAGGTGAAAGGTCAGGGGTGACATCATATGGTTGCACATATCATGTGCTGAACGTGTGCTGACTCTGACTGTCTGATCGAAAACAGGATGGGTAAAGACACGATACACCCACGGTAACACAATCTGATGAGTCAGCATACCCACGCTGGGACAGCATGCACGTCTTTACTGACTGCACTGCCACCTACAGTCCAAACTGTTAACACGAGTCTGGGCATCAAATTAAAGTTGAAGTTGCTCCCACATCACATTTTCTGTTTGCCCTTATTGCAAAAAGAGAACAGAGATTGGAATAAGGGTTTTGCTCAGGGCCATGTGGATGTGATGTAAAAATAGTGATAAACAAAGGAAGACATGAGATGCATGAGTAAGCGTTTGCTGTAAAACCTGCAGTTGCATTCTGTGCATTCGTGCAACTGCATCTCATAGTTTACTATCTCACTAGATCTTATTAAAAGCTTAAATAACATTTAAGCTTTTGTGTCAAATGAAATTAAATGTTTTTTTTTAGGGAAAATACATTTTCTTAGAGCGTCTGTGTGACTTTTTTGCTGAGATGATAGTGCTGAGGTTGAGACAGTGAAATAGAAAAGTCATCCATTCATATTAATATGATTTTAGAGCAGCGTGTGCAGAAGCGTGACACTATTGTCGCTGCACACACACTCACCTACAGTGATATATAGACAAACATGGGACAATAGTGACTTTAAAGTTTAAAATCTTACAGTTTGTCTCTCAACTATGGTATATCAGTTCACATATATTTATATTTCATTCTATTTTTATGATGTTAAACAAATATATGTGCTTAAACTTTCCTTTTGTCTCAGAGGATCTGTCTGGGTTAAACTGACCTGTACAAACTAAGAGACGCAAGATGCTTCTTAGGAAGTAAGACAGATGAGGATTGAAACCGAGAAGAGGGTGGCAAGTGCACCTGTGCGAGAGAAGATCGTCTGATGAGTGTAAACACATCGAAGACAGGCAGGTACACAAAATACTGGGGACTTCAACATGAAGCAGATGCAAATGAAATTGCTGGTCACCAAGAAGGTACAAAAGGGTATTTGAGACACAGATCCAGATTTGTGGCTCACTGGGTTGCTCTGATGTTTTTACATCGTCGTTCCGTTGGATCGTTTTTAAAAAGAACTTTTGAAGATTGAATTATGACCCAAAATTCTCTTCTTATTTCTAATTATTTCTATTTTTCATTTTGGCTAATAAACGCTCTTGGAAAATCCTTTTATTACTTTCAGCTGCCAGGTCCAAGTGCACAATTAGTATCTGGCTTCTTGCAATTCATCAAACAACAGTGACTTGAAGGTGAAGAGCGTTACTCATTCAGACTGTAGATGGACCAGATTGGATAGGTCACAGAGTCCTGCTTTATCAGACAGTCATAACATAGGCTACAGACGGACTTCTTAATCACTTGTCAGATTAGCTTAGTCATTATTATATTTATAACTACATTTTCCGTGAAACAATAACCAGAGGGCATTTCAAAGACCAGCAGACACCTGGGTGTTGTTGAGGGAGATATAAAAATGCCTGATGGTCTTCTATACAATCAGGAATACGCGATGAGCAAAGGATTTGGCTGTTTTTGAAAGTCAATTATGCAATCATTGGATGTGCTCACAACAGCAAAGTAAAGTCACATGAGACTTTAGCACACACATTGTAACAGACCCTTAGCTAGTTATGTTTTCAATATAGGCCTTTGAGAGCGAAATGGTGACATTGGCTGTGTCCAAAATCACTTCCTAATAGATTGGTTGGTGCACTCAAAGCTCCCACAGTGGCACAGAACAGTGGTGTGCATGGCATGCACATTATGAAGTATCCAGGTATTCAAAATCATCATTTTCTGCTCACTAGAGACGTGAATGAGGGAATAGTTGTGATTTGAGTGCATGGTGCAGTTTACTGCAGCATTGGATGGATAGTTATACGATACCTCTGGCTGAATCTTTGTGGCACGCAGCTATTTGGTTGTAGCAATTCCCTTTCTACTGAAATCAGACATTATATGGAGACATTAGACTATGCACATGTGTCATGTTTCTGACATTTTGGCTTTGTAGGGTATACTGTAGCCAGGTGCATATTTAGGGTAGGCTAATGCTAATCAAATGGATATAGTGCTGCTGCTAATGAACCGGACATTACAGCTTCACATATTAGCTGAGTGTATGCTTCATTTCTCTGAGCATTTGGGAAAGAAGCAGAGGAAATACCGATACAGGGGGAGGAAACAAGATTCCAGCAAGGATATGAAAAACAAGTGTTTCTCACTCTGCATCTCTCTTCTCTAAACAGGACGTTGACACCCACACCCATCATCATGATCACCACCATCACTGTCCGTATGTTTCCACCCTCCTATCTGAGTTTCTACGAGCACCCACAGCGAGTCACTGAATTCATGCTAAAAGAGGAAATAGGTAATGAGGTTTAGTATGTGAAATGAGTATATGAAATCAGTACTCAAGAGAGCTTTGGTTAAGTGGGTGCAAAGTTAGCCTAAACACTTTACAGGACACAAAGAAAGGAAAAGAATGAACACAACACAAATGAACCATATGCAATATAAAAACTCAACTGAACTTGCAAACACAGAAACAGGGGCCAGATAAAGAGCACAAAACACACGAATGAAAGTGTCAAATTTACAAATACTAAAAAGGCGATTCCAATTTGAAGACCTACCTCATGCCCCCCAACTCTGCAGGGAGTCTGACTCAAAGACTCATTTATCACAGCAAGTCAAATACTGCTCTGTCACAGAGCGCATAAGCAGAATTGTGCTACGTTTCCTTTGTATTTTAATAATTCATCATAAAACTAATGGATGTGTTGGGTGATATAAGTGGCTTGAACAGGCATAAAAGTAATTCATGTGTGTTGGGTTAGATTACAGCCCAGACCTAGACACAAGCCAACCTGCTTTTAGTTTGAACTATTTTATTATTATTACATAAAGATCAGAATTAAATATCAGATATTCACCTCAGCATGCATTTTCACAAATTAACATTTAAAATGTTTTAAAGCCTGATGAAGCACACACCTACCGCTGTGTGTATTTTGGGGTACACACTTGACTTATGTAATGTAAAATCTGTTTTTAGTGTTAAGTAAAAAAAAAAGGAAGCTCAAAATGCAGCAGCACGACTTGTTGACATGAAACTGAGCCATTAATCTTCAGCAGGCTTATTTGTTCTTGTCTCATTAAACAAGGTTTCACATCTTTCCCCCCACTCACAGTGGTTAAGTCCCCCAGAGTGCCGAGAAAGAGAGGGAAATCAGCTTTTTCAGGATATGTGATGTAATCACCATCTGCTTTTGTGGCTGCACAACATAAGTTTGCTGTTGTGGGGATGTCCTGTGCTATGAATGCATACAGTAATGCGTTTTCTTCCTGTCGGACAGCGTTTACTCTCAGAAAAGAACATATGAGGCCCTCCTTTGATGCGGTTTGTTTTTTCCTACTTTGTTTTATTTATGGAGGCAGTGATATAAGCCAGAAAAGTAGGAAAAATGCTCTTTTCATGTTCCAACTATTTCTTATGTGGCAAACGCCACCAGTACTATAGGCCTAGGCACAGATACTAAAACTGAACTACACATCTGCAGGCTACACGTAAGAGAACAAGCAGGGGTAATAAAATAAAATAATAAGTAATGAAATATTAGTGTTAGCATAGATTCAGCCAAATGCTACAAAAACCTGATAGGACACAGCTTCATATTGCAGCTTTTGAAATGTCCTTCAGTGGCCAAGTAACTCACCTGATATCAACCAGGAAGATGCTGATTGAAGACCAGGCTGAAGGCAAAACGCCCACAAACAAGCACAGACTGAAGGCAACTGGCCAACGTGTGGCAACACATCTCAAAGTAGGAAACTCAGCACTTGGTTATGGGTTCCAGTCTTAAGGCAGACGTTTACTGTCATTTAATTCTTAAATCTGCTCATTTACTTAACTGCTGTGAGAGATTTACCACATTTCCCAGGATACCTTTTGACAGACCTGACAGCTTTGCATGTGAACCACTCTTCATCCCGTGTCTCATTTCTCGAAAGTACAGCATTTATCCACCGCTCATCGCTGTTGCCTGTTGCTTGTGTAACAATACTAAAGTAAGTCATGAAAGGAAGTGGCGTTTTGAACTGATATCATTAAACTGGAATGACTGAGGCCACAGCAAATCTTCTTAAAACCAAGAAAACTGCTCACACCGGGTTAAGTAAGCACAGCATTAAAGGCAGGGATCAAACATGACTTTATAGGGTGGATTCCAGTAAAGTCTTTCTACAGTAATTCATTTCTATAAATTAAAATAACTGTCTGGAGTAATCAGTTCATCCATGTGTACAAATGGATGTTTGTGCCTCATGTAATTCTCTCCTGGAGTTTCTGAGATATTGCGTTGACCAGAATGGGACAGATGTGTCCTCGGTCAGACAGAAACCTGCACCGTTTACCTGTGGTGTGTCTCTGAAAAAGAGAAGTGCCCAACACAGTAAGATCAGTAAGACAGTAAGAGCTCAATGGGCCTGGTAGCTCGATGGGTTAGGCGACTGGGATGCAGAAGGTTGTAGGTTCTAAACCCCGTCTATGAATTTTTGTTCAGCCCTAATTCAATCCTTCTTGTATGTTGAACTTCATTTTAGTCTTTAAACAGACACTTATACAGGCACATTTAAAAAGTTAGTATGCGTGTTTCAAAATGTTCCTAAAATGATGTAGATGAACTACTCTGAGGCTTTCAGGCAGCGTCATAAACACCCTGCCACGTGAGCTGAGGTCTAGAACGATCCGCCAGCTTCACAAATCAGTAAATCAAATAGACACTGACATTTGTGGTGAACCATCAGAAGATTCATCATGGCGTCTAAGCACAGACACGCACACATTTGCAGATGGACATAAACCTGAAGAGGGACACATGTGAACAGGCAGATCAACACTGACAGATTGATATCCGTTTACAGCTTGAAGTAAACTGACTCATTATAAATAAACACAAAGACAAAGCAAGTGAATGAGAAGAGTTTTACTTTACTAAGCTTGGCAGTCGCTATTATTCACAGCAACAGATGGAGGAGAGGAGAGGAAAACAACTGCTCTTCATGTTCCTAGTGTTGTCTGCTCCTTGATTTAGATTGACATCAAGACTAAACACTCAGAGGACGGAGAAGGGAGAATCCTGTGGTTTTCCTGTCCTCATAAAATAAAGGTCCTTCCAGGACAGTGCTCGGCTATTCATACACATGCACACACACTCAGGAACGTATGCAGAAATCTCTCACGCACAACAGTGCTTTCACTGGCAGGGTTTATCTCAGTGCTTAAATGTTAAAAACACACAGATATTATCCAGAGAATGATTAACATCGGTTCAGCTACTGATTAACAAGATGCTTGACCACTTTTCCAACTTTGCTTGTTTGTAGCACCGCGCTTGTCACGTAACACTTTACTGAAAATGATCATATTTTACCTACTATATATACTACTATATAACAATCAATTCAACCGTTGAAAATACTCTCTTCTACAGTGGAGGTAGTCTGCTTAAAATGGCTGTAATTTGTGAACGGTAAAAGCTGAAAGTCTGGAGACTTTCTAGTCTATAGTCACCGCAGCTTCTTTTTAGTTTTTCTATTTTCTATTTACCCCAACTCATGTTGAAGCATGTGCATGTGCATCTCTGCAACAGCTACGTTGCACCTCTGATAAAAGGAGCGGACTGGGATATGGCCTTAAAACATCTGCATTAAAAAAAGGTATCAAAGGAAAAATTTTTCTATCCTTGTCTTAATAAAATAATGAGCTAGTACTAATCAGTAACATGTTCACATTTATTAGGTTAGGCTAATAAATAGTCAGTTTGGATTTAATTATGCTCGCAGGTAAATTGCAACTTTTACTGTTTGAATCTCATTGTACTTGCGTATAGTGACAATAAAAGGCATTCTATTCTATTCTAATAGTTTAGGAGAAACCAAAGCTTTCAGAACCACTGAATCAGTATGAAGTTTGTCCCACAGTGGAGCAGAGCCACACATTGGACACAATATAACTGATTTTCATGTTGCTGTTATTAGTGTTGTTTTGATTTTGTTCATTGTCAAGTTGTCTTGACCCTCCTGCTCTGACAGGGTAATACTGTGTTGAACAGTAACTTAACAGTGCAACATCACTAGGATATAAAAAATGTGTTCACGCAAACAGTCATATCCAAACTCGCGACAGCACAGACAACTGTCAAAATACCAAATCATTCACAAGATTTATGCTAAATCTGCAAAAAAGGACACAAATATGCATAATATTGTTTTATTTCTGAGACATTTTAAAGTGGCAACAAGATTAAAAAACAACACACGCAAAAGTCAAAAAAAACACACTGGTATAAGAACAAATGAGTCGATGCGGACAGAGACCTTTTTTGTAACTGTAAAATCTCCTGTCCTGGATTTCAATTAATTTATTCTCTAAAGTGAACATGGAGCTGGGAGAAACCACAATTTGCTGGTTATGTAACTCTAAGCATGATTTGTAGGAGATTACAGGCGGTTTATGACAACACCCTGAAGGGAACAGGCACTCGCTCACTGAACATCATACACAGAACGGGTCCACCAAGGAAAACAACAACAGCTGAATTACAAGTCTTACTGTATGTATAAGTATTATGAGATGAAGAATAAAAACATCCTTCATCCTTCCTTCACAGAGAAGGCGATGAAGTGCCACCATTCACAATTAAACAAATTTCACGAGCAGAAATACAGTTACCGCCATACCCCCAGACAAAAAATGATGAGTACAAGTGCAAATTCAGGCAGACAGGCATCAAAACTAATTTAGAGGAGATTCATCATGAGGCAAGACAATCATCAAAAACACACTGCCAAGTCCACCAAACAAAGAAAGACAGACCAAGTCATTCACCAGACCTAAACTCAACTGAAGAAGGCTACAGTAAAAATAAAAAAAAAACATGAGCTGTTTAATAATGCCAATCTGTTGCAGGTACCATGATGTTTCAAACAAGGGATTTGCACTGAAAATAGTTTGGTGTTTTTTATATGCACAATGACATGTGGGAAAAGGGAGAAAAACGGAAGATGAACTAAATATGATAATATATCACCACCAGGATAATTCTGGATAAAATTAAAACCCATCTATTATCTCAACACTGCAGTCATTTACAGCTGTTCATTAGAAATCAAAGATCCATCTCCTATGGTAGCATTTGCAATAAAATGTGAAGTAAAATGAATTAATCATGCTGACACATTGTAATTTTAATGATCTGCACTCTTCTATCTGAGTAGAAGCGCTTTTACACTACTTCTCATTCGCACACACACAAGCACACAATGGGGGCAGAGCTGCCATGCGGCTGACCTGACACACCAGGGGCAACTTAAAGTTCAGTGTCTTACCCAAGAACCATTCGACAAATGACAAAAGGAATCAAAGAATTAAACCATCAATGCCACGATTGGTAGACAACTGCTCTGACGCATGACCCACATATTGTAAAAAAAAAAGGGCCAACGAGGAATCCTACAAACAACTCTTGTGTGTACCTGATATACTGTATCATATTCCTCTGTGCCATACAGGTCTATTGTTGGTTACACTGGGACCTTATAGTGACAGGGGTGCCACACATCTGCAGCCCTAACTCCTGTTTGATTCATGTTTATTAGGAACACAAATTATTGAGACACTTCTCACTTCATTGAATTTGTTCACAACAAAAACAACGTAGAAAAAAACCACAACATTAAAAAAAGACAGAAAACTGATTTACCAAATAAGTAACAGCAGGTATGTGGCTGGTCAAATTCAGCTCTTAGAGACTATGTTATGGTTAAGAATATACTGCTCGGTGTGTTTTTGTTTCTGACAGAGTTGGAAACCCGAGATGAACTGGAGGTGACACTGGGGTGGAGATGGAACCAGAGCCTGCAATCGGAAACAAATACGCCTAAATGGGTGATATCATCGTGTTCCTCCTCAGGGTTCATCCCTGAAAACCTCCACTAAATCTGGAGCATCTCCACCCTGCCCATGTCACGCTCAAATAACCCTCGTGTTGCTTTTTTTTTCTCCCATGTGACATGTGGTGCTCATTATTAACAGGAGCATCCAAGACATTAGGCAATATCTTCATCACCAGCTATGGCAGAAAAAAGTACTGCAGATAAACACATAACTCCACACGCTAAGTACAAACCACACAATTATCATCATCATCATATATTTTGGTAAATACGTCACACATCAGCAGTATTTTTGCCAAATATAAAAGAAAGTCTATAAAGTGCATAGTAATATATTCGCCTGATGAATTTAGTGACACAAGAATAACACTTGATCCATAAAACACAACTGAGTCAAAACTGGCAGTGATAGCGATGGAACTTAAGAGAAGAACATCAGGCAGGCTTCACGCAGAACTAAAATATAATAAATTAAGTAATAATATATACTGTATTTTTTTATAACATGTTTTTTAAACTTAATAATCCTTGTTTCTACAAAGCCCTTAACAATAACTACATGTTAAATTCTGAAAAATATTTATGGTAATTGCGTTGAAGCTTACAGCGGCTGTTGTGTTTCACAAGGTGCTCGTGTTAGCGTGGGTGTTACTGTTATTTTACAAACTATTTACTCAGGATTTTAATCTACACCCTGAAATTCACCTTTGGTTTCTGTGCTGTCGCTGTTGTAGCTACGCGGCGCAGTGCGCGAGAGACACGTGGTACCAGTGATGTCACAGCAGTGCAAATCATCATGTTTTTATAAGAACTTATTTTAATTAAGATTAATGACCTATAAACCTGTAACTTTTGTCAGTTGAGCTGAGGTAAAAAATCCTAAAATGTACTTGTACTGTAATGCACTTATAGCAAAGACCACGTGCCTCTGGTCTATGAAATATACAATCATGATTTATGTTAAGTAGGCTATTAAGTGATTGATTATTTGTCATGTGGTATGAAGATTCCTTAAAAAAAAGCAGACAAATAATATCTTCTCTCTATAGTTTCATACCAGATTAAGCCTGGTAAGTTAATTTATATAAACTTTAGCAGCAAACTGAGTTTCATGAGAGTTCCAAACCATGTGTTTCAAACATGGGTTAAGTTGTGTAGCTATTTAACAACAAAAAACGAGAACAATAACCATTTATGAAAAGCTACAGAACACAAAATATCATTATATCACTCATTTATTTTACATCCGACCTCAGTGGATGTGAGTGGCTGATTGCAGCTTGTTGTCTCTGTCCCCTGCTGCCACCACTTGCTGTCGTGTGTTTTCCATGCGAGGTGGAGGAATATATTGTCACATTCTCACACCTTTGAAGTTTTTGCCAGAGTCTTCCTGAGCAGGCCAAGCTTCAACACTGTGGTTTAAAGGTTGCCATTTGTCTTTGCTTTTATATTTATTATTACAGTAGAGCATGACAGGAAACGTGCTCAGATGGTTGTCAGCTTCCTCTACACTTATCACTCTGGTCGGTTTCTGAACGTGAATCCAATTCGGTCACAAAAGTAGCGCTGATGTCGAGCTTGCAAAGCATTTACACTGCAACAGTAGAAACCATTATTTCTATCATAGAAAGTAGTTCCAATGGAGACTGTCATCATCAGTATTGTTACGGTTTTTAATATATTAATTTAAGAGTACCTCTGCCACATACAAAAGCTCAACTTGTGTCTATAAACGTCTGTCAGCTTGACACGTAACTAGAAAAATCTACCTCACTACGTCACCGCCAGCAGGAAAACCTCCACGTGCAACTTAAGCTACTGCGCAGGGTTCAGAGGTCAACTCCACAGCTTCCAGCCCACAAATATGACTCGAGATACTAGATACTTTAATGGTACTTGGCCACTACATGGAGCCAAATAATGTTCTAGATTCAGATTCACAAATCAAAAAGAAGGGGGAAATGCTATTGAGGCACACAGGCTGCACACAGCTGCGACAGAGCCAGCAGTGGAGCAAGAGGATGACAAATGGGCAGATGCTGAATTAATAGTTTGAAGGAAAAACGATGCAGATGTCTGGTAACGTCTGAGTGGGAAAAAAGAGAGAGAGAGATGTAGTGCTAAATGTGTGCTGTTTAACTTAAGATTTAGCTGCATATGCAATGCTCCAAGTAGATGGCACAGACTGTTGCTCTGAGTCGTAAAGAAATGATCACATCATACTTTTACACATACACACATTTACAGGGAGTTTCCATTTTACAAGAGCATATATCATGCATCTGCACTCAAGCAATATATATTATATTTTATCATTATTATTATGTTTATTATCTTAAATTACCAAATACATGCAGGGACTTTTTCTAAAATGCAGCAAAGACATGTGGCTTTTTTGTTAATGTACTTATTTAGCTGACAAAAGTGTAAAGATCTTTCGTGTTTTACAGACCATCGTCAACAGCATTGTTTCCTACAGTGTCTTTGCCATGAGAAAGGTCTGTAAAACTATTTTTATTTGGCTCTGCAGTTCTGTGTTACTCTTTCTTTGTTTGCTCTGAGTAGGTGTGTAATCCCCTGCACTTCAACACACTGCACTTTGTCATTTTCACCCCAAAAAAAAGCTAAAATCTAGCTCGTGTTCCTCCGTCCCTCATAGGTCACTCAGTAAGAAAGACATATTAGATATATTAGCTATATTAGAAAAAAAAGTGCATTTCCCCAGAGACATTTGATGGCAAAATACCTAAATTCCTTCTCTGTGTCGAGAAATATTTTTTTTGGCTCAAGAAGAATTTTGGTACAGCGCGGCAAACCACAAATAGTCTTTGCTAAGATGTGTGCAAAATTCATACTGTCCAGAATTTGTACTGAACTCAAAATGTAATATAAAAAGGCGAGTCCTTCTCCAGTCTTCTACCACATCAACACATCAAAAATGTGTTGCAACTCTGATTAACCTTTGAGCTGCCTTGAACACGATGCCCTTTGTTGCCCCACACACACACACACACACACACACACGCACTTGCTGTAAACATTATTATTATACAGTGTAAAAGGGAGCAACCATACCTTACACAGGGCAGCTCGTAAAGAGCAAATGTGTTTCTGTCACCTCAGGCTGCAAATGCCCGAGGTGACAGAAACAATCGGTGTGCAAAACAATCTCTACACTGATGGGAGAACAAATGAGAATCATAACAGACCCCTGAGCATCAGCAGAGGGGCTGAATTAGCCCTTGTATCAATGACAAAGAAACTTGGCAGAGTGTCCCCTTCCCTTGGAGGCTGAGGAAGTCAAGCACTCCAGCGCCATCATGACAACATTCTACAGGGATGCCACTGAAGTCATCCTTACATCAGCAAGCCCCTACACATAATATCAGAAAGAATCACAGTATAAATGAAAGTGGTATTATCATTAATATTAGAGAAGTAGCACAGAGTGGCCTGTAAGAAATAATCTGTGATAGTGCCATTGTTATTTCAGATGTTTCCTATTATAATAACCTCATCAAAGTGAGCTGAGGCAAACACAGTAAGTAACATGGGTTCTTTTACTGTAGGTTCACATTATCATCACACCATAAGGTATGTCATTTGGAAAAAGAGGATTTACTCCAGGTCTCCATGCAACCTCTTTCTACTTCTTCCTTGGATGGTCTTTGTGAGCAGAGGTAATCCTAAATGATCTGAATATATTAGAACCGAGCTACTGTGTTCTACTTCTGTTTTTCCTTTCTTTCCGCCTTGTTTGTTTTTTCCATTCAAACTGAAATATAGTTAAGGAACGAAACAAGTCCAGTTGCTACTGAAAAACCTTTGTGAGATATATTTTTCCACATTCGGTGGACAGATAGGCGCAGAGCCAAGGAACAACTGAGTGGACTTTTTTGGTTTTATGGAAACATTATGATTATTTTTAACCAGAACTATGAAACCAACAGAGGTTGGGAGTTGATTTTCAATCCAATTATCTATTTGGGTGTTCAGAAGAGAAATAAGTCCAGCTGAGTTTAATGGCAATGCAATAAAAGCCTAGATGATAAAAGAGTACAGATAACATTTGACTTATGAGCAATTACTCAGACCGTGCTGCTCGTTCACCGTTTTTACACATGCCCCTTTCGTTTTGCCACATAACTTCCCTGACATCCACCGGTTTTAGTGCAAAGCATCTGGTCATTTGTCACATGCAAAGCAGTCTTTCATAGACAAGTTTCCAGCCTGTCAACAAATTTTACATAAAATAGGAGAACTGCAGATTCTATTTTTTGCATAGAAGCAAAAAAACACAAACACACAAAATACTAGAATAAAACATGCACATGCTGAGACACACACACAGAACCATGTGTTACCCACCACATAGAAGAAATGCATGTCCAGTCGCGCAGGTTGTTCTCCTGTGTTTACAGCCTGGAGCGTGGACGTGAACGACGTGGTTCTATCCAACAGAAACATAAGTCAGGACTCCCTGTGTGTGTGTGTGTGTGTGTGTGTGTGTGTGTGTGTGTTTGTTACTGTCAGTCACGATGTGTAAAAGATGTCCCTCTTCTCTGCCTCTTTCTCCTCCTTCTGCTGCTGCCTCTTCTCTATCTAGTGCTGCTGTTTACTATCTTCTGTCCTGCACTTGACATTACTCCTCCCCCCCCCCCATGGTCTCTGTCCCTTGTCCCTCCCTTTTTCTCTTTTGGTTCCACTTCCTCTCATTTTCTCTCTTCCAGTGTAATTTAATCTTTTCTTTTTTTACTCTTTTGCTTCGTGAAACTGATCTTACTTCTTTGTTATCACAATTTCAGTTTCTCTGTCATCTTCCATTTTATTGTTTGTCTCCTGAATATGTGTAACTTTTTACTATATAAGCAGCATCAACAACATAAGGCAAACTAGTCACCTCACTCTTTTCTTCTTTCTTTCTGGGTAGAGTGCCAATTTTTGTCACTTCTTCCTGTGTTAGCCACGGCCCCGACTGTGTGTGTGTGCGCGTGTGTGTGTGTGTGTGTGTGTGTGATAGATAACATGACGTGTTCTCCGCTGTCAGAAACAGGAAGTGTGAGGCCTAGTAGTTCTGACCTGACGAGAAAGCCTTGCCCTGTGTGTTTGTGTGTGTCTGTGTGTGTTTATGGGGAGATGTATTTATATTTATTTGTTATTAGACTATTACAGTAATCAACCTGCAGAACCATCTTACACACAGGCACACTTTGGTGCTTGTAGACTAGATGTGAGGACACTCATTGACATAATGAATTTTATTAACCACTACAAGTAGTCTAACTTACATTAAATCTTAACTCTAAAACTATTTTAAAACATTTGAGCTGTGAGTCCCCACAACAATAATAACAATCATAATAATAATTATCCAGCTGAACTTCCATTAGTATCACTGGTGGTGCAATAGATTGGAGACAAATAGTAATAAACAGCTGCTTTTGTTTTCAACTCTTTAATATTTGCACTGATAATAAATATCCACAAGATGGTACTAGACCCTAACAACAACATAGTGAGAGAAGAGTGTTATTTGAGGTTTACAGTTCTAAGGATTAAGATTGGATGCAGGTATATTGTAGATTAGGATTTGGTTTCGCTGAGTGTTATGTTCATTAAGGTAGGTTGATAGTGGATCCAAACTTCTTCATCTGTTACGTTAAGTTAGTGTCTTATTGTCAGAAACATGGCATGCTTTAAAAGAGAGAGAGAGAGAGGGAGAGAGCGGGGTAGACCTGACAGAGGATTATGTTTAAGTTATGTTGCTGTGTTTTGGAGTGAACTTATAGTTTATTAACTTCCCCACTAGTTAAAGCGGCCAATGAGGTACGTTATGTTTTTGTTACATTATGTTTATGAATATTAGCAGAATTGCTAATTAATTAGGTAGCGTCTATTAACATTTAAGTGTCCAGTAAGAGTCTTACAGTTTTACTAAGCAGCGAGCTGCTTGACTGCATGTTCTCAGGTGAAGGAGAAATGTACTTACAGCAAATAGTAAATGACTGAAAACAAAGACTGTGTTTTTTCACGTTAATTTCATATTTTAAAGTATGGTGCATGATAATGCTGCTTTGGTTTATACTGCTGATATGTGGTTAGAGTGCATCTGAAGACAAACTTGCTAAAGAGCTCCCCCAAAAGACTTGTACCAGCCAGCACTGAGATTGATACTCAGTTGTGATGGTTCACAGGGTTTTGGTTTAGACAGTGGATTGTGTCGGTGACTGTCCTCATAGCTATAGAATGGCAAGTGTGTGTGTGTGTGTGTGTGCTTATGTGTAAATAGGAAGACAGCAATTAACTGAGCAGACGTCATTACAGAGCTGGAGCATGAAACACTTTGCAGACGCAGCCTTGATGGCCTACCTGCACCGACACACACACACAAGGAGAGACGGGTGCAGGTAATTACAGGAGTTTGTTTTTGGAGCGAACGCTGACTCACTGCGTCTCAGAGGTGAGCATGACTAATTATAAAAACAACCGTCTGTCCTGGAGCTACAACAGCGTGCACATGCTCAATGGAAACACAGAGCTGATGCTCTGAAATAAAAACAAGAAGTGGATGTCTTTGTCTTTGATGTTAAGCACAGTACTTTCCCTTGTGGTTATTTTAATCAAAACTCAACACATAATAATAAATCGGCTGTAGTTTGTAAGTTGCTGTAAATATCTCTCTGTCTTTTAAGATTCAACTAAACCCTATAAGCAAACAAATCCTCAGGGTTGTGTTTCATTTATTTTGAGATCTAAACAGACATAGGAGAATCAAAAAGCCTAATCTCATTCTTCCAGGGCTCACGATTTGCACTAGACCCTTTTAGATAGACATAGATAATAGATAGTTAAATATAAATCTGTCAAATGTCAGTAAAACTGTTTGACTGGGTTCATGTTTAACAATAATCACAATTTTTTTGTTATAAATATACACACAGCACCATAGACATAAAGTGTTTACAGCTCATGATCTTCGCTACAGTAGATCGTGTAGATGTTCAGGGGAAACCATAGGGAAGCCACATCTTAAATGTCCAAGATCAACCGCTTTTAGTTGTCATCTCATGCTTCGCTGTGTTGACAAAAACATTCCAATTAACAAAAGTGAATGTGCCTCTTCGGGGAATCTCATTCCTAGTGAAAGTAACCTTGAAGACGTGTGGGGCAGATGGCACAAACAAACAACTGCGAAGCAAGAAAACAATACATTCAGATTTTTGTTTTTTTTTTAGCAAGAAAATAATTTATTTATAATGATATAATTATTTCATCGCATTGGCATTGCATAGCTGCAGAGGGAAGCGTTTGTGTGTGACGCCATCCTTGCAGCTACAGAAAAAACCATTGGATGGAGTAGGGAAACAGGTTATTCAATACATACACGGAATATTCCTTTATATATGTCTTTTTAAATGGAAAATAACAAAAATAGAACAATTCCAATAACTCTGTCTGTCTTACTTTCTCTTTGTCTCTAATTATTATCTCTGTGTCGTTATAAGCTACTCATACTGCCCCGAGCACTGGTGTTAAAATTGGGCTTGGGTCAGGTTTCTTTTGATTGGAGTGGCAGAGAGGTGGGGTTTAACACCACAGGACATCGCTTTTTGTGACATAATACTTTAAACTAGGTTGGACTTAAACCTTACCCTTTGTATACTCCCTGGCCCAAACCTGCAGCCACTACTTCCCTGGGACCTTTGACTGTAAATACTCTCTTCACGTGGGCTTTATTTAATTGGTTCAGATAAACACTGATCTCCTTCTTGCCTGTGGAGAAAGATATACTCTTTAAGACTCCAACTTAATGTTTAACATTTCTTTGCAGCTTTTATTTGTGTCTCTCAGTAACGGGCTGCTATTTGGCTGCTGTGTATCTCCAGAGACCGACTGTAAAGTTAAACCGGATTAATTAACAAGCAGCGCTCTATCCTTTCTTGCTTTGCCATACCTTTTATCACTAAGCAGGGAAGAAAACCAGAGCGTGAGAGTGGGAAAAGCTCTTAATGTGAACTAAGTCACGCGACAGCCGAGGAGGTGAAGAGAGGAGCTAAAGAGAGGAGGTGATATGTATATATGTCAGTGTGGTAATCCACACATTCAGCAGAATCCAACCTCTGCTCCACACCCTCATCTTCTCTCCTTCCTCTCTTCCTGGCTGTTCTGCTAAAGAAGAGATAATGGATTAAATAATGGATATATTCATCTTGTCAGCTATCTTCTCAATTTCTATTTTCAATATAATACATTGTCAACATATTTAGGATTTTAGTTTTACAGACATTTCTCTGAGGCTGAGCTGCTCTGTTGGCAGAAATAGACTCATTGGTCATTATAACACCACTTGATGGAGCTAAGCAACCATGTCTTCCCTGTGAACGGAAAGAGATTAATTGGATCATATATAATCATATACATCGGGAGATAGCAAAGGGCACTGCTCCCATTTTCAAACAAAGTTTTTAATGGTCTTTTCCAAGAACTGAAAAAACAAAAAAAAATCTAAAAAATATATATTTTTTAATTTTCTTTGGCTCTGCTTAATTAATGACTATTTCTGCCTCTGTAGCTACTCAGTGTCTGAGAAATACTTACGCTACAAAAGGGACAGTACCCTTTTTTTGAAACTATTGTACCAATATTTTTGTATCTCTTCCTAATTCCCTTTTAAACACCGTTGAACCAAATGTGCCACCTTGAAGACATCTGCTATCTGCCTACAACGGAACAGCTAAAGAAAAACACTGTGGTTTATAGATTGTGAACACAAACTGACAGCTTAGGGGAACATCGCTGCAGTGTCATATTCTGCTCCATACCTGCATATGATGTCAGATTTGGGCAACTTTTTGATTAGTAAAGACGTAAAATATAATTGTTACATCATAATTCTGAACTTTTTCTTACTGTTTTGGATTTAACCAACAGCTCCCTTTTACAACTTTGCCGTTAATGTGGCCCAGTTTAGCAAAGGTTATCTTTGTGTGTCTGCGTGTGTGTGTGTGTGTGTGTGTGTGTGTGTGTGTGTGTGGATATGTACGATCAAGGCAGCTGAAATAAAAAATAATAATACTATTTAAAAAAGCACAGTAGGCAACACGCCCATAATTCAGTATACAAGGCAAACAAACACAGAGTTTTATAGGTTTATCTTTTTTCATTCACTAAATATTTAAAACAAGCGTCACTTGACTAGTCATAAATGGTGATCATTTCTGCATTTTTTCAGGATGGTGGAATACCTGAAGGACTGTTGTAGGGAAGAGAGATGTGTGCGAGTTTTCTTTTTACTCTTCTGTTTTAGGTGTGGTCCCACCTTTTCCATCCACTGGGGGGAGCTCTGACTCAATAGCACCAGGGGAAGGGGTCAGGGTTAGTTTGCCAACTTGGAGTCAGGAGATAAAGCGTTCCCCCCATTTAACATAGTCCATCCATGTCGAGGATAAATCAAATCTTCAGAGCTGAACCCCTATTAATCCAAAACTGTTGGAAAAACCACACTGTGATCCAGAACGTAGCACTGGCCCCGGGGTCAAAGACACAGGGCATTTCCTTTACAGTCCAATAGTCAAGGGTCTTTAAGCAAAAATCGATTCAATCACTGTCTGTGTCTGTGTTTGAGCACAGATTTGATCAATTTATTCATTCATTCATTCATTCATGGTAAAATCATAGGACACTGACAGTCAAAAGGAAGATAAAGAAAAAGTAGAAAAACGAGAAAGCGAAAAACTCTTTTAAACTACGCACAGCATCTATTTTCCTAACAGTCATTCATTGACATTCATCCGGTGTTGTGTCGTCTGCTGAGCCCAGATGCATAGACTGAATGCAGAGAGAGGAGAAAGAGAGAAAAAAAAGGTGAGCAGAATATAGCGGAGGGTTTGGAGGGAGGATGGGATGGAGAGAAGGTTCACGGAAGGGAAGCGTAATGAGAGACAGAGTGGAAAAACAGAAATGGTTGCAGTATAGTGTGTGCAATGTTCCAGAAAATAAGTTACAGGAAAAAGAGGGATGATGCTATATGCAGAGAGACAGATGGAGTGTGTGATCCAGCAGCGATGAAAACAGGAGGAGAAGAGCAAGTGGCAAAGAGGAGGGCAACGGAGACCGCCACCTCCCTTTGAAACAAACTATTTTGCGCTGTGGCTCTGCAACACTGCAGACAGGCAGATCTGTCTCCCTGCTAGAGCAGTTTTGGCTAATGTCACATGACTATTCTAGAATCCCTTCCTGAATCCTCTTGATTCGAGAATCCTCCTTCCTCTTCCATTGAATCCCACAGTCTTTATGGTTCCATAATGTTAGAAGGGAAAGGTCATTCTATTTGTCTCCCAAGACAAGCATGAAGCACACAAATGCGACTCACACACACATACACGCAAAATCCAAATATGCACGTGTAGCGAGGACACACAGAAATGTCAATTACTTCAACAGGCACACATGCACATCACTGCTCTCACTCTACCAGTTGTTCTTGGTACTTCTACGCACACAGACAAGCTCTCACACACACACACACACTCGGTCCTCTCCTGTTCTGTTTGTAGATTTTAACAGTCCTTCGGTCCCGTCACAGGAGACCAAAATTAATAAAAACCCTGTTTAGTAACCAGGCCTGCTTCATGCTCTCTGTACAGAAACTCCACAGGCATGATTTCATCTGTGCACACACGCACATGAACACACACATACACCTGCGTAGATAGGTTTGTTCTGTTTATCGTCCACCTTTAGTCGCTGCGTGTCTTTGAGCATGTGTGTTTTCCCTCCATAACGTGGGCCGTTTGTTGTCCAAGCTGTTTGTTGCTCTGTACACTATTTTTAGTCTTTGTGTCTGCAAATGATTGATAGATGTGTTACATTTATCTTTGTACATGATACATACAGTACAGTCCAATTAAACATGTACAGTATATGGCCATCTAGCATGTGTAGAAAAAATACAGTATAAGCAAAAAATAAACCCCAAAACACACATCGAAACAAAGACTGAAAAAATAATGATTGATGGGTCTTCAGAAAAAAAAATGAAGCAATGCAAAGACTGCACTGTGTAAACCACCTCTGATGCCAAGGAAAAGAAAGTGCTTGCATTCCAGAATGCAGTCCATTTTCCGAGTGCCTCTGTGGAATGTTTTGTGAAGGTCCAAGTTTGTGTTTATAGCTTGAAAATCTGTGTCATGCTCGTACTTTATCTTTGGTGGCACAAAGCCCCCATCTGCTCAAATCTGAATATTCTATCTATTGACAATGACAGTACTGATGCTAGCTATGGTGTTGCTTTGCCATACAACAAAGACAGAGCTACGATGCCCAAAGTTCTAGGCATTTTTACTTCCTAAGGTGCCTTCAGCTGATTTAGGTCTTCAGATGTTGGCGCTGTAGCGCTGTTGTCTGGGTTTGGGTAGAATTATAGATACATCTCACATCTTCTGTATCTCATTCCATTTATTTCTTTAATTGGATTCAACTGATCCTCCGTGGTCACAGATTGGTATAACTGGTTACAGATTCAGATGCAGTAACCATTGTTGTCATCTGGGTAAAGATATCCACATATATCCTGACATTTCCAGCATATGCTCCACTATATATCTATCCATTTGGCCTCCACACTGACAAAATGTAGATAAGAAAAATACTGTGCAGCGTTGAAGCATGACCTCAAATCCCACAGCATTCCATTGTGAATAAAGTGGGAACAACGTTGCTCTCTGCAGATTCCTCACATCCAGCGACTGGTTTGATAAATAGCACTCCGACCATGGGAGGGACCATTTTGTCCAAAAATGTGCTCCAATTTTATTGGACAGTGCAAATGGGTTGTCAGTAGTTGGAATGATCCAGTTGGACAAGTTACTCATGGGGCCCCTACAGCAGTGGATGGCACATTGTAGAATTAATTGGTAGCTTTGTCAACGGACCTAGGTAATATCCGCTAAAACGTTATTTCCCTTTACTGATCATTAGTTTTGCCATTCCCCGGTGCTGCCTCTCCTTCGTCTGCAGCTGTAGTGGTGGTTGAAAACTCTGTGATCCTTCGTGCCAGAGGGTTTGTGCTTTTGAGAAGCTCCATTGCGGAGACTCTGACACCTCCGCTGGAAGACTTGCTGCCTTTTTTTTGAAGTAGGGCCATGAAGTTCTCATTGCGGGAGCTCGACCTCTGACTGCTGCCTAAGGTCATGTTTCGAAGGTCACTACCACTGGTGCTGTGCTTTACTGGGGACACAAGGCTCTGACGGCTACCAAAGGAGTCTGATGGCTCTTTACGACCTAGAACCTTCCGCTTAGACCTAATCAAAGAGAAACAAAGACACTATTGGCAAAGGCAAACCGAAATAGGAAAATAAAGAAGCACATTTAAATTACCCACCAATTTACTTCTCAAGCCACAGATAATCCACAGTTATACAGACATCTCTCATTTTAAAGAATAAAATACTAAAATGTGCAACTACAGAAGGGATTCCATCTTTTCTTGTCACAGATGAAAACACTGACTCTTGTTCCTCTTTTTTCCTTCCTCATCCTTTCTTCTTTGCCTTTCAAGCTATTTTCAGTGACATGCAAGGTAAAATGAGGAGCACTTGTTGCTTAGAGACTAGCTTTTCTGTGATTCACTGTGTGTATTTGAATACAGAGAGAGAGAAAGAGAGAGAGAGAGAGAGAGAGAGAGAGAGAGAGAGAGAGATTCTGCCAAAAGAACAAAATAAGATCCATTGCTTGTATAGTTTATAGTGCCCAGTGTACATGTAACTGTTGTGTCTGCCTGGGTTATAATGAACGGGCCATCCAGTTCAGTGTTGGCTGAGACCACATGTGCGGTTAAAATAAGTGTGAAATGAGGCTGTTGTACTTTTTATCCATTACACCAGGCTTTTTGAGGAAAGACGTCTACTGTTACATCATATAATTACCATAATAGAACTGAAATGTGCAGCGAATGTATGTGCATATTCATACCTGTGTATAATAGTAAACAGGTCTTCTGTGGTGTGTGTTGCGGATGTGTTGACCAGGTCATCATCTCTTTCCTCTGCCATGTGAAGGACCATATTCTTATTGGCTACGGAGTCATCTGAACAAGATGGGGACAAATCATATTAAAATATAATAATCTAAATTACATGTATTAGGTTCATACATTTTTACTGACTTCCTGGTTCTTGTACCAAAGACAATATTTATAATAGGTACAGTATGTATTCCCTTTCAGATAAAGTAAACATGACAAAATTTGATCTACATAATGATAAATGCCTTTGTTATGGTTATAAACAGAAACAGAAGACTCGGAACAGACCAGTGTCTGAGTGTATAGGAAATAGACCATAGTCTCTCTAAACCCACCTGCCCCAATATTTGAACTGGCCATTTTTCCTTCAAGCTCTGTGAGAGAGGAATCCTGCAAAGATGACTGAAGTGAAGACTCTTTTGAACTCTCCTCGTCTGTTCTCAAGTGGTTTTCATCTTCATCAGTCATATCTAGAACTCTGGGGTCACTCGCAATATCTTCTGGCGGGAACGCCCCTACTGGTGACTGCAAGCCTACAGGGCTGTCGGCCTGTGGTGTCTGACGGTCTGCACTGCCATTAGTAGAGGAGTGGACTGATGTGGGAAGAAGCAGGACATTTGGCTTCTTGGGTACTGGAGGTGGAATCTGGAAAAGGAATATGTGAGTTTAAAACGTCAAATCAATACAGTTACTGAAAAAATACCATGAATGACATATCTCTATCTCCTTTAACTGTTCAAAGCACCTGTTTAAGGCCTGTCTCACCTTGGATTTCTTTTTATCTGACAGGTTGGACAGAAAGGAGATTGTCATCTTTGAAGGGAGAGTTTTGCTCTTGTCCTGGAGCTCTGAGGCTTCCTGATTACTGCAAGGAGAAGGGAGTGAGCCACCGCCCTCAGGGCCAAGATGGATCTCTGGTTCGACATCAAATTCAGGCTCCAACACTGGGTCTTCCAGAAGAGGTTGGGGGTCTGGAACAGGGGGGAGATCAAAGAGGGACTGGGAGGGAATGAGAAAGGGGTGATCATAGGCAGTTTGTGTAATGGTGGTTGGATTGGAGTCTAAGAAAACAGAAGGACTCTGAGATTGTGGTGGAGGTTTTTTAGGTTTAGGTTTTTTCATTACTTTGTAAATGTTGCCTAAAGGCACAGGTCGGTCAATGGGTGAGGCCGGAGGTGAGTATACTGCAGGGGAGTAAGTGGAAGACAGGGAAGGAGACTTCAGAAGGAGATTTATGGGTCGTTTGGGCAAAGGGGGTTTCAAAGCAACAGGAGGCTTCGGTTTTGGTAGAGTAGGATGAGGGCCAAGGTCCTCGCCTAGGTCTCGGCCATGTTGTTCTTCTTCAATGGTGTCTGATGCCCCATCAGGGCAGTCCTCCAGGTCTCCACGAGAGACTGAGCGAAGCCGAACAGTCTGCAGCTCATTCTGAGTAACCACAGGCAAGGCCTGTGAAGAACTGGGGCTGATTTTTCCAGGTTTTGCTGCTGTTGAGGTGTCAGAATGCCTCCTGCTGGCCTTTTGCTTTGGCTTGATTGATGAGAGCTCCAGGTGTGCATTCCCGGGCATCTCAAAGGATAATCTAGACCTTGCAGCTGGGTCCTTTGGTGATGGTAGTGATGATTTTCTCTCTGGTATCTTTGGGCGCATCTTACACCCTAATGTCCCAACTGTCCCATGACCTGACACTTGACTAATTGGAACAGTTGGGGTAGGAGTTTCTGACTGGCTGGAATAACCACTTGATGGAGACATAAGTCCTGGGGGTTTGAATGGTGAGGATGCCTTGATGTCAGTTTCCATTGAGAGCTGTGAGGGTGAGGTGGCTCTGGAGGTGGTGGGGGAGTCAAGAAGGGACTCTGAGCTGCCTCTCACTTTCATACATTCAATCACTGTGGTACCTGTTGCTGTGCTGGAGCCTGACAGAGACCTGGAGAGAAGAAAAGAGAAAAATAGAGGGGAACTGAGTGCATTTCAAGTCTATACATTACAAACTTGAAGAATACTGTAGAGCAAATAGTAACACATTAAATACCAGCACTGGCATAAAACCAGCTAATATGAAGTAAAGTTTTAGTCTTAACCTGTAGGGGTCATTCTTCCACTCTCCCAGTTGCCAGTGAGTAGGGAAGGTCAACTCTGTTTCTCCCTCCCTCTCTGGTGCTTGAATATCCAGGCTTGGAGGTCCATCACAGCCTCCATGACCCAGCTCTCTCTCACCAATTCTACGCTTAGAGGAGCAGGATGAGCTGGCTAGGAGAAAATCTGGCTGGAAGTCTGGAAAGTGGTCCCTCGGAATGTGCAGGCTTTTTGGTCGGCCATCCCGGTATAGACTGCCCTCGCGGTGGATCCTCCCCTCTGCTTCTCCAAGGTTCTTCATAAGAGAGACACTCCTTACAGGAGGTGGAGGCTTGCGCTTGGATTTTTTAAGTGAAATAGAGCGGGAGCGTAGCCGCAAGCGCACATCAGTGCTGTAGTCTGACGCTGTGATGGAGATTGTATCGGTAGTACTGGCACTGTCCTCAGAGCTCCCTCTAGGGTAGAGAAGGGCATAGTTCTCGCCCAAACCCAGGAAGCTGGGATGCTGTTGATGGTGGTCTGTTATTGCCATAGCATTCCCGTTTCCAGTAGACATGTTCCCAGGCTGACCTATGACGCCTTCTGTAAAGCAGAAGGAACCAGAATCTGTAGGTGTAGAAAGGGAACGCTCCCTAAATTTGAAGGCATTCTGTGCTGCTATGGAACGTGCCGATCTTTCCCTTCCTCTTCCTGAATCTGCAACTCCTCCTCCCCCTGCCCTACCTTCTTCTGCTGCAGCCCCTTCTGTTTCGCTCCGCTTGCCCATCATTGCCATCCCTAATCTGCTATTCCCTCTTTTCTCAGAAGAGTCTGTCACAGACGTGAATGAACTGGAATGTGAGCTCAGAGACTGTCCTGAGCTCACCAACATCACCCCATCCTGCGACCCTCCTCGTGCATTACCGATGATACTATGCTGTTTGGGTGGGACTGCTGGGCCTTTGTTCATGTTGTAATTATAAGGCTCATTCCATGCTCCAGGAGAGAAGGTGGAGCCCTTAGGTCCGTTCCAGGAAGAGGTGGGCGTGTTTGAGCACAGCAGCCCAGAGTGGTCCATAGCGCTTGGATAAAGTTGGTCCGGGGCACGCTGCTCCAGAGTGTTGTCTGTGAGGGAGGAAGAGAAACGGATCATCAGACTATCCTTGTGGAAAACCTTTTTTGACCACCAGACAGATACAGTACACAACTCCCTAACAAGCACAGCCTTTTACAAAGCCATGAGCATGGTGACACAGTGTGTCTTATTTGTTCTTCTAATTTGACTGACAAATATTTTACAAGTGTTTGCATACAGTGCTGTAAAGAAGTATTTGCCCACTTCCTGATTTTGAAATGCTGGCATATTTGTCACACTTAAATCATTAAGATCATCAAACTAATTTTTAATACTACACAATAGGTTGTATACAGAAACAGGAAGTCAACAGGAAGTTAAACCACTACATCAACCTTTTACTAATATCTAATGGTTTATATAAGAATCTAATCCTGCAAAAATAAACCAGTAACTGATGATGTTCAAATAAATGCAGTGGAGTAAAATTAAATATAAGAAAAAATTAAACTATTCCAGTAAAGTACAGTACTTGAGTAAATGCACTTACTTACCACAGCTAGATAATCTGTTACCTTAGGTTTCAATTGCAATGTATTTAGTACAATATTCTAGTTCTACATGAGAAGTGTGCACATGGAGACACAGTAACGCACTAGATAACGTTTTGGTGACCTCCTAGAACTCTTTATTGGCTCTGGAGCTAGTGCTAATGACTTGAGGACTCCATAGGGTTTATAAACCTGCTACTCCAACCAGCAGTCAGAATGGATAAAGCCTTCTAAATCGGAGGTGAAATGTCTACTAGAGTCCTGTTGCCATTTAACACATTTTTTGGGATATTAGCAATGACAACATCTGCATCATGGTAATAAAGGAAAAAATTAGAGATAAAAAACACAAAAGGGAGGTAAAAGCTTCCCTTAATAGTCACCCACATACCTGCAGGTAAGGTTGTGTCGAGGTCAGAGTGTGTCTTCCTCAGGGGGAGGTTCTGGTGGGGAGTGTCAGTGACAGGTTCTAGGGAGCGTGGCTGGTGGGGGAAGGGGTCCCCCGTTGAGGTGGTTGGGGACGGTGAGTGCTGGAGGAGGTCAACACCATGGAATTTCCCTCCTCCTCCTCCTCCTCCTCCTCCTCCTCTTCCACTGCCTCCTTCACCTGAATGGAGAAAGAACAGAGGTGTCAGAAAGGAAAAGGCAAGATTGATGTTACTAGACACATAGTAAATCTCGATAAAATACTAGCTGGAAGTGTAATATGATTTTGCCAGCAATTTCAACTCACATCTTTAAGATGGTCAAAAGAGAGAGTAGTCACAGCTTGTACTACATTCAATATGCAGTATGTTGTGTCTCAATCATTTTACCATTTGTGACACATACATCACAGAACAGGCATGCGTTAAAACCTCAGTGTTACAAAGGTCACATTGTGTATAGGAAAGTAGGAAATACCATCAGCAGAACTGTTTCACCAACATTCGCCAATTATTTCCGAGGTTATAAGTCACACTCCCTGCTGGTTTTCCTCAGAGACTGAGCAGATTGAACCTGTTTGTACAGACTAAAAGTGATTTGCAGGTGACATATACACTGTTTTCACAAAGCAGGACAAAAGCAGCACTTGACTGACAAGCCTCAGCTGAAGAAGTGGACGCGTTGACGTTGGCAAAGGTGACAGAGCACATTAAACAGACGCAACTATGCTCTCACGTATGTCACTATAAACCTTAACGTTTAACTTTTGCTGCCATCGTGTTTTAATCCAGAGTGACTTACAGCAGAGCCTGTGGGGAAACCTCCTGTTCTGTTGTACTTCCTGTCCTTCTGATGTCTTGTCAGTGAGTAGACAGTAATTCACTGAGTCATCTGAGGGAGCGGGTACCTATTTTACCTCAATGACACGCTGTGCATTCTCTGCATAACTCAGTCAGGCTTCTGTTTAAATATCAGCTTCATTTTCTACTGACAGTCCGATCAAGGGCAGTAAGCTGATGATATCCACTACAACAAAATGACGCTGTTCAGGGCAGTCTGCTTTTACTCAGCAGAAACTAGATAAAAATAAATTAATCAAATGAGGCTGAATCGATGAGAAACTGTGCCAGCGTCATATATAGAGACAGTTTAGTACAAGGATACAGTATTTATTATACAAGCACTGACACCGACGTGTGTCAGTAAACACTAAAAATACAGAGTTCCTTTTTTGTTTTCTCACAAACCAAACACTCTGTTGTCAGACTCAGTAGATCCCTGTTCTGCACACTGTAAACCAAAGACAAACAGTAGTAGTGAACTAGTAGTAGACAGATGAGATATGGCATGTCCCTGTATGTGTTTTGCTGTCCTTACAGCTTAATGGCGAAACCCAGAATTTATTGTACTGTATTTATTTATATATGTCCAGTGATGCTTTGCAGGGTAAAATAATTTACACATGAAGTTAAATTTAAATCTAAGCCAGACAGGGCAGAAAGATCATCAGGTTACCTATGAATGTTAATCAACCAAAGTGTCACGACACTACGTGATGAGTTCCTTGGCACAAAATTAATTTTTAAAGCCAGAAATCTGATTTTCCTGTCTCAATTATCATCAAATCCTTTATGTAAATGGGAATCCATCAAGTCTGTATGAGGTATCATGGCCGTTTCATGTTAGAATCGTACTGTTTCTTTAACATCTTTCGGTTTCTCTCATTGACTATTTTTCCACCTGTGGTCATCTGTCAATTCAGTTCATTTCCTAAGCTCCAGTCATGAATAAATAAGGGTGTTGGGACGGGAACATCTACAGTTACTTAGTAGAGCCTAAGCTATGACTCAGAGCAGGGCTAAATATGACCTCCTATCTGGCTGTCATGCATTCACCCACTTCCTACTGGTGTGTGTGTGTTTGTGTGTCTTCGTCTAATTTCATTCAGGCAAAAGGACAGTTTTGCAGTCTACAGTGGGCATTATCTACTTTATATGTGGATATGAGCTATTTTCTTTTCAGAACGTGGCCGTCAGTCCTTATTGAGCTGCTGTATAAATGCAGACACTATCAGCAGACTTACCAAGATATGGAGATGATTCATTCATTATGTGTCATCACTTTTCTGCGTTTCTGCCCGCTGTACAGGAGCTCCTGTCCTCCTGTAACATGTGCAGATCTTCAGCCATGTCCAAAAAACTACTACTACCTCACTGCAGCACTGGATGCTGTTTTTCCCCACAATAAGGGAACGATATAGTTTGTTTTGACTCACTCATTCATCCAGTTCCAAACAAAGCAGAGCCGACAGGATTCACTGCAGTTCTGAAAAGTTTCCTGTCAAATTCCCAGAAACCTGAGAGGATTAGACTGTATGCAGCTTATCGGCACTGATGTCTGTCTATAAACTCCACATTCTCAAGCTGTCTGTCCCATTCACTGGTCCTCTGCACACTCCATTCAGATGTGCATTTATGGAACGACTCATTAACTGTCTTTTCTTTTTGCTCTAAATGGTGTAAACTGTTTGGCTGCCACTATGCAAGACTCCATATTCATTTTCTTTCATAGAATGAATTACAGAAAAATAAAAAGCTGCTTGGGCTTCAGTTAGCTCCTGTGACGTTTCACATTCATAATAAAAAGCACTCTATTAGGCAAAAGGTTCACATCTACAGTGAGAAATAAAAAGGGGCTCTTGAAAATGTAATTACATGGTTGTTGAGTAAACGGGAGAAAAATTGGCACAAACACACGTATAAATGTAGACAGGTACTTCATTATAATTCCTAACTCAAATGTCCCTAGGATCAAATCAAGAGGATTGAAATGTATTACCGAAGAACAAAGCATCCGTAGATACGGACTGATACATGTCTCACCCTGTTCCTCTGCCTCTCAGCCTGCTCTGAATTCACATCTCCACTGCCTACAGGATTTCAGTCATTCATGAAAATTGCCGTAGCAAGATGTGCAGCGATGGAGAGACAGAGGAAAGGAGGAAGCGGTGACAAAATGTTCGCTCAATGCCCTTCATTCATTATTCTCCATCTCCATCAGCTGCATGTCCTGTCCTTATTCACCACTTCTCCACCACTCTTCAGTGTCACTCCATTTTCCTCAGCTGCTAATGTTTTGGTTTTTTGGTTTTTTTCTTTTTTTAGGATGAATAGGAAGAGTAGGGAGTTACCATGGCAACAGCAAGCTGGCTACAAGCTACCTGTTCTCTGGTTCACAGAGAAAGCGATAGAGAGATTGAGTGAGAGACAAAGAGAGATGAGATACTGGTGTCACAGTAAGAAGCTGAATAAGTCTGGTGACGCTGGATCTCTGTCTTATTTGGTAGAACACCAAAATGCCGATTGTGTATTCATCCACAGGCAAAAATAACCCCCCATAAAATGGCTTTTTAATGGAGCTTGGGGCACTGTCGTTTGCTAAAAACGTGTGTGTGTGTTACCTTATCAGGAGGAACCAATAAGCCTAAGTATCAGTACTGCAGGAGGGTCGGCAAACTCTAAAAGTGTGTTCTGACAATAACAAAAATATAGAACAATGTCTTTCTGTGCCAGCCTCTGTAGCTGTAAAAAAAGTGAATACCCATCAGGTACAACGCCACAGGCATGCATCATTATACTTGACCTTCTACATGGGGCTGGAGAGGAGCAACGGAGGGTGAGGGCGACAAAGGAAGAGGCAGAGAATTTAACTATAGATGGATATGCATGAGGAGAAGGGGGCAGAGGCACCCAGTGACGAAGCAGTTGCTATGCCAAAAACCAGGAGGACCACACACACACACACACACACATGCAAAAACAGACACGCAGACATACAAGTGCACGCAAAGTAAACAAGGAGGAGGTTTGGTTGGTACGAGTGTCAGGACGATGTTGCCGAGGATGACCACAGCATACTAACAGCCCTGACAGCACACACACACACACACACACACACACATACAAAGGCAATGAACACAAGCAGAGCTGACTGCCAGAGATGGGCAAATGTGATCATAAGAAGAATATGTTCTCGATGTCGAATCTTGTTTCAGCTGAATTTTCTGTGCAGAGTGTGTGTGTGTGTGTGTGTGTGTGTGTGTGTGTGAAACTACTGCACGTCTACATTAGTCAGTGTAATCTGACTAATGTACACTGCAGAGTATGCAGGGGACCAGCATGCAGAGAACTGGCTGTAATGTTCAAAGATTATCAACTTATACAGCTTTAACCGGTCTCTGTTTTTTACTATGGGTCATCTTAGCATGTGTCAAATGTCTCATTCTACCTGCAGGGATGCCCGATCTTCTGGGAATACACTTTATTACCCAGATTCAACCAACTTGTAGGCTCGTATAAAGAGCACAGTCTTCAACATAATTTACTTGATCCTCTTGGAGGGGCAGGTGGTGCCCCCCTTGTATAATGGTAGTGAACTTTACTTTACCTGACAGACGCTTTTATCCAAAGTGAGTTACAGGGAAGCGGCGCTGGGTGTCTGGCTCAAGGACACACCTGGTAGGGGATGGACTAGGAGTCAGATGGGGATTCGAACTTGCGACCTTCTACATCCCAGTCTGACGCTTAACCCATTGAGCTACCAGGCCGCTATGTGCTGGGAGCATGGTGGTGCTCTAACCTGCAGCAGCTCTCTGATACTGGGGCATCTTGGTGTCAGGTAGACTCATACTGGGATCCAGCCTCAGGATGTCCAGGCTCTCGTTCAGGTTGCTGCTGTTTGACGATTTTGCTGATTTACATTTGGTTTTCCTGTTGGGGATCTTTGTGGGAAACTTCATCTTCAGCTTCTTACTGTTCTCCTGCAGAAACGCAGACAGGCTATGATACTCTGCATTCATTTATTATTAGAGTAGCATCAATGCTGCAGCAGTGCGGTACCTTGGCAGTAGAGCTGGCACTCGTAAACAGTCTGGAGCTTCTTCTGGGCTGAACATTTGGAGGACCAGACATGCTGGGACTGAGGACCTGAGGAGAGCCACTGAGACAAAGACAGGTCATCAGACAGACAAGAAGTCACACAGACAATTGAACATGTTTGGTTGGTAAAGTTACCTGGTGTGAGGAGCGGAGGTCTGCGATTGGTTGAACGGGATTGGGAGAACATCTCTGCTGTTTCCACTCTGACTAAAGACAGATTTAGACTGACTGATCCTGGAGACGGACTACAAGACAGGGCAGGAGAGAGAGACAGGTGCACAAAGATGGAAAGAGGTTGCGAGTTAGCGAGAGGGACAAAAAATAAAAGTAAAGTAAAGTATTCAGAGAACTTGTCACATTGTTTCCCTAGAAAACTGGAGTCATCTCTGACCAGGATATCTCCTTTAACCCTTACAAAAGAACAAATCTGTAGAACTGCCCTATTACGTCCTGATTTTTAAAATCAGGAGCAACCCCTCTCAAAGGGATGCTGAGAAACAAGTCATTTGTTACTTGCGGGCTGGACTCAGGCCTGGGCAGCATACCAGTAAACCTTTTTAACCCTGTATATTTACACACGGTATAGAATTTTTAATACCGTTTATACCATGCTCACATTAAGATATTTATAACTCTCTTAAGGCTCTCTCTGTCTCTCACACACAAACAGACTTCAACCTGTCCCCCTTTCCCACTGCGCATAAAGTTAGACTGTAGCACAGTACTCTCATTCGAGTCAGCAACGTAGAAGAAAACAGCATGAAAACTATAACCTGGTTGGTAAAAAGAAAACCAGCGGTTCCAGTTGTGGTTTGGCTTACTTGTACAAAAACACACTGTAGAGTTCATCACAAAGAACTTGGATCTAAATGTGAAAGCAGCTCAAAACTTTATCTTCGTTTACAACAGTGCAATAAACTAAAATCTGTCGCTAACGTGTCAGACGCGAAGCAAGTGGCCTTAGATAACAAACACAGTAAACTCTGGTATCACTAAAACATGGTCCCCACAGTGATACAAAAAAAATACTGCGTCAGTACCAGTTGTCCACACATCACTAGTTTGTAGGACAGGTGAGGGTACAAGGTTCTTAGAAAATCTTTGATTAGTGAATCGGTCTCTGTCTGACAATCAGATAATGATCATGGAGCCTTTATCAGTCATTATTTGAAAACAAGAAAAACATCTCTTAATTCAATCTGATGTTTTTTTACAATAAACTTTTGTACATGAATTTTCATCCATATCACTCAACCCTAGCTGGAATACTGTAATTCATTATTGTGTAAACAAAATATTGATATTTGGTGTCCCTATACACAATAAAACCCTCACATAAATATTGTGATACTATGCTGTATCAATTGGCCCCATCCCTAATGGGTGTGCTTAATAATGATATGAAAGATTATGACTGAATGAATATGAAATCACATCATGACCTAATTGTGCAGAAAAACAGAGAAACTGCAAACAGACTAATCAGTTCTTCAGTGACTGTTCGGTAGATTGTTGCTGTGTACTTCATCTTTACAGAAAGTCTCTTTGGATAAAAGGAACCAAAAAAAACTGAGATGTCTGCGTTTACTCACCTTCTTGCT
Organism: Microctenopoma steveboyesi; assembly: GCA_032359275.1. NCBI lineage: Eukaryota > Metazoa > Chordata > Actinopteri > Anabantiformes > Anabantidae > Microctenopoma > Microctenopoma steveboyesi. Next base: position 8,981,532 of record JAUMHF010000010.1, on the reverse strand, counting down.
GGGCGCTGTTGTTTGCGTTTCCATGGTAGCTGAATAGTTTTGTAGATATGTGGGATCTCCAGGACTGGGCTCCAGTGGCAGGATGCCAAAACTGCAGACATGCAGAGCTAGGTATCACACTTAGATAAACCACAGATTTGTATGTGGAAGTAAACGGACACTGACGTATTTATACCATGAGATACTGTGAAGGTTTATGGCTATTATACGGACTCAGCGCTGGGTGCTACATGCACACATTAAATGGTACAAAAAAAATCTGACACCAACAATCAGCTGCGGAAAAGGAAAATGAATTCAGGACTGTGGGATTACTTAAAAAACACATTTAAGTTGCCCTCAAGTAGCGAAGAGAAATTTCCTTTATTGTGGGTGCAGTATGGCCTCAAAATATGGAAATTTGAAAGATCTTGTGTGTTCCATTCATAATTTAATGAACAACAAAAAAGTGTGAGTGGTTATAAATAGCTTTTTATATCCCGGCTGAATGAGCAAGTCACTTTTTCTGTGAATGAAACATACAGACAGCATCAGTTATACAGCTCGAACAGGCTCTGTTATCACGCACCTAGAGATTCAAAAGTCATTTAGAGCACCTGTAAAACTAAATATAAATAACTAATAAAATATATATATATATATATATATATAAATAAATAATAAAGATAAGAAATAAATCATTATTTCCATAATCTTCTTTAACATCCAAAAATAATCAGCAGATTAAACTTGGATGATCTTTTGTATACAGTGTTTATATGAGCAGTAACTCAGGATAAGTGCATGTACATGGTTGATCCTGTCGTGGAAAATCTGGTACTCCTCCAATGCCTAACATGTCATAATCATAATTCAGAGTCACCTGTAACTCTTTGG
>JAUMHF010000010.1:8969708-8980556 GCA_032359275.1 Microctenopoma steveboyesi | reverse complement strand
TCTAATGTTTATCAGTACATTACAGAAAATAATGAACCTTATCATAATATGCTAATTTTTTGAGAAGGACCTGTATATTTTCATCTCGAAGGTTAATCATAATTATTTCGTTGTATTTGTCACTGAGATTTTATTTTAGGGCCACAATTCAAAACCAATGCATGCTTGAGGGAAACTTGATGCAGCCAACACACAACATACGTACCTCACCTTCCCCGCTAACAGCCAGTGATAACTAACTATTAATAAACAGGTCACTGAGTAACCTCTGTAACCTCTGGAACCAGGGTACGGGAAGAACGGTAAGTCTACTGCTGTATTCGCTCTCTTCTTTTGCGCATACATTGGAGAAAGAGCTCATTTAGTTATAACACACACGGCTGAAAAGCTTCTGAGGCAAGATCTAAGAAATATTATGCAATCTCTACTGATTTTGTCCAGTATTTTCCAGTGGTCCTGAATAATAAGTCTAATAAGTCTACAAAATAAGTCTTGTCCATCACCTCAAAAAGACCTTTTTACATGAGAGAATTCTGAATAATTTTCCTGGGTTTAAGTTTATTGGTACTTTTCACACAACCTTGGAAATAATAGGAAGCAATTATAGCCTCAAAAACATGCTCTATCTCCGAATGGCACCCCATTCATCCTCACAGAATGCGGTTTAGATGTCACACCTGTTATGTCGAGTGGTATGAAGTGACCCGGTGTGCGTCTCCCGAGATGCCAGCGGGGTTTCTCTGCAACTGGTGGCGCGGTGATGGCAGATGTGGGAGTGCTGCTGCTGCTGTTGTTACTACTCCAGCCCAGTGGCGGGCGATCTGAGCCACAGGGGGACGGAGACGGAGAGGGAGACGGGTCAGTAACCGACCTTAGTCCAAACACAGAGGAGGTGGTTTCATCATCGTAGAGCTGTTTGGAGGCTGGCTAAAAGGAGAACAAAAGCAGGAGCAACAGCGTTAGAAGGTGCGAGTCAGCTGATTTAATGTGTTTTTTATCCCAAAATACACACGTATCTGTCTTGCTGATGTGTAGTTGCGGAGCACACATGCTAGAGAAAAGGCATCAGCTTAATGTCCAACTCCGAATGTGACCATTTTTTAACCCATCAGTTAAATCTGATAGTGTGGCGTGATGCCATGTTATTTTCTCAGTTCAGATTAAGTTCTCTCTGCTTTTGTTTTGAACAAAACAAAACATTTTTAGGATGTTAGGAGTCATAAAAATGCCGTAAAAGGAATTAACACGTGTTTATATTTTATCAGGTGATGGAGGCCAGAAACAGGGGCGCTGTTGGTTCAGACTCGTCAGGCGTCAATATCAAGGTGTTATCCTTACTAGGAGGGAAATGGCACCTGCCAGCTGCCTGGTGTTAGATATGAGGGCCAAAGAGCCCTTCTGCAAGGCACTGACACCCAGACTGCTATAGGGCTGCTGCAGTGCTGGAAACACTCTAGTAAAATCCCTCTGGTGAAATACATGTGAGGAACAAGGGTGTGTGTGTGTGTGTTTGTATGTGTGGTAATTCAGATCACACCGATTCCATGTGGCGCTGCCCAATTCTAATAGAAATTAACCCAAACAGAGAGAAAGGCATTAACTTAACAGAACTGTTTAACAGCTTGCTGAAGGAATGGTGCGGCAATATGCAGGAAATGTGCAGCCATCTTGCAGTAAAATCACTGTGGGAGTCCATCAAGCTGCTATAACACTGCAGATCAAGGAAACAGCTATTAGCAGCAGAGGCAGGGAAGGGAAAGAGTGGAGACAGGGACGAGCTAAATGAGCGCTCAGTCTGAATCATTTTAGACGCAGCATATACAAATAACTGTCTGAAGTTAGTGTTTATGTCCCCTTTAGTGATGTTTTTATGTGCAGCAGCCATCAAAAGGCACTGATGTCATTTGCTTGTTTGAGTTCTTATCTAGAATTAATGATATTTCCATCTGCAAGACACTAAATCATTTGGCATTTTGTTTATGGAAACCTGCTGGGAGTGTCAAGAGGATGATGACTAATTCTGACTAATCTGAACGAGGGGGTGGGATATACTGTACAAGAGTTTTGGGATAATTCAGCTTCAGTCTTTTACACAAAAAGCACGATAACAAAAGCAATGAGGCATTTTGTCACAACACAAACTTAAACCTTTTAACAAACAGTAATAATGACACCGACATAGCAATCTGTTCGCTACAGAGAGAAAGAATAATGTCACTGCATTGTGTAACTGATTAAAGGCTGAAGCCACAGAACCTCTGAATAGGAGGAGACGCCGACAGCAAACGCGCCGGCGTACAGTGAATAATGTAGTTACCGTAATGGGAAATCGATACGAGGGCTTCCGTCCACACCGCGACTAAACCACGTGAATGTTTGTGTTGTTTGCATGCGGGGTGAATGTGAAGGGCAAAAGCTTTGCTCCTGTGTGTGTGTGTGAGGCATTCAGGGACCACAGAGAGTATAGGAGTTTAGTAAAAATGTGATGTCTGATCTGTGTTAAGGTGCAAAAAGTCAACAAGTAAATCACCGGCTGTGTGTTTGCGTGTGAAAAGGATTTCTGAGATTTGCATGTGGTCACTTGGAACAAAAGTGTTCCTTAAAATAGCATGTGAAACACCAATGTGCGTGTGTGTGTCTACGAGAGAGGTGACGGCGAGTGTGAGGGAGCCTTATGATTAAATAAGAGAGGCGTAAACACATCTGCTAATGTGTGTATATGCTTTTCTACGTGTGTGTTTACCAGAAAGATGAAGTCCGGTCTCTTGTTGTTGAGGGAGACGGGCGATCGGCTGAGCGAGGTGGACGCGTCGTCAGAGCTCTGCGAGGACGGATGTCGGAAAGTCTGACCGGTCAGCTTGGTGTCATACAACTGCTCCTCAAAGTCTGCACAAGCACACGCGCACGAACAAACAGCAGGAAGAAAAAAGAAGAAGCTTACATTAGTGTCAACATCCTGCAGCACAAAACACACACGAGAACAGAGTGCACATACAGCCTAACCTCATCCACCAGACATTTCATTTGCATGGCCAAGAGCAGAGATCTTGTTCGGCTGCTGCTTTGCATCCCACTGCAGTTTCCCTTCTGTGACTCCTAGTGCAACGTGTGCTCAGGAAACTTCGCTTTGTTTTCCTGAGCTCCAGCGCATTCTCTCCTTTTCATTCATGGTCTCACCTCAACTTTCTGCACTTTTCTCCCCCTTCTTGCTCTCCCCTTCTTGGCCTTTGCTGGTCTCAGTTTTCTTCTTGATATCTCACTGTTTCTCCCCGTCTGGCAGCGTAGACGGCTCTCCCTCAGGTCATTGTAAACAGATTCCTAACCCCCACCCCCACTTTTTTAACCCGCTGCGCACACACACACACACACACACACACACACACAGACTCACACCCCGTCACAACTCCTCAGCCAATCCATTACCTCAAAACACACCCCCTACCCACTCCCCACTCTTCTTATCCCTAAAGCCCTCGAAATCACACACTCTCTCTCCCTCTCCCTCTCTCATCCCGCCGATCGCTTTAGTGTGTCAGCAGCAGTGTCGGTGCAGTATAGAGTTGCGGGCTGAACTTGCTCTTCTGGACAATATGGATTCCTTGCTGGTGGTGCTGTGGTTGCCTAGCGACACAGCACGTCCCCACCAACATAAGAGGGATCATAAGGAAATGCAGTTAGATCCGGGCTCCATAACAGCACCAGAACCCAGGAAAGAACCTGAAGCTGGACACTAATGTTGCCCTGTATGTGTGGAGAGAATAAATGTGCTACGTTTACAGCTTGTTCACCTGCTGCCAAAAGGTCATCCAAGCATGAATCCTCTCTACTTTACATATAATCCATGCAGATCTGTCATAAAATAGAAGCTACTGCTTTTTTAGACTTGATTTTAGACTCGTATTTTGCTTTTGTTTTAGTGACTGTGTGACTAAGGGACACTGGTCATGCATGCTGTAAAGACCCAAACTCACAGGTAATGCTCTCTACTTTCAAACTCCGCGAGCTGTATCGGCTTTAACACTGCAACACATTCAGACACGTAGGTAGTTAGTTTATGGAAAGTTTGGCAGATGTCAGATTTAAGCAAGCGCAGGCAACGTGGGTGTCATGAATATAGAGTGATAAATAGAAATTAATATACAGAAACAACAAGGTAGGACTAGATAATGATGTGTTTTTATATAAAGGTAGGCAGTCCGTCCACCCACACGTTCGGTGCAGTGTTTAATGACGTTTGGGATCATTGCTGTTGACATCTTTCCTCTGATAAACGGGAAAAAGTGCCGGCAGCGGTAAAATGAGCATCTCACGTTCTAACTGCAATTATGCCTCCAAACTTCAGAGGAAACACAGGACAGCTCTCGCATGGATGAAGACCACGCACTAATGCGTGTCAGTGTTCATTTTCAGCTCGAACGCTGCCTTTTGGAGGTTAGATAGAAAGGGTTTTTATAAACACAAGCATGACAAACCCTAGATTAGATAGATTACACACTGGGGACGCCTCCTTGTTTTGTTTCTCTCCGGTGATAAAGGTGGAAGATATAACCAGGCCCTGACCGAAAAATAAACAAGAGGAAGAGATCCAGCAGTGACACAAGCTGTTTGTGTAGCCAGCGCGCCACATTTCTCTCCTCCTCTCTGAGCCCAAGGTTAGCATTCCTGTGCAAACTCTGACCAGACTGGTTGGAATTAATGCTCCCATGCAGAAAGTTTCTCATTAATCCCTGTGGGCATCCTGCGTGCTGTGGTGAACTCAGCAGCTGAACAGGGTACCACTGCTGCACCATGGTTCATGTTAGCTTGTTAGTGTATGTGTACTATTAAATAAAAACCCAAGCAAACAATCATAAAGCATTTAAAATTTGCGAGTCTACGTAGCTAATAGCAAAATAAATACTACCTAGGAGCTGTGATGGGTTCATGTTCTGTCTTTGAAACCAAACTCTTTTGTTTTCAGGTAATACATTGATGCACATTAGATGTGATGCTCACGTTATAAAGTGACGACTTGTTCATTCAATGCATTCACCAACTCCTCAGAAAGCAGTTAGCCGTTGTACTTTGCAAGCTCTTGCTTTAAGAAGACATGTCCCTGGATATTTGCATCTATTGAGCCATAATACACAACCTGTGTTTGTGCTAGAGAAAACTATAAAAATAATTGATTAAAAACTTGCTGCATGCATAAACAGCTAGATCAGCCACACAGTAAAGAAACAGAAGCCAAGACTTGTCTTTTCCGGATTGCAACAGCCCAAAGAAGAGAGGCATTAACAAGACAGACGGGGTGAACAGACTCAGAATGAGAGGGATGAAGAGCTCAGGTGCGCGATGAACGTATAAAAAAAGCTGACATAAAACAGAAATAGATCTTATAAAACAGACGAAGAAGATATAAAACCAAAACAATGAAAAAGAAACATGATCTGAGTGGGAAATAGAAATAAAGAAGCTTAATTGGATAAAAATACACAAGAGAAATTACACGAAAGAAGAGTTAGGAGGTAAGAGGGATAAACTGCACAGACGAAGATTTGAGAAGTAAAATGAGAAATGAACAGGCAGAGTAAGAAGCAGCAGCAAATGATTAAAGCAGAGTGAGTAGTAAATGTCAAAGCAGATGACAATGTAGGTGGAGAAGGAAAAATGTTGGAGGAAATGGATGCAAGAATCAGAAGGAAAGCTAAGAAGAGACGAAAAAAGACGTGGGTGGAGAGGAGAAGAGGATGGACGAGTAGGAGGAAGGGAATTTACACAACATAATGCTGATGAGATCCAATCTGTTGAAAGTAACAGCACCAACAGGGGAGGAGAGTTGGCTCCGGACTTCAAGGAGGGTGACTAAAAGATAAAAATAAGAATTCAGCATGGCTGAATAATCACACACCCAAACATGTTGAGGCCAGTAGCAGGTTTTATCAGGACTCACGCTCACCAAAAGCTCCCGAACAGGGCAACAAACACCCTCATGCAACAAACTGAAAGTAATGCAGTGGGCTGCTGTGTATATCAGTACGACTTAAACACAATGCAAACGTGTTATGTAGGGAGGGCAACTGCAATCTTCACAATCTTCATCTAACCTTTACCTAAAATGTTTTTGGAAGAAGTGCAGATGCATTTGGGAATGTCTGCCATACTTCCTAGATGCATCCTTATGACTTGCTTCCATTAATAATTGCGTTCTGATTTTTATGTAGGTCTACACAGCATCACAGCTCTTCTTCTACTATCTATCCAGATATCTAACTATCTGGTCTAATTTAGCATTAAAACTTATTTTCAAGTACAGTGGTCCCTCGTTAAGTTACGTTCTAAAAATAACCTGCACTAGGCCAAATCCACGAAATAGCTTTATTTTTTACAATTATTATAGATGTTTTAAGGCTGTAAAACTCCTCACTACACATTTTATACACTTTTCTCAGACAAGCAATACAATTTTAACACTTTCTCTCTTGTTTAAACATTCAAAGTTCAAACCAAAGATTTATGTAAACTTGGCAAGCTGAACGCATTCTGTACTGTACAGGACACGCAGCACGGAGGAGATTGATTGACAGTGGTCTACAACCAATCAGGATGCAAAACACAATGCAAAAAAAAAGCATGCAGAATTACACAAAAAACAATTAATTAAACTGCAAGGCTGCGAAGGGTGAACCTCGTTATAGTGAGGGTCCACTCTGATGTTAGAAATGAAATTCTAGACTGTGGAATTTGGTAGTATTTTTAGTTCACACAGAGAAAATATCTAAATACTCCTTTAGACTTTAAAAAAATAAACTGGATTATATTTTTTACAGTTTTAACAGTACTATTGATCAGGTGATATTAATCAGCAGGTTGCTCAGTCACACAGACCCCAGTTGATGTCTGCATGAGCAGTTTATTGAAATAAGACTACCACAGAAAACGATACTGTACTCTGCTGTAATATTATTTTACACAATTGCAAATCTTACTTACATAATCTTCCCAATTTTAATTTCGGTAGCCCACCATGTGGCAACGGTCACTGTGGCCTGTGCACTGACCTGCAGAATGAGAGTCCATCCAGCGGAAAGAGAGTGAAGGTGAACAGTAGTAAATCCGTGGTCAGATAGTGTCCAGGCTCCACGGTGTTAAGCTCGGCTACATGACTGCAGGGAACTGTGGAGGGAGACTAAGGGGGAGGGATGCTATTGGTGTGTTTGTGTGGTGTAAAGGTATGCTGGTCACTCCTACTAATGCTCGCACACACACACACACACACTCAGAAGTTAAAGATACCCCCACCCCACCCCCATCCAGACAAGCAGGCCAAGCACTCATGCATCACAAACCTGTATAGAGTTTGTGTGTGTGTGTTGTTTGTTGCAATGTGGGGTCCACAATCTGTTTGAGTATGCACTCTCCCCCTGAGGGGAGTTAAGTCACTGAATGTGTGTGTGTGTGTGTGTGTGTGTGTGTGAGTGAGTGTCACATACAGGTGTTTGCATCGAGTTCTACTGTGTTCTACCTGTGTTTCTCAGACATGTTCACATGTGGACATTTGTGTGAATTGTGTGACTAATTCAACAACAGCTTATAAGACATCTTTATGTGTGTGTGTGTGTGTGTGTGTGTGTGTGTGTGTACAGTGCATAGACAAGCCCAACTGTTCTTCAACATGCACCCCATATCAAATTTGGGTCACCCTTTCTTCTTGTCTCTGGGACAACAAAAGGAGGGAGGACAGAACTTTACAATACCCCTCTTTCAACGCAGCGAGGGGATTTGTTTGTCTGGACACTGTGCGCACAGGGACGTGTCACTGTTTGCATGTTGTGTCTTTGTGATTTAACATGCACAATTGATCAGTCCATTACAGGGAAAGGGGCTGGTGCTGGTTACAGTGTGTGCACCGCGAAAAAGAAGGACATACTTGGCGGTTAGTGGCCTAGAAACCACAAAGACGCCACTGATCCAGTACTGCTTTAGTGCATTCTTACTTTCACACTTATGAACGTCTTACATGTACCCATCACCCCCAAATTTATGAGAGGTTGATTTTCTTCCTTTTTGTCTGATCGATTTGCTGCAATAGGTTTGTTTACAACAAAAGATATGAGCGTTCTGGGACATTTTATCAAATGTGCAGGCATTGGGGATATAACCACAATGCAGAAGTATGGACTTTCCCGTCATGGACACCTGTGCTGTTTGCTAGGACTACCTACCTATATCCACATTTGGTTGAGAATCTATCTTGTGCAAACACTCACGCACAGGAAACCCTTGTTTAAATAGAACATAGTGTACAATAAAAAAAAAAAAGAAAATCCACTACACCTGGCTGCAAAACTGATGCTGTAAGCAAAGAAGGGCACAGATGCACCCATCTAACACCACCAACACTACCCTCCCTGCTCCCTTCTGTTTAGAAGGCAGATGAACATGGGAGAATATGAAGAGCACACTTGGGGCACAAATATTGCTAAACTGAGTAAACTGAACCCTTCAACCCACTGAGATTGTTGCGTGCATCACATACTCTAACTGTGTGTGTACTATAAAAATGCTCACAATTTGCATTCTCCTAGGAGTTTAGAAAAATAGCCATTCACAGCCTCTCCGTCACAGCTTCCAACGACACTATAACCACACCTGTCAGGTGTTTGACAGCTGAATTTACATATTCAAACCTGACTTAAGGCTATTGTCACTTTAGCCCAGTGTTTTAATCAGCACCAGGTTAATTTGAGCTTTTGGCAGGATGCTTCAAATGTAAATGCAACTGAACTGTATGCCTGTATTTGAAAGTTCGCTAAAAAAGGCCCTAAGGACAAAAACAAGACAGACGACTTTGTCTCCACTGATTCGCAGAGATGTCACTCCAACGTGAAAAGTTCTACAGAAGAGAGAGAGATTTGGAAAAAGACAGAGAGAGCGGGTCGATCTGACTCTTTTTTTCCGAACAGAATAGCAGCATTTTGAGGTTGAGAAGCAAACAGACAAACAGTATATTAAAGGTCACTCAATAATAAAAGTTTGAAATACCTCTAAACTGTTACAGGTAGTGATTCAAGCTGTGTTTCCGTATGAGAACAAGGATTCATTCAGGCTGTCTGTTCTTGCTCAGAAATGCTAAATGCCTGCTTCAATCTAACGCTACTAATCAGCATGAACTAATTGTGATAGGCATTTAGGTTGAGATGCGCAGCATAATTATTTAGACTCACGCGGGGACAACAAAGCTGAATATAGTCCCACAGTCCATCTAATTGAACACATGAAGAAACTGGATGCTGTCTATGGTTTAGGTGACTGGGCTTGTCCTAAACCCCAGTAAGTAATCTGAGCTAGAGAGCTAATACGCCATGTATGAATTCTGTCAAAGTCTCTAGTAAGTAATTAATTTACTGGAGCTGAGGTCACATTTTCAAAACATTTAACATGTAAATGTGAATCCCACCTGTGTTTCCCTCTGTTTCTCCTACTTTCTGATAAATGCTGCACCTGTTCGCCAAAGCGTTTTGAGCACTGCTAAAGCTTATCAGACACATCTTAGCAAACAGGGTTTCAGTTGTTCTTTGACACTCTTAAAGGCTAACATTTCACAGTTCATTTGGTCATATCACATTGTCCGCGGTCACAGTGGCACTGGCACTTTAAGTGCTAGGGAAAGTTCAACTATGTGAGACAAGATATGATAAGAAGAAGAAGAACCCACTTTATTGGTCATTGATACATTTTTACATGTTACACTGAAATGAATTCTCTGCATTTGACCCATTCTCCCTCGGGGGGAGCAGTGAGCAGAGTCAGATTTAGTGAAATGACTAAATACTGATATAAATCACTGTTAAAAGGTACTTTAACCTTATTATCTGGTTAGTTTTATGTATTTTCATTACTTACATTTAGGGAAAGGATTTGGATTCAAATGTCTACTTCCTCAGGAATGTCATCATGTTTACAGTGATAAAGCTATAGAACAGTTAAAAACATTATTCAGCTGTGTTTTGACCACAGGCATGTCGTTCTGCGTCAGCTGCTGAAATGACTTTCTGATTCTGTTGGTTGTTGCTCTGTTGTTTTTCTCGACAATTCCCCAGTGCACAAGCGATAGATGTATTATTAGATTCAAAATGCTTTATTTGTCATGTCATAGTTGTACAGTGTTTTTATGAGCAATTAGAAGTGGATACCAGATCAAAATATGGCGCCACTGATGATGAAAGTTACTGAGTGGTCCTCTGTCTGGAACAAACCTTATTGTTCAGACTTAAAAGTTACTTAAATGATCCTCACCTATTTCGTATATTGTACAGCACATGCACTTGCACATGAATGGGAAAGTCTTAGAAAGTCTTCCTAGATGAGTTATAATGCTGTTGGATTTGGATCAAGGTGTCCAACAATCAGACCTGTGTGTGATAATTGTCTACGTACTTCTGGCCATGTAATGTGTCCACCATAACCCAAGTACATTGAACAAGCTTCTCACTTTCAAACGAGTCTTGTTGCAGTGGATAATCCAGCCGCATTCACACGCTCTTATCTCAGGCCCTCTGGCTACAGTGTGGTCCGCAGTACTTTAGATGGCAGCTAAGCGCTGTTGTCCAACATAGAGTCTTTGTGATCGAATGCTCTGAAGTGGATTTAAGCTGCCTCTTATCCTCACTTATTCAGTGACTGGACAGATTAGGTTGTTACTATTTAGCTGTCCTCGACATCTTATGTAATTATGTGCATAGACGTATGAAAAATTCTCAAAACTAAATGCAAATGGAACATTTGAACAGCAAATTTCATTTCTTTGCGCTCAACATTCTCTCTTACGCTCGCTCAGCGTCTCACTTCTACGTTCGTTCAACGCGA
>JAUMHF010000010.1:8903309-8958449 GCA_032359275.1 Microctenopoma steveboyesi | reverse complement strand
CGCGCACGCAGACGAGCGGCTGAACATTGCATGAGTTTAATCATTGTAATGCTCACGCACTTGCAGGAACTCATCTGTGTATCCTTCACACACGTGTGGAAATGTAGTGTGGTTGGTTGTGGTTGTGCTGTACACCAAGTACGGACCTGTGTGTGTGTACCGCTGTTTATTAGTGTGTGGGTTTACAGTATAGACGACAGGCTTATAAGCTGCTGTTAGCTTTGCCCCTGTTCTCAGCAGGCTCATTTATGTCTGTCTTACTAAGTAACACTGTCACTGCATGGTGAAAATGCCCAGCTAAAACAAAGAGCGCGTGGATTGACAGCATGTGTCTGTGCTCGCCTGGTGCACTAAAACAGATTTACTGACTACACTAAGATCCAAACGGAACACTAGTTGTCCTTGTGGGTGTCATTATCAAAATGAAGCACCCTTCCTGAGCAGGGACGTTATCCACACACAGTCTTTCTTAGCAAGGTAATAATACTCAGAAAGTAGCTGCTGCTGCAGCTTTAAGAGTGTTGCACTGTGATATTGGCAGAGAAACTGTCAGAATATAAAAGTATTTAAAAAGGTGAAAGCTGCAGATATGAAGGGATTTTCAGTTTTCCCCTAAATGATTATAAAAGTAACTGAACTTGAGTCTTGACTTGCGAGGTGAGTGATGATGCAGATCAGTGGGAGGAAAGTCAATTAAAAGTTGAACTTGAGGCAGAATGAGCGACACAAAAATAACCTGCCGCAACCTGCCAAACCCGAGTCGCGGTGTTAAGATGTATGCAGCCATATCATTTCACACTTTTATGACTCGAGCATGCCAGCGTTGGCCCACTCACCCTGGTGGCTAAATGAGCAGTTGGCCGGATGTGAATCAGAGGTGCTGCGGCAGACACGGGGCGCTGGGGGTTCATTTTGGGGAGTACATCAGATTAGACTTACGTTGCATACTAGCAAGAACTTGCAGTATTTACATTTCCATGCTAATACCACATAAGCACAGCACAAGAAACTGCATCTGAATACTATATGTATATAATTACATCTAGCAATGACTGGCCTAAATATTACAGGTTAACATTTGGTCCGGTACTTACTTACTGCTCTAATGCTGACTTTGCTTACTTTGAGAAAATCATTTTGTTTCCACGGGTTGTGCATGTCGGAGATTCATAATGTGACTAAAAATACTGAGGACAAGGGCCCACCTCACTCTTCGTTCTGCCTTGATGGAAGTGAAATTATACATTCATGCACCACTGACTATTCAAAAGTCTATAGTCACCAAAACCACTTCGTTCTATAATTTTTTTATTTCATAGGCTTTTCGGCTGAGTGTCTATCAACCTTTAAAAATGCAGGGACCGCGCGACATTTCTTATAAAAAGAAAATAGGTTGAATATCGTCTAAGACGTAGGAGCCAGTGGAATTCTTATGAAGACGGTGTCCCTGCAGTGATAGGTGACAGTAGCTTGGATTTTTTAAGGGAACTTTAGCCAAACAATTACGGCGCCCAGTGGTGTGGACACAGGCTTGGATGTTCCTTCATAACAAGTCCAAATCAGTCAGAGTGGTAAAATTAGGTGAGTGAGTGTGTGTGTGTGTGTGTGTGTGTGTGTGTCTGGAAATCTTACACATCTGACTCACTTAGAACATGTGTGTGTTTGTGCGTGTGCAGCCTGGGTGTGCTGCAGTCTGTGGCCTTTGCATAGCTCAGTGCTGCCCCCTGCAGGGCCACCAGGTATAAAACACAGTGAAGAAACTAATCAAATTCTATTTTGTGTTTCTTTTCTGATCCTACATTTGCCATGAGCCACTGGGCAGTATTTACAGTGTCAGTGCTTTCAGTGAAGGGAATGGTTCACTTTACATAAACATAAACACAGACACACAGTAGCTGCTGCATCTATCTGACTGTTTGTTTGAATGTTGAGAAAGCTTCTCAACTGACTGGTCAAACAATTGAACCGAAATTAACTGGAACATAGGACATGAAAATTAATGCATGCTGTACATATTCGAGCAGAGGTCCTATCATAGTTGATTTGTCAACAAAGAGACCAAATTAATAATAATAATAATACACTTAATGACATGCTGCTCAATTGCCATGAACACACACACACACACACATTTTAGGTAATTTTGATCGTCCATACACTGTTTAGTTGATAAATACTGACAAAAGAATCAAATATGAATGAATCCACTGATAAAAGTTACTCATAAACTGGACTGTTTATCCACTTTGAGAGATATTTTCCTAAAAATTGAAGCACAAAAAAGGAAAAAAACTACAACAGTGAGAGCTGGCTGTCTGCAGTGATTATACTCTGGAAGTAATTTATGGTGACATAAGCCACATTTCATCCTCGCCCACCCTCTTTTTACTCTTTCATGCTCCTGCATCCACTCCCTCGAAAAATCACTGTCCTCTTTTCTTCTTCCCTCCTGTCATGTCTCGCCTGATTTCCTCCGTTATTTTCTGAAACACACACACACACAGTCCTTCCTTCCCACTTCCCACTACGCTCTCTCTCTCTCCCTTTCTGTTATCACTCACTTATCCCTAAGAGCTTTCCAACCTCTCCTTTCGTTCTTCCTCTGTCATATCTCCTTCATTACACATAACCTCACACAAAATGGGAGACAAGTGAGAAGGTGGAGTAATGAAACAGAGTGTAATGAGGAGGTGTGTGTGTGTGTGTGTGTGTGTATGGTATAAGTGTAGCAAATACGCTGGTGCTGATTTAATGTTCTCTGCTTGAGAAGTGTGTCTCTCCAGTGTGTGTGTGTGTGTCAGTCTGGGCCCTAATTGAAGAGCTGGATGCGTTTGTCCATGTTTGCTAACAGGAACAAAGATCCAATTTTATGCTAATTACTGACGCAGAGATTTGCGTCACTTTGATTGTGACGGTTCCTCGGACGAGGATATAGTTAACACGACCCACTACTGGGAACACATACACACATGCGCCTACACGCGCAGTAACCCCGTCTCTAAAAAACACCATAATGTCTTTATATTTAGAATTCATATTTTCAATCCACGCTCTTATTGTGCTAAGGTTGCCATGGACACAGCCAAATCAGCGTGCCAGGGAAACTGCACAGACACGTGTGATCCACACACACAAACACAGGTGCGCAGAGACACACACAGATAGATATAAGCATGAATGAATGAGCTTTTCACAGTGAGTGTGTATTCTGTGGATTATTATTCTTAGATTTAGAGTTTATTTGGCTTTTCTAGGTAAGTAAGAGCTGATTTAATATTTTGTGGCCAAAGCTAATTGACTCATATATTTTACTACACTCACATGACAACAAAACACAGAAGAGCATGTGGTGAAAATGTCTCAGTAACAGGTCTGCAGATATTCATGACAACGTGAACATTTCCACTATATTAAAGAGAAAATAAATATATGGAGCCTTTAAAATAAAATCTGTGGTCAAGGACAGATGACGTGACTCAACTAACATGCATACTGACAGAGTCTACAGTATAAAAATGATATTACAGAATAATGGTACACATGAGTCAGCTGTTTTTTAGCTGGTGTGTTCACAGGCTGCAGCTCCATGACCTTCCTTAAAAGATATCACACAGTACTGCTGAGTCCAGCTGATCAATATCAAACTTCAAAATGAGCTTATACCCCTGTAACCTATTTCTTTTCACTTACCAGTGATAGCCAATCGTATCTTTTTCTCCTCATTATGCCATCCAGACCTTATCGATAATCACAAAGCAAAAAAAAGATTCGTCAAACTTGGTTGCTCCCAGGAGTAAGAAGTTGAACGATATAAATGCAAAGCAGGTTGTTGTGTATTCCACATTCAGTCGCTGTATACATTGCAGATAAAAATACAGTAAACAAACACGTACTGGTTAAATTTGCTGACACGCCAGAAGAAATGTAGTGAAATATCTACTAACATGCAGCCCTGCCAATGACTGAGTCATAGGCCTTAAAAAAATACGGCTGAGCTTCAATCAGCTCTTAGATGCATCTAAATGAGGAGGATTTCAGACAAACCTTCGAGTTAAAAAGCTGCTTCCCAAAACAGGATTCCTGATCTTTGATGTCATTAAGTTTCTGGAGCCACACCGCTGGCAGAGTATGAGCATTTGACTTTACTTGTCTCCACAACTACAAAATCCATTCGGATCCCCTTAAAACTATCCTTCGGTGATAATCTCTAATCGTCGAGTCAAAACGAGGTCAGCAGCCGACGGCCTCGCACTTACTTTGTGTATTGAGACAGTTTAAAGGTGGCGTGTGAGTGTGCCACATCAGCAAATTGGTAGCACATTTCTACTGAGGCTATGATCCCCACAAACAAGCCTGCAGCCTCTATGCTGCACAGTTAATGATATTCAAAGAGGCCAGATACGACGGGAATCTGCTGGGCGAGGGAAGACCCTGTTCTTTAACTTGTTCCCTGTAGTTGGTTCTAGTTTGGGGATTGCTTGGCGATGGATCCCATGAATGATGAATACAGACTACTACCACCTGCTGGCATCAGGAGATATTTCCTCTCACGTAAACACAGAACATACATGGCAGTTGCTGTATTCTGACTTGGCCTTGGTTACTTCTTTCATGACTTCTCACTCAGACCTCTCTGTAACTTCAACACTCAATTAACTCATGTCCAGCTATGATGGACTGTGTGTCACCTTTTTTGACTGCAGCTGTAATTTCAGCTACCAAACGCCCTGCACACGCACGCACACACAGTCACTAAACATTTATTACAGTGATTGATACACAAACTGCAGGTTTCACTGGGCAGGACCTGCAAGCCTGAGTCAGCAGCTTCTGCCAGAGGTCAGGAAGTTGATGCGTGTGCACGTGAGAAGCAGAGGAGAAGTTTGTATATATGTGCATATGTCCCACTACTGGTCCCAGAGGAAAAGACTGCAGCAAACATACAGGAAGTGACATCACAGGCCTTTCAAGGTCAATGGCTCTACCCGTTTGTCTCAGCTATCCTGCCCAGTTCATTTGCTCTCCACCCTTTCTCTCTCCCACACACACATACACACACATATTTCTTTGCCAAGGTCTCTCTCCACGACCCTTGGCCCCTATCAGCGGAGGTTAGTGCAGACCCTCCCTGCTGTAGTCCATTTATCTTCCTTTATGACTTCGCCTCACTCTCACACACAGGTCTGTCCTTCTGTAGCTACGAGGAAGCTCGTCGACACAACGCATTTCTAAACATGATGGGTCATCACTAAATACACTAACAATCCCAACCGTTACCCTTATATACCAACGTAAACCTAATTCTAACCTTAACTCTAAAATCAACTCACACGGATGGTTTGAACTAAAAGCTTGTCCACACACTCACTGAGAGACACACATACAGCACGTATACTGTACATGACCCACTGCTGTGTGTAGTACATTGGGTCACAGATGGTCCAAGGTGTACTGTACACACAAACACACACACACACACTCTGAACAGCTGTCAGCACTAATCCAAGTGGAAAACATCTGCAACACACACACACATAGCTGCATAAAGCTTCAAAATAAAAGTTGAAAAAGAAAAGAAAATAGTAAGGAGACGGCGGGTATTCACTGAGGAGTATGACGACGGCAGGCTGAAGTAAATTCTGTTTCCCACAGATCTGGTGTCACCTAAATGCAACAAGATATGACAAGAAAACACTTAACGCAGCAGACAGTCTCAGCACAAAACAAGCCGCCTGACAAGTCCTACAGTTGGCGTACAGCATGTCTTTGCTCTTCTTTTTTCTCTACACAACCACAATACACAGTGTTGCTTTAACATTTCATGCCGAGCAACACTTGTGGTATTTTTAATATTTTATGCTGCAAACTGCACCCACCGACAGCGAACACTACTCATACTGCTTTAACAGGAGGAGACACACGGTGCTTTTATTTTTGCCTTTCCCTGTGCTGTTAACTGTTATTTCTGCTGCTGATGCTGCTGCAACATAAAATCTTTTGTGTCACACTAAGGCATGAGTACAGCTATAGTTTGTTTTCTTTGTAAGAACAATGGTGGAAGTGTTTATGCTGATATATCAGTGTTTAGTCTGAAGTTTTGACTTTAAATAAGTACTTTTTATTACTTACTTATAATTAAGTGAGGAAGCTGTTGGGTATTTATTTAAAGTATAAGATACAGATAGGTGACAAGAAAAAAACTCATAAAAAAAGCCAAATAGGAGACATTTAGAAAGGCATGTTTCTAAGTCATCATTACGATATGAAATAAACAAACCTGTTATTAAGGAGTGCTTTACTGATTTGAAATAGCAAAGAGCTGATCCTGATGGCAACCACTTCTTGGTCAATGGAGCAACCAAGGACTCACCTCAAAAAAACAAGCTTTAAAGAAAGTTTAAGGAAGAAATGTAAAGAGGCTGCTCATAGTAACCAGTATTTGTGACAACTATGCAGCTCTTGGGAATATTTTTGAGGTCTTGTAGCTTAGTGTGAATGTTCGACAAAATTATCGTACACAATCAACAGGACAAACCCAGATGTCACAGAGACATATTTTCACATGTTTTCCATAGTTAAGTGTGTTAAAATAATAACTGTGCTGTTATTGTAACTCCAGATCCAGAGCTGTTGCTGCATGGCCCACTTTGACACACTTTGTCAGCCTCATCTGTCAGAACGGACTACAATCCCCAGAGGCATCTTATCACCAGCTGCCAGGCCCCCAGATTTGTTTTGGCGCCAGTTTCTGTAGTTTCAGTCTGCTTTCATAGAGTAAACATCTTCTGACAGCAAACTACAAGTCCCACAGGCACCTGGTGACCAATTACAGCTCCCACCTTGTTACTCGCATACACAACACAGTTCATGAAGAATGTGTTTACTTTTCATGCTGCCTCTCATTTATTCCCACACTGTGTCTGGACTTGCTGTGGGTTGATACTGCACAGACCACCATTACATTCACACACACACACTTGTCCTGGACCACGACGGCTGCACTGGCTCGTTCAGATTACTTCCAGGAGCCATTGTCTCAGAGGTGAAATTGACAGGAAACAGCACTACATCTATTTCCTGTACCCTTCCTGTTTCACCAGACAGACAAGTCCAATAAACGCAAGCAGCAAAGACGAAACCCAATGTACTCTGATGATCTGAGGGCGCGTCAACAGACAGATGTTGTGAACAGCCCTTCACATACAAATTTGACTTTGACATTTGACAATGACACTAATATGAAATGACTGACCAGTGAATGAAATCTGTTTAACATAGTCTGTTCACGATACAGCCCTGATCTGAGAAATGTCCCACTCAGCAAGTAAACCGTTATTTACATCAAAACAAGGCTGTAGTCAAGTCTTTGAAAGGTTGAACGATTCTCACTGACTCAATGTTTGTTAATCAGTGGATAAATCAGCATAACTTTCTCCTCTGATCACACAGAAATGGCGATATGGAAGACAATAATAATGTTCAGAAACCCTTTTCCAACTAAGCTAAGCTAGGCTAGGCTAGGCTAGGCTAACCCAATTGACTGTCACTATATAGAGTGTGTAGCACTCAACAGTCTCTTTAGTCATTGAAGAAAAAGAGCTGTTGAAATGAGAAGGTTTCATTAAGGTGTCACTGTGGTAGAGAGGATGTACAGTAGGGACCTGCGACGAGTATTACACCTGCCTCCTTTGCTCATTGTTCTCTATAAACAAATCGCCTGGTCTTTCTCTCTATTGTTCCTTCTATAACCTTAAACTAAATATTTGTTCCTCTCCTCCTCTTTCTTTCATCGACTTTGATTCAAACTATCATTTACGGCATTTCCCTGCATCTCCTACAGCATGGGAAGGTGTTCAACTGGTATCTAACAGATGCGTGTGACCTCTGTCCGCAGTGTTTGCAGAAATACATTCCCAAAATATTATCTGGGGTGTGCAACATGCCGAACCTTCATTCAGAGGTAATGGAAACCTGTGTTTACATGGTCACAAACAGCAAGTATATCATTTTTAAGCTACCGAAACTCATGCAAATACTGTCTAATACTTATTAACTATAATAAACCTAACTGCTTCACACATTCAAAACATATAGGCCATTAAACTCTTCAATTCCTCCCCTGCCTCCTGTTAAGGGGAGAGGGGAAAACAACAACGTTAGAGATGGATGGTTTATTGTGCCTATATGGTTGTTGTTTTTATATATATATTTGTTGGTGCTATTTATGGTGGTGGGTTTTCTTTCTGTAATGAGAGCGGCTGTATTCATGGCAAGACAATTTCCCTCTGGGATTAATAAAGTGTTTTGAATCTTGAATATAGTTTACATTTATGAATATTTTATCATTATCATCATTCATTGTATATATGGTAAGTAAATAATCCACAATAAAAGTAACATTACTAAAGATTTTTACTCTTCTCCCACGTTGGGCCCACACCCGTCCCTCGATCCATCGCACATCGCAGCCGGGTCAATCTGACAATCGCTGGACCAAGTATAGCAACTCATCTGCATAAAAAATCAATCAGACTTGATTTCTATCTGTCATCTTCATAATAAATTAGACAACACGGTGAGAGAGTGAGCATAAGGGAGATATTGCTCTGTTACATTGCTGTGCATGACGTAAAAGTATGTGAAATAGCAAATAGCACGCGTGTGCCATGTTTCACGCATTGCTTCATTTTCCATCCAGCAGTATAAAGTGGTGGAAAGTACGACCTCAGTTGTGTGTCTGTATTGGATATTATAATAATCACTCTATTGGAAACCATTGTAACTGAGCACAAAACCACACTCTAACCACGCCAGAGTCAAAATGCACTTTCAGCAACAAAGCCAAACTAAGTTATGTGTGTGTGACTGTATAGCGCAACACACACACATGCACACATGCAAAGACCTCAGCTGACCTTGTGTTACTTAGCTACCATGTGTAAAGACATTATGAGGGGCCAAAAGACAAGCAAGGTGTCGACTCTTTAACACACAAAGAGCCTTTCAGAGGTAGTGTCACACATAAACACACACCAAGCGCTGTCTCATGTCAGCACGTCTCAGTCTGCAAAAAGTAGGATGGCCATGTGTTCCACTCAGCTTAAACATGTTGTTTCAGTGAAGGGACAGAACAACAACATTGTAAAATGTCCCAAACATTAAGCTGTGTGAGGGCAAATAAAAAAGGAAAAAGTGTAAAAGTAAAAGAGGTTGTTTCCAAAGCAAGTCGTTCACCGTGCAGCATGGCAACCCTCTGCTTTCCTCCTGCATATCAAAAAAGTGAATTCTTTCATCCTAGACCTCAACACACACGTTCAGATCAACTGCTAGCTGAAGCTCATTTAAGGTTCGAAAGCATTTTGTTGCCAGAATGTCAGAAGAAACACCAAAAGCTTGGTATTAAAATTGCATTTACAGCAGCACATAGAACACAGGAATTGTGCAAATATAAACACATGCTACATGGTCACGTTATCCTCATTACTGTCAAGTGTAACATTCCTGAGCTGCTCCTTAACACGAGAAGAAGCTGCTCCAGTACCACTCCACTCTCCACTCCACCTCGTCTAAACCTTCACCTCTTCATTTCCATCCCAAACTAACCAAACTGTATTTTGTTAGCATTTCTTACCTGGCCGGGCCCAAAAAACCTCCATGTTTTTATTCCCCAAGTCTCTCCGGCACAGAAACTATCGCACATACAGCATATCCCGCACAGTGCAAAAAGTGGAGAGGGAGGGAGGAGGAGGAGGAGGCGGAGAGGACAGCTGCCTTCTGAGGTAAACTCAGTGACTTACTTGGACTGTGGCTCCGAGTATGTCAGCAGCCAAAAATGAGAGGGGAAAAGTTATGGAGGGCAAGATAAATAGAAAGCAAGAGAGGAAGATAGAAACAGCGTGGGGAAAGCATGTTTTCTCTCACTGTGTGACAGGAGAGAAAGAGAGGAAGCTGATGGAGCACGGCGTTACCCTCCCCACTTCTTTTTTCCCCCTCTCTCTCCTCCTAACACCTCCCCTTCCCTTCTCTCCTTTCCCTCCAGATCTCACCTTGAAGAGATCCTGGAAGTTTTCAGGAAACCAGGTGGTACATGGAGATAAATGACGGCTACATGATGATGAAAACAAAAGAGAATTCCCTGTATGTATGTAACACGCACAGATCTCATCCCTGTGAGTTACACACATACAGTATGGGACAGTTAGATTACAGTGCACCCGCTGCCAACTTTTCTATGTCAGTGCAGGAAACTGTTTGACCTTGACTCTGCTAGGAGATTGTCATGCAGTGCATTGGACCATCACGCAGCAGGCCACAGTCGGTTTGTCAATCCAACCAATCTAATTTTTTTATTTACTGTAAAACAGCGTCCCACCCAGAGGAGTTACAATTAAAAGAGCATCTTACTCGTCATTCTTCTGAACTGTCATGTGCAAACAAACGTTCTTCTAAAAGATCATTCAGGGCTTTTATGAAGCTAAATCTAAATATGCATCAGTGGATATATAGTTGCCATGACAACCCTTCTTGTGCTGCATATACTGCTTAATTTGCTACAGGAAATGTGTTTTGTAGGAAACATCAATAATTGTGATTCATTTTCCTATTAACAATGTGTCCATTATATAAATAGAGGAGGAGGTTACTTTATGTTAGGGCTGGGCACGTTGCTTAATGATGATATAATTGCATGTTAAAGTACATTCAATAATTATGATTATGATTATGAAAGTGTGTTGCTCACTGGGTCTAAATACAGACAAAAAATTGGTCACAGAAGGTGCGGGACACCGATGATAAGTTTTTCTGCAACAGAACTGATGCAGCAAATCACCCGAACAACCGACACCGACAGAAACACTTAAAGAAATCATGACGATTTGACCACAACAGTGCGATTAATCACAGAAAAGACACGCGTTTGTGCTTAATTAGGAGCTGCATATTAGCTATTGACTGAAATACTGAACACAATTTATATCCAGACCATACAGTAATATCAAGGTGCAAATGTTTTTTGCCTTTTTCTCTCTACTTGGTCATGTCTATTGTCGGGGCAGCCTGGCTCCTTTCCTTCCTCTCTTCAGCAGTTACTTCCTGAAAACACTGGAGGTGACAAGAATGGCCAACAGCACTCACTCACATTTATGTATCCATACAGTATGTGAACACACGTAGGTAGCTTTGTTGGAGTTTATTCACTTCTACCTCAGTGAGTTGTGTCAAATCTGGAGAAAAATATAATCTAAATGTAGGTGTTCATTAATCCAAGTAGACATCTGTGCCAGACATAATGAAATTCCTTCCAGCTGTTAGTGAGATATAGCACCGGCAGGACATACATGAGGTCACAGTGACGTGACCTTTGACCTCACAGAAATAATTCCACATAGAGGTTTGTACTAAAATGTGAAGAAATTCCCTGATGGACGGACTGAAAAGCCCAAAAACATATGGTTGCCAATTCAGAGGCATAAAAATCCACACACAAACAAAAAAGCTGCCTGAAACTATAAATACTGATCTAAAACAAAATATTTAGAGCAAAACTTTAGTTTAAGAAGAACAAGAAGTCAAAGGGCAGAAGAAGTGTTTCCTATTCAGGCTGTGAGCTATGACATTAGCATTACCTTAAGGGTTGCATGGTTAAAAGTTAGCATGGCCATTTGAGAAGCTGACGAGAGTTGTGGTTGATAAACTTACCACACTGGGAAAGAAGCTCTTCCCCTTCCTTATACAAACTTCCATCTAGTTCTCCATTCGACACAGCAGCACACCTCTACACCATAGATGACAAGGTGAGAATTTCCTGCAACAATCTTTTCAGCTTGTGTAACTGTTTGATGTCAAAGTCAATATGTGCACACGTCGATCCCCTCTGATAACGTTGTGTGTCAATGCAGGTCATATTAATATCTGCCAGGCTGCAGCCCAAGTGTCTGAGAAGTCGGCCCGGGACTGCAGTGGTGTTGAGTTTGCAGATCTCCACCACAAAGAGCACGACTGATTAATGTGCTCACATTTAAATACAACAGCTAAGGTTTCGCTCAGCAAGGCACTGACAGCACCAGAGAAGCTGCTTAGTCACCATTAAGGCAGCGGCTGCACCTAGCGGAACTGGATTTAAAGCTCAGTGATGCTGAATGACAACAGTTCTGGAGCGGAGAGGCTGTGCAGCAAGTCTCACTGGGAAAAACTACAGTAAAAAATGTAGACATATTGAAAACATGAATGTTTGATTACAGACATAAGAGGAAAACAATCAGAACAAAACAAAAGAAAGTGAATTATATATTTTTACGTGATACAATACTATGTATGCTACTGTGTGTGTGGAGTTGGCATGTTCTCCCTGTGTCTGTGTGGGTTCTCTCTGGGTCCTCGGGCTTCCTCCCACCATCCAAAGACATGCATGTTAGGTTGATTGGTGACTCTAAATTGCCCAATGACAGCTGGAATAGGTCCCAGCACTACTGCGCCCTCTGAGAGGACAAGCGGTTAAGATAATTGGTGCATGGATGACATGACTGTTACCCTGCGAATTTTACGCTCTGTGACTAAGAAACAATGAGTCCCGGCATTGTATCTCATATAATACGTCTGTACTGGTTGAGGATGATGATATGGTGAGCAGCAGACTGCAGTTTCATTCAGCATTGTCTAAAACTAAACATGGCACCTTTTCCCTTTTCTCACAACGTAGACCCACTGATTCCCAAGCACTATTTAACTTCCGGCCTGCAACACAAAGCGTTTTACAAGCAGCATCTGCTCTTAATCATCTCCATCGTCCTTTGTATCAGCACTTCATTAAGTCTGTTGAGCAAGAGGAGGCATAAAAGCTCGTAACAGGTTATGATACAGCAAAATCTGCATCTTACTGAAGAAAAATGAAAGTGAGGCCCACAAAATGACACGCTACCCTGTTTTTGGATGCCAAAATGTTCCATTACTTTGCACAGATGTGAGAGATAGACACCGTACACTCTAAACAGTAATGAACTACTAGTACTGTTATGTGTAAATGAGGATGCACTGTCCCGGTCAGCAGGACAAACTGACTTATGCATATATAACAACATGTCACTCATACTCTGCTGTTGACCTGTTTTAACACCTGTATGGTTGTCATGGCAACATCAGCCTCGGCCACGCACTCCTAGGCCCTTATTTCCGTCTCCTCGCTTTCCATCTCCTTTCCTTCCTTCCTTCCTCCTACCTTTTTTTCTACTACTTCCTCTATCCACCAACTCTCGCCCTCCACGCCTGCCCGTTCTTTCTCGCGGATCGTTTTCTCTAAACCCTCCAGCTCTTCTCCATCCAATTACCTCTACACACACACACACACACACACACACACACACACCGCTTCTCTTTCCCTCCCTTTCTGTTCTCTGTCTCTCTTGCTCTCGCCCTCATGCTGCATGGTGCTGGCTGTGCTGAGAATGACATCATCTATCTGAAAATATATGAATGAAAATGTTCAGCATGCGTGTGTGGTTGGTTGTGTGTTTTAGTGTGAACAAGTGTATAAAAACAAACAAATAATGAAGAGAAAAAAAGAAAAGAAACATTTTTGGGGGATTTCTGAGCATGAAAACTGAATCAGAGAAGAATGTTATCGGGTGATGTCTAGACTGGTTGCATAGCAGCAGAAGAGGTAGAAGCGTCACATACAAAACCGCCATTATAGTGAGTGTTTGTAGGTCTATGTGTGTGTAATCCCGTCAACAGCCTGGTGTAAATAGTGAAAATGAAGTTGGAATGTGAAGAGAGGGAACAAAAAGAAAGGCAAGTGAAGGGGGAGAGCATGGACAGAAAGAAAACGATGGGCAGAAAATCATGTTAGAATTTAATGAAATGGGGACAAGAGAAAGATAAGGACAGAGAGCGGAGGGGCTGATGGACACACATCAGATTAAGCATCATGAGACCCTAAGTTCCTGCTGTGACTTGGCTAAGAGATGCCTGACTTTACATGGATCCTGTCCAAGCTGTGCAACAGCGATTACAGAAGAGAGACAGACACACGAGTGTGGACACATTTGTGGTATCAGAAATGTTAGGAAGCGCAGAATCCAAGCTGTCACATCACGTGACGATAAGTCAGAAATAACGTTGGTCTTCCTGACCCTGTAAAAAGCCAAACACAGGGTTAGTCACACAGTTCGCTCAGTTGTCATAGTGATGATGTTCAATGTTTGATGTTTGCGAAACGAATGTCCCTGCACAGGCAGATAAACAGCCCGACACAAAAATGAGTTTCTTCATTGTGGATCTATTGTTGGTTGATGGACGTTCAAACACAGAATATCAGACACTCCATACAGAAGTGCCCTTTGACCCTTCAAAGGACACAACTGGGTCCAAGAGGTCAGAGGTCATTCTGTAATCAGTCCATGTTACGTTTTTTCTCCATGCTGGAAAAATGAACTCATTCAGCTCTGCTGTTTAAACGTGAGTCCAGGCTCCTTCATGAAAAACGCACTTCCTCTTTCGCCATTAAGCATGAATTACATCTCCTGTCCCTAAACATATCATCATCACATCAGTAATCACTGTAAATTACAGTGTCTGGTAGATAATGCAGCACCTGGTGACAGTAACAGGGATAAATGTGCTTCACATGCTGATTAAAGTCAAGGTCAAACATATTGAGAAGGGTCTTGTGCTGATTATTGCGCCACAGCAGCTGTGTGCAGCCTGGTCCGTTTGTGTTAGAACTCACACACACACACACACACACACACACATCCCTCCAGGGGATGTGCACATAGTATGTGCAGACTGAGAACCAGAGTGAGCATATGGGTGTGTTTACTCTCTCGTGCACTGTGCAGCTCTGCACCATGACATAAACACTTCGCATGTGCGATTTCAGAGCAGCATCCTCCTTCCTCCCTGTCCTTCGTCCTGTCTGCCCTGCCTGTCACTCATCTTTAACGCTACAAAAATCACTCATACACCTATTTTTTGAAATTTCCTCTTATCATCTTTCTTCCTTTCTTCTCCTTCCTCCCCTCCCTCTTCTACTTTCTCTTTCTGCTTCACCCTCTTTCTCCCCTTCTCTTCCTCTTCCTTCTCTATGATCCAGCAAGGAAACAAGTAAGAGGGACTGATTTACAAGGGCTGTCATCTCTGCTTCCCTCTCGCTTCCCTTCCCTTCTCCCTTTCTCTCTCTCTCTCACACACAGACGATCTCCGCGGCGCTCGCTCTCTCCCTCACCCTCAGTGATAAGTAAAGAGCCTACTAGTAATCCCATTAAGCCATGCAGGACGAGGCAGTGCAGCCAAGCAATCGCACACTTCATCACACAAAAACACATGCATGCACTAGACGGCAGCATGTGGCATGTGAAATGTAAGACGCTAGTATTTGCACACTCACTTTCATCACTTCAGCACAAAGCCAGAGAGTGAATACAACGCGTACACACACATAGTATCGCGGGCCAGTCACACAGCGGGAGGGAAAAGACCAATTGACCTAGTTCACTCAAACCTGGCAACCCAGACTAAGGGGAAGATGAGTGGATGAATGAATAAATGGGGGGGGGGGGGTAAAAAGATATGAGACATGTTGGATAAAGTGATGCAGGAACCTGAATCATTTTGAAAACCAATCCTAGATACTGGAGATAGAATGACAGCATGATAGTACGGGTGTAACATGTATGATGAATGAGATGAAGAGGTTCAAGAAAGTGAATCCTACATGTGAAACATGGATAGGACGATGGTGAAAGTGGACGATGAAAGGATGGAGGAATGGATTGGACAGAAAAACAACGATTCCACACATGGGCAAACAGATTTACATCGATGGTATTGAATTGTTATTGTGATGAATTAAGATTTGGATAGGGGTAAAACAAGGGGAGCGCGGATACACACACACCTCAGCGTTGCCACATATGAAGTAGATAAAGGGGAGACAAATGAGGGTTTGTTAAGATGTGTGTGGAGGATGAATGGAAAAAAAGGTGCATGATTAGGGTGAAAATGAGCTGATCAGTGTTCACTATAATAGATTGGGAAGGCAACACGAACAATAGATGGAGGAAAGGCAGGGTGAAAGAGGGCATGCATGGGAATACCATGGGAGTGTGATAGAAGCATGGAGAAGCTGAGCAGTAGCGTATGTGGACGGGAGAATGAGGCGATGACAAAACAAAATCAATACACTGGTAACTGGAAGGAGACTTGACATGTGCGCGTGTGTGTGTGTGTGAGGGAGAAATGCGGGCATGAATAGGGGGACCAAAGGGATGCTTGGACGTGTGTGGATGGAGAGGAGCAGAAACTGAAAGACGAACGGTCAATTCTAGATCGACAGTTTCTGAGACGGATGACTGGACGGACGGAGGGATGAAATACAACGAGAACGCAATAAATTAAAGATAAAGTACCTGTTGCTGATTTGGGTCTGTGTCTTCCTTTGGGCCGTCGCTGGGAATTGCCCATGCTATTCTTCCTGTCCCAAAACATCACCGCCTCATTCCACCAACACACACACACATACACTGACTGACTCACTGGCTGCGAGAGGCTGATGATGTGTGTGCGTCAAAGCATGCAAGAGTGCAAGGCAACTGTGTAAGTGTGTGTGTGTGAGAGAGGGAGGACGGAGCGTCACAGCATCACTGAAGCCGACAGCGTCCCGGAATGTGTGTGTGTGTGTGTGTGAAGCTCGGCGTGTGATTGCGGCTG
This sequence comes from Microctenopoma steveboyesi, assembly GCA_032359275.1. Classification (NCBI taxonomy): domain Eukaryota; kingdom Metazoa; phylum Chordata; class Actinopteri; order Anabantiformes; family Anabantidae; genus Microctenopoma; species Microctenopoma steveboyesi. Next base: position 8,941,742 of record JAUMHF010000010.1, on the reverse strand, counting down.
ATGGTGAATGAGAGAGAAAATGACAGGAGATGGGAAAGAGAGGGAGAATAGTCTGCGAGCGTGTGTGTGTGCGCGCATTTCTCCTACGCTACGTGTGTGTGAGAGCTGCACTGTGCTACGTGAGCTGTTGACAAAGCAGGCTGTGTGCTGGTGAATGCATGCATGTGAGAGAGAGGAGGAAAGAGGGTGTGCACACTTCTGACCGTTTCAGTGAAAGATTTGGCTGTCGCCGGTGAGCTTGTGAGTTTATTTGTGTGTGTGTGTGTGTGTGTGTGTGTGTGTGTGTGTGCGTGTGCGAGAGAGAGAGAGTGTTTATTAGCTCCCAACCAGTCACATGCAGCCACTGTCGTTCAATTCATAAAGAGTCAGACGGAAAGCAGCCAATCAGAAGCTAAAGATCGAGAGAGATCAAGTTGGAAAGAGAGAGAGCGAGAGAGAGAGATAGACGGAAGGAGTTAGAGCGAGAAATAAGAAACGAGGGGAGGGGTTGCCACAGAGAGGACGAGTGATAAATTGGCTGACTATCAGCTATGTGCCTAGAAAACGATGAGGAAAAGGGCTAAAAGTATGTAGACAACACCGCCTACACCTGGGGTGGAGCTAAACCTCCCAGTTTGGATTGATTAATTAATTTAGTAGTAAATACATCCACTTAATTAATTGTGCTTAATGGGATTCATGGATTCAGAGTACAAATCCCTGCAAGACAGAGGAAACCATCGCCCTGATTATTATGAAGGGAAAGAGTCATACAATTCACTCCATCAGTCATCATGCATTGAATCAGGAAAAGCTGTTATTACACTCACAGACCATTTGAATGAAACATTAAATACTACTGCTCAAATTCCTGATCCTATCCAACACTTTTGATCACAAACGTCCCCACACGTTCGGCCGCACGGTGAAACTGCAAGGACAGAAAAGAAAAGAAAGAGAAAGAGAAAAAGAAAAGAAAAGACAGAGATAAGAATGAAAAAGAGGACTGAAGAAACACTGCAGATGAGCGAGGCGGTGGAATGAGAGGGCAGAAAAAAAGAGAAGTGCATTTTGACAGACAGAGAAATGAATAAATGAAGATGGGTTCAGACGGACAGAGAGAAATTGAAAGTGAAGTGAGAGGCACGGAGAATGAGATGGAGAGTGGGAAATGGAGAGAATGCACAATGAGGAGAGGAAAGACCAGTGACCGATTTCTACCCACTCAGTTACTCTTTTTATTTCTCCTTTCCTCCCTCTCTTCATCCAGTCACACACATCTAGTAAACCACAGGTGACACACACACACATACACACACATAGCTGTTTAGTGCATTGCTGAAGCCTGATCTAATACATGGAATAACCAACAGCTGTAGAAGTTAGTCAAGGTCACACACATTGAGTGATTCTCATTTAATCCCTTTCCTCTATAGAAACACCACCTGTCTTTGTTTAGTCAACAGAAAATATTCTGTTTTATGTAAACACACCAATGTGACCTATTTGCTTGCGTTTAGCAGACAGCAAAGCACAAATATAACAGAAATGAAAAGGTGTGAATGAACATATTTAACGTTAAAGACAGCGCGGCCTGAATTCACCTTCCTCATGCTTGTTGGTACCATTCAGCAAGAGAGCTTTACAGAACGTAACCACGCACACACACACACACACTCACTCACAAAGCAGGTCACCATCAGCCACGAGCTGACCCTGCACACTACACACACACCACACACACATGCAGCCTTTAAGTCGTTTCCATTTGGCAGGAACAGATAGTAAAGAGCACTGGAGGCCGTTCTTGTCCTCTTTCCTTCCTCCTCCTGTCTTCTTCTTTCATATCTCAGGACTCTACCCCTCCTCACCTGTCCGTCTTTGACTCCATCATATTCGTACATGCAAATATTTATACCCATTTTTTTATTTACTAGTTATATGAGTGTCCACAATTCATCTACATTTGATTTTATTAATATCGGTTTAAACATGTTGAAATCCTACAGGACATACCACACAGAGACACAAGGTCTCCCTGTGTCCTCGTATTGATCCGTTAGGCTGAGAGTGAACCTGCTGCCATCATAAATCTGCTCCATCCTTCCTTCCTCCTCCAGCTGTACTCTACTCTGTCACACCGCTCCTCTTTCTACTCGTTTTTACTGCTCCATCTCGCTGCGGAAAAAAAGCTGCCCTCTAAAATGTAAACCATCTGAAAATGATCCAGTATCTGTGAGTGAGGACATGTCTTGCCACGAGTTCAGCAGGTCTTAGATCTGCTAGTACACTGATAGTATCAAATATGAGGAAGTGAAAATGAGATTCCAGCCCAGTGAGTGTTTTCCGACTCTGCTCTGTGGTTTCATTGGGATGTTTATTCGTACCCTTCCGCCACAAAGCTATCAGAGCAGCCTGAGCGGTGAAACTGAGAGAAACGACTTATCTCCTTCCCCCAAAGATGCATTTTTAGTATTCTCCGTTTTATCAGCTTCATGATGGTTACAGGGGCATGTAATGGTGTCTGTTCCTCTGTCTCTCCTCCCGCTACTAGCAAAAACCAATCCTTCTAGCTGAATCCTCGTCAGTATCGTACATATTTGACACTACAGGTCGCAGAACCACAGTTGTACTATTGAACTCTATTAAAGTCTGCACAGAACCCACAGACACAGAGGCGTTGTGAAGTCAATGCTAATATGCTGACACGAACCGACTCAATGTGCGACGCAACAAGGGACGGACGACGGTATGTAAGGAACATATGTGCAGACGGGAATCTGATGGGATTCCCTATTAAAAATATCCCTCAACCGTCACTAATCAAGGCTCACTGCATTCAGTTTTTCGTCTATATTCGATGCTGCTGCTTATGTAACGGCGCCGAGGCCTGTAGGGGGGAACCCGGGGCGCTGTCAGAGAGCGACTTGTACCCTTTCTTGCTGCGTTGCCACTTTGTCAGCCATTTTTCAGAACATCTCGTTAAGTCGACGGCATCGATTTCACACGAGCAGCTATGACTTGTCAGATCTCACGTTGAATAACAGGGACGTTTGTTCTCTTGCTCTCTGTTTTAGATTCTGTCTTATGCTGACAACTCATTTTATCACACACTCTGTTCTTCCTTTGAACCAATTCGTCTTCTTTTATTACTTCAGCCTCTCTCCCTCTGTCTGCTGGTACCCACTTATTTCTCAGTCTGTCCCAGAAAAGCAAGGTAAGAAGATTTCACACTTGTTTCTTCTCTGTCTGTCACAATCTTTCTCATGTCATGTTCACATGAAAATGACCTGAGGATCTACTTTCCTTCAACTCAGGACACGAGTTCATGTGAGGATGTTAAGAGATCTGCCTCCTTTGCTCTATACAAATCTCAACCAAGCAACCATAATATTGACTGTCCTCTTATCTCCTTATATAACTATGGTCTGACCTTAAACACACATGCCAAGAAAGGCCTTCTCATAATAAGCTTGCGGTTGCTTTGAAAGAAACAAGCCAAAAACAAAAGATCTACCTCCTTTCCTTTCGCTCTAACAACAGCATTCGAGCTAGTATTTCCCCTTCAAAGAGCCACTATTAGAAAAGAAAAATGACACTTGTTAGTCCAGATCAAACCAACGTGAGGAATGCGTTACAACATTGTGGGTTTTTTTTCATTTCGCGCTAAGTGTAAAACTTGTTTAACTTGTCTAATGTTTCCAGGGAACTTGCACATACCTGGTTTCATAGTAGTTCTTCCAAGTAAACTAAACATGCTTCGTGTCCTTGATTCAGCTGTCATGCACCTGAACAGCATTTAAATATTGGTTTTTCCAGTTTAGCTGGAGACCTCACAGATGTCTTGAGGTTATTTAACATTTTAAAAAAGCATCTTTTGAAAGTAGACCCCATGCTGATGCTGGAAAGTAAAATCATTTATTTTATTGCAACACATATTGCAGTGTTAAAGGTTAAAGGTCACATGTTGGCAGCGAGGACACACGTGTGGTTCATCCAAAATGAATGAATCCAAATTTGGATTTGAGATTTTCAAGTCACTTAATGCAGATGATATATTTTGCTCACTTTACTTGGGATAGATTATGGTGCAGGTTATTTTAGAAAGTGGCAAAGTAGCTCAGAGAATCATGCAAAATACGTGGTGCTGCAGGCTTTGTGGTCTAGTTGTTTACTAGCAGGGCAAGTAGACAAGCTGGGATGCTAATTCTAACATGAGGATGGTGTGATGCTCTGTTCCCTCAAAGGTCAAGAGTTTGCTGTTTCACAATGGCATAAATATAGTGTGTCCACATGCAAAAGAATGTTTTTTACCAAAAAAACATTTTGTAATACAGGTCTGATCACGTTTTGGAGCCTGTGTGCTGTGTTGAATATGTGAGCAAGATAACAAATTAATGAACTTAACTAAGCATACAACGAAGTCAAAGTGCACAGCTAAACAGAAATCTGAGTCTGCATATCATCGGCCAAAGATCACCTTGATCAAAAGATCAAGCTCTTGTAATAAATGCTGTTCTTTCCACCTGTGCATGATAAACAACCCAAAGTCAACTGTAAAGTCACCATAAAGCTGTAAAACCTAATCTCATCGTCACTGTATGAGCAACATTTGAGACTCAATGCAACAAACGGGTGCAAAGTGAAACATGTTGCATGCATCGACAATAACATGCAAATACAAATACACAGATTATTACTGTACCTGTCGGTGGGTCAAAAGGCAGGTCTGCACTACACGTTTATTTTGTGATGACTGCAACGAGTCAATTTGTCCAACTGGTTCCAAATGAGCATGAATCAATATAGAAGAGAAAGAGGGAGGAGATAGGGAGGGGAGGAGAGAGCTAGGCCGGGAGGGGTGGACGGGTTTGTGGGCAGAGAAACAGACTGAAAGAGAAGGAGTTTAAAACAAGTGTTTGTGGAGTTTACAGCTCTACAAAGAATGAGGAAAAGAGAAAGAAGGGGAGGAGAGAACCAGAAGCGTGAAGAGGAGGAGAAAATGTGAGGAAATAGCCACAAATACTCAAAGACACATGAAAACACATTCTGACCACTCCAACCAGCCAGACATCTGGCCCACAGTGGATTATGGGTAATTAACAGCTTTTTAATGACTCCTGCTGAGCGAAGACCCTGACAGGACGAACACTGATTACACTGATGCACAAAAATATGTGTGTGTGTGTGTGTCCATAGAGAGAAAACCAGGGAAATAATTGAGATTATACTGTGATCCGCAGCAAGGACTACGCCTCAGACAGACAGACACACACACACACACACACACGCACAAAGACTGATAAAAGTGTCTACAGAGATAAGTTCATTTGCCAACCACCATATGCTTATAGTCATCCTTAGGCTTTAATCTGGCATTTGTATGTGTGTTTGTGTGTGTGTGACTTTCATTCTTCATCCTACAGGTATGAATCTACAGATCCAAATGTTCGATTCAAATTTCTTTTTTAAAATGAATCCAGTCTGATAACAACAAATGTTTGTCATGTAAGAAATGATCAGCTGCACCTAAGTGTGTCTGTGTGCGCAGAACTTAATCCATAAGATATTCAGCCATGTGCATTTTTTCACTCACCCAAAGACAAATTATGAAGATCCTATTAACCTCAAGTCAACAACGCAAGGACATAATAAAGAAAAAAGACACACCTGAGGATGTGTGTGTGTGTGTGTGTGTGTGTGTGTGTGTGCAACAAGGGACAGAACATAAGTAAAACAACAAATTACTTTACAAACCTGCAAGGACAATTCTAGTCGGGCATTGTGGTTCTTAAACAAGCCTTAAAATCTACTTACCTTGATAAACCATTAGTAAATAGAAAGAAATTAGACAGTTTAACTTAACTGAAACTGTCCTTAAAATGCTGCTTTGTTCGAGGTTATCCTACAATAGATGAGTAAACAATCATAATCGACATCAGATTAGGACCATAGATTACTAACATACAGGATAAAGATGTCAAATCAAAAAAAGAAACTTCATATATGACGGCATGACAAATGCAACTGCCTCTATGGATGAGCTCAAGAATTGACAGTAATAGGGCTTTAAAAGCAAAATAGCTTTTGGCCTGTGCCAAATGAAACACATGTATGCACCAGACATACATCTACTTCAGCGAGGGTCAAGCATAGAAACCTAGACGATCACACACACACACACTGGAGGATCAACTGAGAAGGAGAAAAACTATCATTTCTTATTATTAATGAGACTGATCAAACCCACGGTGACTCAGTAAAACCATCATATTTATGAATGTTGATGAATTCTGAAAGTGTTGTATTCTTTTTGGGCTTTATAATTGAGCTGAAACAGAGGAGTGTCACCCTACCCATGCGAGTGTGACTGCGCTCCTGCAGTTTGCTGGGTTGTGAATTAGCAGATCCTGCACCCAGTTACTGCAGAACTGTTCATAAGCTTCTCAGGACTTACAGCCTTAAACTCACACAAAGTATCTGCACTCAGTCCAAAATCAACATAATGTATTAGTGTGGGTGTGTGAGTGGAGTCCAAATACCTCGATTGGCATTGTGATTTAATTTCACTCGGTCGCTTTTGTCTTCTTAACAACCTTGACGTCACAGAGTGTCCTACTTGTGCAATTTGCTGCACCCAATTTGGAATTCCAGTGCAAAACTGTGGCACAAACACAATAGTGAGACATGTTACTGAATGGCTTTTATTATTTATACATTTATTCATGTTGAGGGAACTGTGAGTGAGTCCTTCAACCTGTGCAGACCATGGTCAGTAATTACCTACCAGCCCTAAGTACAACATATTGTCCCAGCATCTTTCTCTTCATCTGCTTATTCTGACAAAGAGTCAACTACTGTCACCTGCATCCTTAAGCCCGTCTTAATCCCTGCATGTTAGCAAATGTGCTTTGATACACATGCACATGTCTGCATGTGCACAGCAGGGTGTTAATCTGTTACCTCTCACCCCACAGAGTCAGATCGTTGTTGTTAGAAGTTTGATAAAAAAAACATTTGTGTTCCTCTTCTCAGCATGCTATGAACCAGACAAAGCTTTTATCTAACAGAAAACGTGTTTATTATTACATATAAAACAATATCTGAAAAGGTCGGCGGTGCATTATTTAGTTCCTCACATCAGATTTGTGTTTTGAAACCAAAGGAGGCTGCTGTAAACATGAACAGCATCAACATCTCTGTTTGTGACAAGCACTACTTTCACCTTTTAATGCTAAATATGACGCGCCACATATAAAGAATATATGGCGTGAGAGCTTCCAACAGAATAACATCAACATGTTTGGATAGTCGGGTTTACTTTCCCACATTCACGGAGGAGCAGAACACAGCTGCTTTAGCACAATACTGACTGACCATGAAAGGAATGAACAGCTGTAACGCATTCAAGCAACAACTTTGTGTTTGTGTGTGAATGCAACCAGGATCTTCCCAGGCTTTCGGATTTGTTCAGCTATCCGTGTAGAATCCAGGCATAGTTAGGACCCAAACACAGGGACGAGGCCTACTCCAAAAACTAGAAAGACTGTACCAGGACGGGATTATCCCAGGAAGATACTACTGTATGTGAATTCAGATACTATGAACAAACATTGGCAAACTCCTCCGCCTTCACTCTACCAAGTTCAGATTGACCAACTAATGTTCTTATAAATGCCCTTTATACTTTTTATATAAGTGTGGTTTGGAATAGATGAGGCATTTGGAGTGGTGGTATAATGCTGTAAAAAAGAATTTGCCCCAATCTTGATTTTTCTCCAAAATCATCTAAATGTAAAAAGGAAAGGAAGTTGTCCAAACATGCCTGGACCTTTATTCAAATGGTTGCCGCCTCAGTCTAATATTTGGTTATGTCAATAGGCAGCAACAACTGCAATCAAGTGTTTGGGATGATTGGAAATAAGTTTTTTACATCACTGAGAAAGACGTTTAGATAACTCTTCTGGATTTTGTCTAGGCCACTGGAGAAGGTTTTTGTAGATTGTAGTTCAGAGCGCTAATAACGTGAGGTCATGAACTGATGGCCAGACATTCTTCTTTTAGCATTTTCTGGTATAAAGTAGAAGTCATGGTTCCAATAATCACAGCAAGTCGTCCAGGTCCTGAAACCCTGAAGGAGCCCAGACTCTCACTGTTGGAGGGATGTGCCTTTTATTAAAGGCTGTGTGACTTTTACGTCAGATGAAAATTGGTGCACTTAGTCAACTTAATATTTATCCAAAAGGTCATGGGGTCCATCAAGATGTTTTTTAGGCAAATGTGAGACAAGACCTCTCCCAATAATGACTATTTTAGTTGTTGTTTAAACTTGAACACTGACTTTAACTGAGGCAAGTGTGGCCTGCGGTTCTTAGATGTTGTTCCGGGTTTGTTTGTGACCTCCTGGATGAGTCGTCATTGTGTACATGGAGTAATTTTGGTTGCCCGACCACTCCTGGAAAGGTCCACCACTGTTCACCAGACTGGTATATGTCAGTTATTTTGTTTGTCGTCTGTTCTTAAATTCATTAGATGACGTATGATGTGTTGCTTGTTTGAATGTCTTTCCAGCTCCCCTTCTCTTTTCCTTCACTCTTTACATTTTCCCATTTTTGTCTTTCTACTTGTCTTCACCTACTTCTTCTATTTGTCTTCTCATCTACTGTCCTCCAAAAGTCAGCGCTCTAGTTGCTTCTTACGCTTTTCTCTGTGTCTGTCGCTCGATTCACCCATTGAATCTTGAATCATCTGTGTCATCTGAGACAAGAAATAAAACGAGAAGCATGGGAAAGACGAAACGACTGAAGAGGGCTTACACTGGTATAATGAATAACAAATGACAATAACATCGAAAGGATGTGGAAGGACGGAAATAATGCGGCAGTATGGGAATAAACAAGAGAGTGGATTCAAACTCTTTTTGGTGTTTAATTCACACTGCTCTCTTGTCTGCCTAAAGCTGTAACACCTTGGAGGCAACACTGATGCAACAGCAGTACACTACATGTCAACTCAGTACGCCAGCTGCTGAGCTTTGTTTGCCTTCACGCTGTATTACATAGGATTCAGATGCAGTACAACACAACTCGCATGGCCTTAGAGTTGCTGCCGTTCGGAGGAAACATCTGAAATTGATTATTGTCGTTGTCTGCATTAGTTCAAGTTCAATATGCAATGGGAATCATTGTTTTCTGGTTTTGCCCCAGCAAATCATTAATGTGCCTTAATGTATTAAATTATAGTTGAAATGATTGGAGTTATTCAAAGTTTGCCTGAAAACCACATATACAGCATATACTTTAATCCTTTGCTATCCCGTTAATATTTTAAGTCACCTCCTGCTAACACCTGGCGATTTGTGCCACATTCAGTATATGCATACAGAAAACAAGATGTCAGTGGCAGATTTATTTTGCAAAGAAAGAGAGCAAACAGACAATAATACAGATTATAATACAGACTGTTATGCAACAGGAGGTCTCTGCTTGATGTAACTGTCATCCTGTTCATGGCAGATTGTTACCAATACGCTTAAAGGCTGTGAGCCAGATGGCTGGCTTCAGCTGGTATATCAAGTTTTATTTGGCTGGAATAATCTATTGGTTGCGCAGAAAACAGGTGGAGGAAATATGGTCATTCTTCATATGAATGAGGGAACAGGTAATCTAGACGTGGAATTCTTCACTAGTAGGACAAAGGTCTTTGCAGCACAGTATGTGCTGGTCCTTGTTTTGTTTGCATTGATATTCAAAAGATCGCATTTACAAATGAGTTGTAGGAAGGCAAATGCATTCAGATACAATAATTCTATACACATTTTGTATACTTTTCAGATACACAGGCAAAGAAACACTAAACATTCCTCCTCCTTCTGCTCCAAATTGTTGCCATGGGAGGATTAGACCGACCCAGTGTTTTGGTCTTTAGTTCAGCTCTATTATGCTCTTTAATTTCATTTGCCTCCTACAGTCTTACTACACAGTCTCTTAATCAAATAATAATCAGGGTTTTTTGGTTGGCGGTTAAACATTTAGTTCGCCTCAGAGCCAAGGAACAATACAAATAGAAGAAAGCACTGAAAATTGTTCCAAAATGCTTTGAGGGCAAATCTGTGGCAGCGTCTGTACCAGGTCACTTTTGTTTATCTGAGAGATTGTGTTACAAAATGAAATGGCAACATTAATTAAAATGAAAACACACAGCAAGTCATGCTAAATAACTTATAAATAATGGAACAACATTGTGCTTGGCACAATTCAAATACTAATCATGTGAATTCTGTGGAGACACTGAAGAACTCATTTCAGATGGCCGACAGAGAGCCAAACTTGTTGACCACTGCTTGAATGTCCCATTATTTCTTCTATTCCATTAAAATCCTTTAGTTAAAAAGGATAAATAATATATATTTCTAAAATGTGTTCCAAATAAGCAGTAAATTACAATTAACTGTGTGTCCAATGAAGACAGACATTATGTCCACATAAGTGGATTACATGCCCCGAACACATAAAAACAGTGTGAAAATAAGTTTAAATGTTTGTCAAAGCAAAAGAAACAAGTCATTATTTGTAGATTTATCATAAATCACAGTTTAATACATCTTTACATTAAGCTCCTGTTTTATATTAGTTTTCATATTATGTGGTCCACTCGAGTGGAAAAAGTACATTTTATATTATAATATAATTCATGCATCCGGGGACTATAATGTAGGATTTACACGTCTCTGTCTGTATATTGTCAAACCTAATGTTCCCAATAAAAGAGCGTCATCAGTATTCTGGATCATCAGGACGCAGCTTTGAAAGATTAATATTTCTGTTGGTTACAAAACTATTAGTTTGACCTCAATATGTGAACTACCCCCTGCAAAACTTAATCCTTCTGACACAAACAAATACAAACTTCACCAAATACTGAAATCATTTTTTAGATCCTCTCAAAAAGTACCTAACCTAAAGCTTCAGTGTGATCAGGCGCAGGTATTCTCACCAAGGTGCATGATGATTTTTTAATTTCAAGGGTTTTGCTCAGAAATAACAATAGAGCCCATTAGTTTGACATCACATGAAACAAAGACATAGCGGGGAAACCAAAATGTCAACACTTGTATGGCCTTTCTCAGACTGACAACATCCCTAAGGACAAGAACCACAAGTGGCTGTGTTGATGTTAGTGTGGTGAAATAATATGTTCATGAGAAAGTGAGAGATGAGTAATGACCCAAAGACGCAATTCAGAAATCAGAATGATCCAAAATGTGTTGGGCCTGACAGGACACAACACCAGAACCAGCGTGATGCTCCATCACATAGTAGGAAGCCACTATGGTCCAAACCAGCAGCCAAAAAAACATCTCTACCCAGATTAAAAAATGTTCACTTTCAATATTCATTTGCGTAATCGTTTGACATTTTACAGATTCCTGTTTGCTTCATGTACAACCAGTACAAATGCCCCCCCGCAGGGCTTGAGGCTGATTCCTAAATATTCACTTGCACTTGTGTAAACGCCCTGAGAGTTAAGTTAGTTTGAGCGTGCTCGGCTCTACTGCAGGCTCTGCCAGAGCTGTTGGGCTCCCACACATTCCTCCAGACCAGAGAAAATGAGTTAATCTCTCGGGGGCTGATAACCTAATACTGCAGGACAGGCTATGGTCAGACACCAGGGACAACAACTCTGGAGCTGAAGGAGAGGAATACTTCCATAATACGACTCACCATCTATTCTCGACATGTTTTAAACCCCTTGAATTGAAGCTTAAAGTTCACTCACATCTTGAGACTTTCATTTCAAATTCACTGTGGTGGTGTGAATAAAAATAAAATAAAAAATAATCTCATCATCATTCCATTACTTATGGACCTAATCCGAAGGTTATGTGCTTTCCTTTACATATAGCTTATAACTCACATAACTACTTTAGAGGTTATGAATACTGCTGGAACTCGGCAACTAAATAAAGACGCTGCTGCAGGGGAAGCTGTGGGATAATTAGTAATTGTCAAACTTTATGAAGAGGTGCGGGGGGGTGGTGTCACAGACATAAACGCTGCTACCAGTCTAAGAGTAATTTTCTGTTTCAACGGAGGTTTCCATTGGGGAGAAAATGAGTTTAGTCAGGGATGAAGCCTAATCCAGGACTGTGAAATTGGCCCCTAATCTCTGTGGGAGGTAGTGAGACGCACTGATGGGACACAAATCTACACTTACATAACAAAATACCGCCAAGACCCCAAAAAATGAAAGAATGGAGCATCCTGGAGAACCAGCAGGCTAAATCGTTGTCTATGTGCACAATGGCATAATCATGAGTTCAACATGTCTTGACTTTTATCACAAGTTAACCCACCGTAGAAGTGAAGCTGGAGGTGACATAAAACTGCAAAGATCCACAGTGGAGAAACATGACATTTGTTTCACTGATACTGAAGGTAATTAGAAAAATTAAGCATAGAATTAGTATAATGAACGTTAAGTGACATGTATGTGATTCTACAAATGGTATAATTTAACAGAAACTCACTTAATTGCATAATTTGTCTCAATTCCAGTGTCGTATTTGGGGCCCGAAAAAGACAACGTAGCCTTGTGCGTTACGCGATATCCGCAGTTTGCAGGTTAGCATTTTCAGTTGAGTAAAGTGACAGCATGCTCACTACAGGTGAGCAGGGCTGAGCGGCAGCCTGACAATAACTGTTATCTACGTCACTGCCTGAAGCCGTCTCATCCAGTGTGAACCCTAGGTCCTGATGCGTTTCTCGCTCCTTACAGCTGTCGAGCGCGTGTTACGTGCAATGTCTCTGCACCACTCTCTCTGAATGTATTATGTCCATGCGTTCTGTTTGAGTCTGATCAGATGGTTTTGCTCCAGCAGAGAGTTTGGGTTTTTTTTTAAACCACAAAGACCAAACAGTTTGCTGAACTTTGAAACAACTTGCAGAGACAGGGAAATCTGACACTGCTCTCCCACAGGAATCCGGGTTTAGCTCCAATCTGCAGCTTTTCACTTAAGCACATGGTAAAACTCTCACACACACTGAGAAACACATACACACTGAGCTCTACATATAATGTTGTACAACACAAACAGTAGAGATTGTATCTTGAAATCAGGCGATGCTCAGTTATACAAACTTAGAGGCTCCGGGTCAAACATAATATCGACAAACGAACCCCAACAGTGTTGAACATAAACCTACGTACTTGGCCTATACCTAACCTGGCCCCAGCTAAATCTGACTGGATCCAAACTAAGCTATCACCAATGTCTGTCGAGAAGCAAGCACTTCTTTCCAACGTCTGGCCTGACCTGCTCCTATCTCACTTAAGACCACACCAAGCCTATACTAGTCAGACAAAAGCCTCGCGCTAACACATGAGTCCTGGTGTAATACTTGCTAGACTTGATCCCAACTTGACCCTAACCACCATGAACTGATTGCTAGCAGGACAATGCTTAATCTCGTGTCCTTTCCAAGACAATCCCATGCAACACAGTTCCTAGTTGCTAAATACAGGCCCAGATCAAACACATTTCCCTGTCTGCTGTTCTTTTACCTTACTCATTTACTTCACGACTCAGAAAACATACTGACATCTTAGAAGAAGTATACATATTCCGGTAGTGTCCACCCCTCACAGGTAGAGTCAGCAAGAGAAAGAGAGAGTAGTAACGCACCCACGCCACTTCTGTTACTCTTCCACATACCTGGGTGCACTTCAGCTCTACCCTCCTCTAAACAAATATCATCAAACGACCAAAATAAAGTGCTGCAGAGAAGAACAGGACCAGTAAATGCATCTTTCTATACAGACAGCAAATGGAGAGAAGAGGAGAGAGGGATGAGTGTTAGGGTAGAAGGGGAGTGATGGATTGACTCTGTGTGTGTGTGAGTGTGTGTGTTTCCATCTTTTTCTCCTGCATGGCTAACTCAAGCCAGACCTTTTGTGCTCCTGGGAGGGACAGTGGGGTCCGAGGCGGGAGGAGGGTGCCGTGCTGATCTATCTCTCTGTGTCCTCATATGTTTCTCTGCCATCACTTCACGTCCTCTCCCTCTTGGGCTGTCACTCTCTCCCTCCTCACCGCCTCTCTCTCATGTGTATCCTCACAGCACTTCTCTGACACAAGCTACCGCCATCTCATCTGTCTCTATTTGCATATGTCGCTCTCAAACCAAAACGGATCAAATGACGTCTTACCGGCGTGACAGCAAAGAACCTAGAGAAGAATAGAGTATATTATTATAGAGCATATTATTCCAGACATTGTAGCATCAGCATAGCCTAGTTTTCCACAGCTTCTGCATTTAAACTAGGATTTATTTAATTCTCGTTCTATTTCATTTACACTGTACAGTTGAACTGTAGCTGTGAAATCTTAATTTACATATAACTTGTTGATATAATTAGTCTTATTTATATCATAGCGTTAAATAGCAATTGTTTCACGATATTTAGAGGAACATTTCAATATAAAGTGGTTTAGATTCTCTGGCTGAATTGTTCTCTGGTTAAAATCTTTGAGTGAGGACTTCAGATGTCTCGGGTTAAGCAGTGTTATAAGAGCAGGTACTGTTACAGTATCAGTATATTGATGCTCTATGAATCATTTAAATGTTTAACACTGAGGCCTTGTCACCCTTTCAACCTAATCAGATATTCTTAATTCTTGTTATTAGATTTATCTTTCCTCTCTCTGCGGCTTCTTTCATCACTTCCTGTCAGCTGCTTTGCTCTCGCATCTAGCTGCTCCTTCTGCATATCTCACCTTTTCCCTCAGACTCTCTCCCATTGTTCTGCTTTCACTTGCACACACACAGATAGATGTACAGTATGTGTAGATGAATTATCACCCTTCAGCAGAATCCAAAATTCCGGATTACTTAGAGTTCCGGAATGTTAGAACATTCCGGAACTCTTTGTTTTCCGCTTGTATATTTTATTATTCCGTTTTTTTGGGGGGGTTTTTCCCGGCTGTTTATTTTATTTTCCCGGTTGTTTATTTTATTTTCCGAGGTTTATTTTATTTTTTCGATTGCATATCTTATTTTCCGGTTGTTTATTTAATTTTTCCGGTTGTAGAGTTCCGGAATGTTTGAAAATTCCGGAATGTTCCAAAATTCCGGAATGGTTACAGTTCCAGAATGTTCGAACATTCCGGAACTCTAACCATTCTCTAACTATTCCGGAATTTTCTCTGCCTTTCAATTTTTTCATATCTTTCTTTGCTTCCTCCTCCTCGCGTCCACATCTTTCCATCTTCATAATCTTGTACTCTCTACCAATCTTCCAAAGTTTGGTCCCTCCAGAAATCTTTCTCATTCTAGGTTTTCATAACTCTACTTAACATCTCTTTTTGTACTCTATTTTGTTTTTATTTCGCCGTGTCATCTCCCCTCCTCGCTGGGAGTCTCTCACACTCTAATTCCCTGCTCTCTCTCTTACTCTTTTCCACTCTCTCTTCTTCTCTCTAAGCCACAGCTCACCCTCTCCTTCATCATTATCCCCTTTTTCCCTGTAAACACTTATGCTGCCTGGAGGACATGCACACAAGCATACACACACACACACAAGCATACACACACACACACATGCATACACACACACACACACACGCACACACACACACACACACACACACATAATGCTCAGGGAGTCATCAGTGACTCACAGTCTTCCAACACACACTCCTGACTGTGTGAGTGTGGTCTGGTCTTCTAAAGCTCCATCGTTCAGCAGATAATGAATCCAGAGTGAAGCCACACTGTAATCCCTAAAAGGAGTGGAAAGAATGGAGACCAGCTCCTCGTATTTGTTTATCTTGTTTTCGTCTCTCGGGTGGTGTCCTTCATATTGCTTTATAATGCTCCTGCTTCTTTGCTGGTATCATGGAGTTCTTAGGCCACGATCTGTAAGACTGGACTGTCTGACTCTTCCAACAAACAGGTGAAACTGAGAGAGTAACAGCATTGCGCTGCACAGTTTTTTGCGCAGATATTATCACTCACTGGAATGATGCGACAAAAAAATCAGCCAGAGTGTGTTTGGCTGAAAGGAGCTGGACGCAGCTGAATTTTTCACGGTCAGTGCCTCTCAATGACTCACTGATTGGGAAGTTTACAGCTGATCATCTGTGGTTCTCCTGTACTCAGCTCAGCTACAATTTGTAACTTTAAAACAGGTGGAGGCCAAGTTTGAACTGTAGTTGTTCAATGCTTTTTTACACACTCAACAGTTACAGAGCAACAAAGACACATTTGGAGGTGGTTTCTGTTTACCTGTATACTTTTTTGCTCCGTGTTTGGTCCCCAGCTCTTTAGCTACTTAATGCTCCATATATTCACCAGCTACACCTCAAAAACTGTCCAACTACAGATTATCAAGAGTTACAAAGTCCATCTACATCTTTTTAAAATGTGCCTTCCCTTTTACTGTCTGTCTGTTTCTCCATTCAAAAGTTATTAAAAGCCAACCCAGCCAGGAAGAATACATAATAGACAAAGTGTTAACACATAATCTAACACATACAGTATGACACATATGACAGATAACAAAAATAAAACACAAAAATAAATACATAAAAGATTACGATGAAACACAGTGAGGCTTTTAAGATCACACCTTTCCAAAAAGGGAAATTAAACAGTAACACATAGCCTGCAGTTGTCAGCCACTGTTGTTTCAGATTCTGCATGGCAATCGAAAGACAAAATCAAAAGTAGTTAGAGAGTAGCAATGAGAAGCATGCAGGAAGAAACGCAGGGGGAACGGAGCAGGAGATGACATCAGCCATAAACATGGAAGAGAGAAAGAAAAAAATCTGCTGCAGCAAAGCTCACACACACATACACACACACACACACACACACACTTTGGTATGGAAACTGTGGTAAAGTGACAGAACTACACCAACTGAACTCTACCTCCCTCTAGTGGTCACGACAAGAACTTATTCTTTAACTGGCACAAAACACACATTAATAACTGACATACAGTAACTGGCACTGATTAATTAACATGTAAAATATAAAACACCAGGAAAATATAATGCTAAATACTACAGAGAATAAAATAATTCAATAACTACTGTGAGGCAAAAATCGTTTTTTTTTAGATGAGTCACAATATTAGACCTATCTACATAATGATCTAATATTGATATCAGATATGTATACCGAATTTATTATCCTAAAAATAAAAGTAATACTTAAAGCCAAGATGTTCTGCTCACTGGGGAAGAAACTTGAGGATACATTTTCATATTCTGTTGGATGACGTTTTTCCTTGACACAGGGTCAGAGAAGTGGTTCTCAGTCCAGATTCAAAACAAAAAGAATAATATAGATAACAGGCACTAACTTTGACTTCGGCTCTGCAAGTTTTATCTTTGATATTTTCGTTCCATGCTGAGTCTACAGACAGCAGACACTCACACAGATGCAAAGAAACTCAACATTTCAATCAAATCTAATGGGAAAAACAAAACAAAACTCAGAGATGCACAACATCATGATGGCCACGCTGCGTAATAAAGCTCATTTCCTGGAACTATTTCTTGAATTGATCTTCGTTGCGTCTGTTGAAATCAACACACACACACACACAGTTACAGCACAGTTAAATCACCCACATCATTCTCTCAACTTCATGCCAACACTGCGCTGATCTGAGCTAAAAATAAAAAGATAACGTTTAAACAATGCACTCAGTTTCAAACTCACACTTAACATAAGTCATTTATGGAGAAGATGTACGTGCAACTCACTCACAAGAAAGATACCAACTCCGAGGATTTTTTCATTTCTCAATTCAGGGTCGATTTAGGATTTCTAAAGGTCATGATTTTGTCTTTGAAAAACTCAAAAGTCGAAATCAGGACACAATTTCAGGTTTCAGGTTGTTTTCACATGTTGATTTGCAGCCATTTAAGAATCTGGCTTTGACTGGTATAACATTTGTTTTACTTACTCAGTCACTCAACCATACTGTATTATATGTATTACCAAACGGCCTAGTACATACAGAGCTCAGATAAAAGACCCAAAATGACCAAAAGGAAAGATGGCAAATAAATTGAGATGAGGAAACGAGTACATGGAGATGAGAATGTGGAGGAAAGTGCTGCAGGAAATGAAACAAACCAAAACAGACGGCTACACTGGTATTGCTTTTTTTTATACTAGTGCCAACTTTCTAGAAAGACTTGTACTGAAAAATCCCCCCGAGGTACCGTAACTTCCCACCACTACCGGGTAAAATGAGTTGTCAGGCAAATGAGGCGGAATCAAACCAACCATAAACTTGCATTTTAGCTGACACTGCTTGGCAACAGATTTTAGGCTAAAATAGGAGAACCACTAGAGACGGGAAACAACTTGAACACTGCTCAAAATTATCCACAAACACACACTGACTTTATTGTTAATAATCTGATGTTGTTTTGCGCTCAGTTGGATAAACTCAGGGTTGGTGGGTTCCCGAGACACTTGATAGTCTCTTTACTCTATAATCATTTATGTTAATTTAAAAATTCACAGTTTTTTAAAATCCTGAATTATCCTGCATGTTAAAAGTACGTTCATAACACTGGTTTTCAACTGAGAAAGCATTCAGCAAGAAACATCATTTCATGCTGACATAATGATGATTATGTATTTTCATTATGTAAACCAGCAGGTGGATTTAATGTTGTGGCTGACTGTGTGTGTATGTGCAGTATAAGTATGTCTTGCTTGGCCTGTGAATATGAGTACATAAGGCAAAAGGAGACCAGGTCAGTAGCTTCCCAGGTTTCTTGCTGCAATAGTCTTGTGAAACATAAAGGCATCCTCTCTCTAGTCCGCACTGCAGCTGGACGAAGCAGCGGATGACAAGAAAAGAGAAAGAGAGACGTACACTTTAAATCATTTGCATGTGAATTAACCTGGCACTCACATCAAAAAAACTAGAGCTGGAAGGAAACAAGCAAACACACACACACAGACATCAGTGTGAGGTGACAGCAGCAGCTCTGTGTGAGCAGAGAAGCATGTGAGACTGATTATAGAATATTTACTGCAGACTCAGTCTAGACAGAAAGAGAGACATGAGATATGATGAAGAATACAGAAAGAAGCCAAAAGATCTGGGCAATTATTGCATTTACTAGTAGAAAGGTAGAAGGAAAACATGTCCACTATTTTCAGTGATGTCCTGATAATTGTCACGGGGAGTGCTGGAGCCTGTCCCACCTGTCATTGGGCAAGAGGTGGGGTACACCCTGGACGGGACACCGGTCTATCACAAGATGAACAAAAACTGCCAGTAAAGAAAACATTGTTCAGGCATCACCACAGCCAACAACACATTCTTAAACAGAGGTGGAGACACGTCGATGACAGCGGAGGTCTTCACAGGTCCATTTGGTTCTGAAGACCAGAGGCACGAGCCATTATAATCAGGACCATCGGGCATATAGTGCAAGAACTCACATCAAAGGTGTAGTGTGTAGGCTCCAGCTTTATCTGCTGAGATTACAGGCAGCTACTAAATAAAAAATCTAAATACTTCGAGGCACCACCCCTCCTTTTCCAAGCCCATGTTGAATAACAAATATTTTTGCTTTTTTTCACATTGTGATAACAATTAATTTGACTGCACCTCTAAATATTGTAATCAGTAATGACACTGTATTCTTAAAATAGCTATTTGCATCATACTGCAGGTTTTCAGTTAAGATGCCTGTGAACCACATGATCGTATGAATCAACAATGCAACTGTTTCAACCATTAAACCTTGTAAGACCTTCGCTGTGACTAGAGTTTGAGTCGCTGGAGAGAAAAGCGCAGCGTCAGACAGAGCATGTAAACAACAGTCAAGTCATTCTCAGTGCTGGTAGAACTGGTCACACGCATAAATCATACACACCCTGACACACTGTCACACTAACTTAAAAAAAATGACAAAGCAGGAAGTGAATGTACCAGATGTGTCTTGTTAAACCAGAATCACATGGCAGTGTGAGAATGTGTGTGCACATAGACTAATAGTGATGCTGTTGAATGATTCCTGCATTCCTGCACAGAGGGCAGCTCTCATTTTTTCTGTTTGATGAAAGCAGCTAATGATAGCTACTTATGGAGCCTACTAAGCCATACGTAAATTGATAAATAGAGAAAAACAGACACCAAGTCACTGAATATATATGTGATATGTCGCAGCTGAAGACAACATGTTTGTTGAAAACATTATGGTTTTGAAGTCTTAAATGGGGTTTGTTGCATCTTCATCCCTCTATAGACTGTCTGCACTGTGATTGTACCAATCAGTTGTGCATGTGCAACCAGGATCGTTGGACGAATAGGATACATGGGATGCAGCGTAGGGCCCTACCAGCAGGGGGCATCAGTGAGCTACATGGATTGATAGATTATTTTTTTATTTGTTTTAAATTGTATATAAATTAATTGTATGTTTGTTTCATGTTCCCTCTATTTGTTTTAATCATTTCGAGATTACAAAAATATAGCTTTCAGTAGTATCTAATAATGATGAAAAATCAAAATAGCTGCTATTGTTAACATGACAAAAAAGCATCTTGCATCTTGTAAACTAAAGAAATCTCAAGAAAACAAAGACTGATAGAAACAACAATTATAAGTTTGTGGAGAAACACTCTCAGCAGATACAGCAAATAAAACCTTGCTATCAACAGGTTATATAGAGTCAGCTAGCTTTAGCATTAGCTTCAGCATTAGCATTAGCTTTAGCATAGCAAGAGGAGCAGGAGGAGCAGTAAATGGGACAGCTCCTTGTCCAAACTCGTCCTCATCAATAACAGTTTATCGTCAACATTTATAGACATCTAAACCACTTGATTACACTGTCTAAAGAATATAACTTTGTATGTTTGTTCAGATCTTATCATTATCTCATCTATTTAAGTTAAGAAGTCACCATGTCTAGTTTCAAGACACAATATTGTTATATTGCAATTGTTACATTGCTCATGTGAACCTGGAGCCAAAAACCATTTCCCTCAAATGTTCATGCAATAAAAGTGCTCATTGTCTATGAGGATTCAGCATCCACACATATTGACTTTAATCATTAAAAATCCAGAGCATCATATTACTACAGTGATAAAATCATAAGTTTCTTAGTGTTTTAGTTTATTGTTAATCAGTAGCAGCAGTTTTAGCATAAAATGTTTACTTTTAAGGCAACAAATAGGGCCCCAAATGTCAGCAGCCTACGGCCTCAAGATTTCTTAACCCCTGTGTGCAGTACAAGGAAACAATATGTTTATTTCATGCATCAAAACTGTGTACTGTTCATTAAAACATCTTTCACACCCTTTTGTTTTGATGTACCATTAAAGTAGCAACTACCATTCCTTGGGTCCCCAGAAATACAGCTTAAGAGACCACTGCAAACTGATCAGGTTCTCCGGTTTGAGTTCCAGGTCTTACAGTAAACGAAGATAACCATCTCATTACAATCACCCATCCCAAAGAGTCTCAGCAAGAAAGGGAACTACTTTTCTACTTCCCCAAGCTATATTGAAATAAATATAATGCTCAGCTTATGATCAGTAAACTTTTTTCTCCACGGTCACAGTTCACATACACATTCACATTCACATTTGAATTCTCTATGTCCCTTTCCTCCCTCCTTTGTTTCATTAATTGAGGGCCTCTCTTTTTGCCTTTCATCTCTGTTTTTTTGTTTTTTTTTGCCTTCTGTCCGCTCTCCCGGTCCCCCTCTGTCTGTCGCTCACAAACTGGTTTCTGTCATCGCTCGACAATCTGCAGAGGGAGGGAAACTGAGGAAAAGAGAGGAAGCTGTGACAGAGGAGGACAGGCACAAGGAGAGTGACAGTTTAAAGAACAAGAAAAATCTGACAGCTGAAAGGAGAAAGTGGCACTGCCGTGAGAAAAGATCCGTGCCTGAGGGACAGACGAGGAAAATTCACTAGCAATCAGAAAACTGTAAACCAGACGTACAGTAACTCTCTCCGCAGCAAAACAAACATGCACAGACTAATCTGCTCTGACGCAAACACACAAGTTCTTTAATTTAGACACATACTGTCCTAGAAATGCCAGAGTAAACAACCACGTGATCGAAGTAGAACTGTGAAAGCGGCGCCGTGGCTTAGTTGGTTAAAGCGCCTGTAACCACGAGATCCTGGGTCCGAATCCCACTGGTGCATTTAGGGGCGGCATAAAAGCTTGATAGGGTGAGTGAGTTTGAGTCCCAGTCCCACCATGGTACATGTGGAGGTGTCCTTGGACAAGACACTGATACCCCGTAGTAGCACAGACACAGGTCTAGCAGCTGTCCAACAACAAATGTATAGATTATTGTCAACGGCTTATGAACATTTTATCGCCACTGAGGATCCTAAATATTAAATATAATTATGGTTCCATGGGTTGATCTTAGACCAAAACTAGTTCTGCTTTTCATGTCAACAGATCAGCACTGGAAAATAAAACCCATCCTCCCATCTTGTGAAGTCTACAGATAATTCTCATGTTAATCAAAGAGAGCGTTAAACTACAAAACACCTCTGAACAGAACAAATCAGTGGAACCTTTTAGTAAAGTTATTTCCTCAGAGTAAATGAGTTGGATACGTTCAAGCGCAGCTGCCTATGGGTGAACGAGAGGTTGATAGAAAAAAGGCTCAGAACTTAACGAAATCTGCTGAATCACGTAAAAACCCAGCTGAGGGAAACACTTTAATTAACACAAAAGTGTTTCTCCCTCTGCTGAACAACAGACTGAAGATGAGACTGTCGCTATCTGGGCCAGCAGCTGCCTGCAGGCTGGAGACTGTCGCTGAGGTGTGCTTCAGCGAGGCATTCAAAGACACAATATACTTTTGAATGCGGTCTTGAAAGGTGGCTGTACATTTGTATTTGGTGAATGGTGCTGAAAACAGGTTCAGTGTTTTAAAGTGAAATAGAAGGGCTCTGAGTGTGTTTGCGAGTCTTTGTATCATCAACACTGCTTCTATAAATTTCTTTACCCCAAATCAAATTAGTGAGGTTTTCACAAGCAAAACAGTCCTAATAAGCGTGTTAGATAGACGTGGCGCTCCCTAGAGCTGAACGTGTGAAATGACTTAAGGAAGTGCCAGACCTAGTAATAATAAGTTGATTGACCCTTGTTGGTAAAAAGGTCAAATGATCTAAACATAAAAATAACTGTTGCACACTAAAGAATCTATTTGTGCTTTATAACAATTCCAGCAAACAGACTCGTAAGTATGTGTACACCTGTTGTACAGTTTCCTTTCACTGTTGATTGCCTTTTTTTTTATCAAAGGCTGGTGTTTTTATCCTAAATAAACTGTTTGGGGGCTGTGATGGGTAGAGTCCAGTATAAAGTATAGGAGATGTTTGCAGTGGAGAAGGTTCTCCTTGAAGACTACTGAGCCACCATCTCCACCATCAACAACCTCCACACAACTGGACAATCACACTGCAGTATTCATACCGTCTGCACATGGTGTCTCCAGGGACTGTGTAGTCCTAAAGTGTAGCTGCTGTACACTATGAGGAAGTCTAAGACATCCCGCAGCTCTGTTGTTCTTAATGTGCCAAACTATAATTATCCTCTCATTTACAAAGCCGTGCACGTGTTTTCCCACAGTCATGCTAGAGGACTGGTAATCAAGCAGTTCGCACATAATCACACAGCAAGTACATAAAGCGGTAGATTTGTGATTGTGTGTTTCAGCCTATTCGTATGAGTGAATAAAGACTGAATCGGTGGGTGTACTTTTACTTTAATTCATTTCTTTATTTATTCACTAGCAAGTCTTGCAAGTCTTACTAAAATTAAGCTTTTTTGCAGCCAAAAAAAGGAAATAATCTGGTGAAAAATCGTGGGTCATAAATGAAGACATTTAAAATACTAATTAAAGTAAGTTCAAAGTTACTAATTCTGCCCGACCAGCAATGGAAAAATATTTCTACAAATGAATACACCTCAGGTGCGGTGCGACGCAAGCGCGTAAATGTCAGTGAGGTTTAGTGTAAATTCCACCATTTCTCTCTTTCTTCTCCCATCTGCCGTCAGGTTTATGTGTTTATGGTTGAATAAACTTTTATGTTTGTGTCAAAACCGACTCAGTGGATAAATCATAGCCAATAACCCTAATTGGAGGTTGTGTACGAGTCTGTGTGTTTGAGTGCAAAGTCCCAGGAGGTGCAGTTAGCTGTTTCTCTGCAAAGCAGCAGTCCCACCGCTGTCTCATGACAAGAGGGAAGTTAATGAGGGAGAGAGCGAGGGAAAGGAACTTATACACACACATGTGCAAATAACTGCCTGAATCATTTACTCATATTACAGTGTTTGGAGAAAAATTTAATCCATGAAATACAACGTGACTGTGTCTGATACCTCAGTACTCTAGCAAAGGTTGAAGTGTCAGAGCTGTTTTCTTCTACTACACTGCCTCCAGCTCTGGACCCCCCAGGTGTGAACGAGGCAATGAGACTTCCTTTATCCTACCTTTTCATAATACTGAAAATATCTGGGTCAAACTCAAAATGAAGAACATTAGATCAAGACGATTCTTTAAGTTCAGTTTTTTATGTTTGCCTTAAAACAACAGTCAGGGTGTTAGACAAACACTAAAACAGTATTTTCCTGCTCTAATAACTCTGTGTTCATATGAGGTCCTTTGAATCCACAATCCGTTGAGCTGACACATTCCAGAGTTTATCTGAAGATAACATGACGTTTCTGTCTGATTTGATCAAGTCAAGTTGTTATCTTCCAGTCAAGCCCTTTTTAGTACAAAAAGAAATCCCTCCTTGGTACTATCCCTCAGCGTGCTGTAGCGCTGGGAGCGCTGGGAGCACTGGGAGCACTGGGAGCACTGGGAGCACTGGGAGATAAAGAAAAGAAACTGTTTACTGGAAAGGCTTAGATTTTAAATGCACTTCATTTGATGAATTCAGTGTCATATTAGCTAAAGATAAACATTTATTTAGAACTAGAATTCATTTTTACACAGAACAAGGACTTATGTTTGTTCATTTATTCCCATTAACTTCCATTTAAGGTGCATTAAAAATAGATTTGATGAACAAGTCTTCAGAGATAGACTGGCGAACCGTCCAGGGTGCACCCCGCCTCTCTGGCTCCAGCGCCCCCCGCGACCCGACTGCGGATAAGCAGAAAATATTGGATGGATGAATAATTGTTCTTTCAAGTTCAGGTTTGACCAAATCTAAGTTGAGACCAGTAGTTTCTTCAGTTTCTGAAATCAAAGCCTGATTTACAATTCTATGCTGTCGTAACATATAATTATGAAAAACAATATAAAACTGAATTTGGCCTCAACTGTGGGTCATTCTGGGACTTACAAAAGCGTAATGGCACAAAATCATGTGAGAACATGTTGTTTCCTACATTCGTCTTCCACTCAGACTCTCCAGCAACAGAATCTCTCGAAGACATGGACAAATAAGCTCATTTAAAACTTCTGGGCACATTTAAATGTCAGCCTGTGAGACGACAGCGTCTTTGGGAGCTGCTCCAGTCAGACACACAAAAGATCCAACAGAGAGACAGATGGAGAGCTGATGAATCAGGCACGTCTCCTTCTTTTTTATCCTGAAAATCTTTCAGGAAATTTCCTTCAGGGCAACAAACATTTCTAGGTAGATTACACAGTGTCCACTGACCCATGTGAGTCTGGTTGCACAACAGACCATCCAGAGGACGGTGAACAAACACCAGCTTAATGCATTTTACAAAGCAAAAACATCTCTATCCTCATAATACATCATGTTCCTTGTCAAAGAATTCATGATTATCCCGGGTATGGATTTGAAAACTTTGATATTTCATTTAAACTGCCTACACTTTGCCTTTTTATCAATGCAATATGTAATACAGGTATTGAGCACATCATGCTGTTCTGAATTGTATGTGTCACTTATGGAATCAGTGATAGAGATACAAGTTAAATTTGTGCTTGAAAGGCCACGAACGGTACGGAAACAAATCATTGTGTTTTTACTGTGTTTCAGATGTTTGACTGCTAAGCTAATAACCCCTTATCTGATAATTATTCACTTCGTATCATCAATTTACCACATTAGGCAGACCACGCTAATGACAGTCAACATGTCTGATGTGCATTACAGTGTGAACTAATGATAGCCCTTTCTTGTGTAGAAGACAAGACAACTGACTAAACTATTCCTAATTTTCACCGGATATGAAACAGCGATGTTTCCAGACGGGAAGGAGGAAACTGCAGACCTCCCGTCTGGGCCCATCAGGTGAGAAGACATGGGGCCTCGAATGTGATGTGCATCAGGTACATAGCTACTGGGACTAAGATTTACCCAAAAACTAGAGTTAGTGTTTGTAAACCTTAGTCTGAAAAGACTCTATAAGCTTCAAATACTTGGACCTTGAACACTTGACTTTAACAATTAACCTGATGAGTGGGGTTTTCTTCATATAACCAGTAGTAAGGGGCAGTTTTTCTTTATTTAGCTGAACACTTTTGGGATTCAAACTTTTCCAGATGGTGACAGTAATGTACCAATTAACACAGCAATTATAGCAATGAAGTACGCACGTGAAAAAAATTCCACACTACGAATCATCTGCCTAGAAATGTTTTAGGTCAAATGTAACAAAGTGTTTTTGATACATCTGTTGGCCTCTAGGGTTTTGGTATTTATTATCAAACCACATGATGTACTACTGATTGCTACAAAGCCAACAGTCATTGATACGCTTAACAAAAATGATCAGTGCTCCTCTACAGCCTGAATATTTTATTAAATCTTTGGAATTCAAGCTGACCACAAGTCCTGTGTCTGACAGTAACCACATACAACAAACCATCAGTAAAAGCAAGTCATACTGTGCAACGCTCTTGGTAGATTGAAACATGTTTAATAAGAGCAACAGATGTTTCCTGGCAGAATGATTCAAACCAGCATGCTGCGAGTATGTGTGATTGTGTCACCGCTGTGGGCTGCAGAGATCAGCGGAGGCTTGTGGTTTGCGTAATGTGTCCACACAGATTTGTTCCTAGTTCGAACACAAGTATTCTTCAGCTGCCTTAAAACTCGTCTTGTTTGGAACGAGGCGAATATCCACATATATAACACATCAGTTTGTCTTGGCTCCACGTGCAAAGAGAGCGGCATTATCACACTTCAAACCTTGTTTTAGCAGCGACTTTAGCTTAGTTCCTGTTCAGCAGGTTCACACAGTTTATACATACCTTTAAACATACATTTCGGCGATCGACATTGCTCGTTCGCCTGTGTCTACACGGATGTCCCATTTCCAGAGACGCCGTATCTCAAAAACACGAGTCTGAGTCGAGACTCACAACATAAGTCTGCACAGTCATGCGTGTAAGCTGTGTGGAAGCATACAAGCACAAGGCTGCCATTCTAGTTTTAAAAGTAAAAACAGGCAAATATACAAGGCAGCAAGCTATAAAACCATCGTCCGTAGCTCCTGCTTTGTAGAAAATAAGCTTCTGCGTATCTTAAATGTCATAATGCATTATGCTAAATGTATCATTTGTAATATATTCTGAATTATGCCAAATGTTTCAGGGATATCTGCCTCACTACACACCAGCCATACACACTTTAAACTTAATATATGTTTGTTCATACAAGCTATTCCTAATCACGCATCGTAAACGGCACTACACGTTTGACAGGTGGTGATGAGGAGCCGAGCCTGATACCTGCATTCATTACTTTGTGAGTTACAATCATCAGCAATGGTACAGACGCACCAAGCCTCCAGAAACAGAGAAAGACACTCTCGTCCCATCAGAACTGGTCTCTACAGGTCTTCTTTTTAGGGTTTCCCGTTACACACACACACACGCGCGCGCGCGCGCACACAACGAGAGAGAGAAAGCTACACGTTGATGCAGACTGGTCACAGGAGATGACGAGACAGATGCGGCAATAAAAAGACACCGAAAACAAAACTGGGCACTTGAACAGACGCACACATCTACCTTTAAAGAAATGCATTCTGAAGGAGGTGTCCATCTTCCTCTCATCTTCATCGTCCACTGCCCTCCCCTGAGCTGGTGATCGCCTCCTTTTCCAACGCATTCGTCGTTGCTCTGTGTCTACAATGCTTTGGTAGTTCTTTGACCATACACTCTCCTGTCTGTCCCCTTGATCATCCTCTCGCTTCACCCCACTGTTCTTCTTGCTTCTGATGTGCTCCCTCTTTCTCTCCTCACCTCTTTGGTTACACTTTCTCTCCTTCACTCTCACTGCCCCTCTTTCTCTCTCTCTCTCTCTCTCTCTCTCACGTGGTCGCTTTCTAGCAACAGAACAAGTAACAGGGACAGTTCACATGATAACCCAGTCCCACAGTGTGTGTGTGTGTGAGTGTGAGTGTGAGTGTGTGCGAGTGTGTGTGTACGCGCATACAGACACACACACACACGCAGACAAGTGTTTGTCCTACACAGATAAATCCACACACAAAAAAGACACTGGTGTCCATAATGGTGAGACAATAGTTCAAATACTGTTACACAGCTTTTATATGTGTTTGAAGCACTTTCTAGTGAAGCTAAACTGCTGTCATGGTTCAAACTACCCTCGCGTGATTTGTTGTGTAACTTGCCTTGTCAAACTTGACGTGGTTCAGTGTCAAAGCATCGTCAGATATCACAGTGAACTCCAGAGCAGGCAGATCTTTTGGATGGAGCAGAGAGTGGCTTTTTCTTCATGGAAGGAGCATCACCATATGTTCTGTTTCAGTTTCACTTAAAGCCGATCCAGAATGCACTTTTCAGTCAGCTGTTGGTCTTAATCTCTTGTGGTGGCCACAGTTTAACGTACATGCAGATTTTAGTAGTATACAGGTGTGCTCACATCCTCTGGTTGAATCAATGTGTAGTTATAGAATTAAATAAAAATATACTACTTTAGAAATACAATCCTCTCCAAGAGTGCTAGACCAGCGATGATCAAGAGATAAACACGATAATGAAGTTCAGAATTTCAGATCATTTACTATTTTTAATAATTATTTTACCTCTGGATTTATCCTGCTGCTACCACTTTGATTTATATCGCCAGTAAATATCAGTGAGCCAGTTCCAGAAGCAGCCATGCAAGCGATTTACTTTAAAAATTAGCTTCACCCTTGGACAAACCTGTAGGCCAAGCATTGGTGTTTAATAATCAACACAGTGTACTATCTTTTGTGCAGCTTTATGAAGAAGCTTTTTTGCCATTATCTTGGTTATGAGTAATTTTAATTAGATAAATGGGGAGTTCAAAGGTTAAGACCTCTTCATCACTAGGCCCATTTTTACTGCCCACTGTCCTACATGATCCTAAATAAATATAAATATATAAATATATAGGACATAGGCTAGGACATGTGAGGTTACTATAGAAATGTCAGAAGCCAATTTATGGGTAATTGTTATAGAGTAACAAAGCAGAAAATAGACATTTTCAATTTCACCTGGAAAAAGACACATTATTTATACTATAAACCATAAGATAAAAGCCCAATTCATTATTATGCAGGTATTAGACTAGAAAAATAATTATATTTCACTGATATATCACTAAGGTTATCAATTCCATTCAGTAGATTCAAAGGAGTAAACATTAGCAGTGTTGTTTTGACCTGGAATATAAATTTTGACCACAAAACAGCAAATCCTAAAATATTCTTTTTTTCTACTCTTTAGCTGCTAGCTCGGTGAGTTTTAGCAGCACTGTGATGAGGCAGTTCTCGTGCTTTCAGTACTGGCGTATTTACCTGCTTGGTATTTGATTTGGGGTTAATGTCAGTTGGTAGAGTTTATACAACATAGTATATGTATACAACAAGTTTGGATTGATAATCTGGGATTATAATCCACACTGTCTGTAGTGCAGGCACATTAGCCATCGCCCTGTGCAGGCGGCTTCCGAGCTTAAGAGGTTAACTTGTGTTATAAGCTAAAGATTTGTGTTGCAACTTTAAAACACCCACAAGTGTAATTTTCACAACATACACAGTACGTAATCAGCGGCCGAGTGAGAGCTGTTGACACTCATGCAGGAGGGTTATCAGCGTAATGAAACAGGTGAATAAACCATGTGAGAGTGCGACAGGGCAGAGT
This sequence comes from Microctenopoma steveboyesi, assembly GCA_032359275.1. Classification (NCBI taxonomy): domain Eukaryota; kingdom Metazoa; phylum Chordata; class Actinopteri; order Anabantiformes; family Anabantidae; genus Microctenopoma; species Microctenopoma steveboyesi. The sequence goes on along the minus strand of JAUMHF010000010.1, from coordinate 8,911,618 downwards.
GCCCACTTCACACAGGGCAATAACGCACAGAGGGCGGATAGAGGACATGCACAAACACACATATGTTGACAGACACAACCACACATATGAGGGCTAATAGCCTGCACACGCAACTAAAGAGGACTCACTCTATCCTAAAAACAATCCCAGAGCAGAGTCCTGTAAGGAAAATATCTGAATTTGTTTTTGATGGAGATTTTAGTTGCTGTAACCATAGAAACTACTTGTCTCTGTTGATGGACTGTCAGAGCAGAAACAGCAGATGTTTGTGCAACATTATAGGATTTATTAACTCTCTGGAAAACAAAAATCCAGCTTTGTCCAGAGCTATCTAAGCTAAGTAAAACACAGACGTAACACAGAAGTATTATTTAAATCTTTAAATGTTAGTTAGCAATTCTTGACTGAGTCTCCTGCCCTCAGGCTCAGATACCTGAGGTAATATGCTCCTATCCTATCTTCCTCCCCATAGCGCAACAATTCTTAGAGAGAGAGCCCTCTCAGTAAAATCCCGACTAGTTCACAACCTGGTATTCACCCACTCCTAAAAGATTCCTTACCACATGATCATGGTGGAATATCATTAACGTGACCTGCAAATGCACAATAGAAAAATGATCTACCACATTCAGAATCATGCCACCCTGGACAACACGCCACCCTGGACAACATGAGTAAAAGTAGTGATGTAAACATGGAGTCCTTTGAGCACACAGAAGACATTTGACTATTAACATGATCAAATGGAAATATGACAGATAAGATTTCAACCAACCTAGTGCTGTCCCTTTAAATCTTTAATTAAAGGACGTGTCCCAATGACATGTCTCAGTCTGTGTATTAAAATGTGATGATCAATAGTATCGAATGCAGCACTAAGATCATTCAGTCGTCACATAATCATTTTGCTACGTTTTTTTCAATGACTGTACAGATAGAGGTTAAATTAGATATCAGTCTATCACTGACTAAAAGGAGCATCTACACCATTTGCATGGTGGTGATGAAGCTGACATATGGAAATCCTAATCGTCATCAGTTAACTTCAGTGTTGACATTGGTTGAAAGAAACAGAACAATAGACTGGAATAAAGTCACATAATGGAAACTAAAAAATGGCCCCAGCCAACTCCAAAAACAGGGTGTTAACAGAAGGCATAGCAGGTCTGAGTTGCTTACCAACACACACACACGCAGTTTATTCACACCGTGTCCAAACCACAGAGCATCACGCCTGCCAGGTAGTGGGCTGGTGGCAGCAGGCACAGGCACGCACAACAACACACACACACACACACACACACACACACACACACATTCATGCTGAACTCATCAGGGTGTCCGGGTCCATGTGTTCAGTATGAGAACTGTGTGTTCTGTTGTTAAGCCCTTCCCCTACTAAAGCCCACTCATCCAGCTTCCTCGTCACAACAGCCTGCCAATAAATACCCCCCCACACCCCACCAACAGCGCTGAATGCTGCCAGGTCCCGTATCCTCCTCCACCTGCCTTCACCGGCTCTCATCCTAAACTGTCTGATCCAAAACTGAATTGCTAATGTGACTTTAAAACCTCACACGGTCGAACATGAGCAGAGTCAGATGATGTCACTGTGCAGCTTTTGAAGTTTTAGTTCTTGACCTAGATTGTTGTAGGCGTAAATAAAGCACTGATAATGTACACACATTGATGTATTGTGTTTAATTAGACTTTATTAGAGATGCCACAGTGCTGACCTTTCCAGAGTTAAGAACAAAAGTAGTCCTATATAAGTTTTTGGCTTTGAAAAGAAAAATTCATCAGTGTTTTATTACCTTGGGAACGTTGTGACTTCCTCAGCCCTACAGAGAAACGTCTAATCTCGCTAATTATTTTAATGCAACAAAATACAGTTTTTGTTTGGTAAAGTGAGCTGCCGTCCTGTTTCCTATAGTATGATGTCTCTGTCTCCTTTCCCAGTTTCTCTTTTTTCTCCCTGCCTCGTCTCTTTTCCTACCTTCCCACACACACACACACACACACACACCTCCTTGTCTGTCATCTGGAAGTGATTGTGTCCTTGGTTACAGCATGGCTTGGCTGACATAAAGCGTCTTGGTGTTGACAGCCAGCCTTTTGTCCGGCACAGCAATGAGGGAAAAACTGCACAGAATCACGGTCATAAAACCTCACACTGCAACCTCCCACTACACACACGACGCTGTTATATCAGTAATTACAATAAAAGTCTGTTAGAATCATTACAAACACTTACAGCCACCTGCCCTCACTGTAACTTCACACACACACAGTACATCTGCTTTTATAAGTTATATTATAGAAAATATAATATAAAATCTTTACAGGTTTTTCCTTGAAATGCGTCATCCCCAGGGTTTAAGGCCAGGTTACTCCCACACACATTACCATATGTTCATATAAAATTGCATATAGCACTGATGAAAGTGGGACATACACAGTGACCTTGACCTTTCAAAGCTCCTCAAGTTAATATAAGTCTTTCAAACCTGCTGATCATCTCAAAAAAGGTTCATCCAGCAGCAACTGGACTTGTTTGGTTTCTTGACGATGTCCTTGACGTTGACGAGGGCTTTCTCGAGTCTGGAAGTTTCACACTCTCAGGCTCAGGTAGTCACATTAACAAGAAACTAAGCAGAAGCTTCACAGACACATGACTGAGAACCTTCACAGAAGCCTGCAGATCAAATCACCTCCGGAGCAGATATATGATGCTCGTTTTCAGTCAAATACGTGTTGAGATTACACTGATTCACCCCGTCAACCTGTCGACCTGCCGCACGATAAAGATAAAGATTATTTTTAAAATTCAAAAAGAGCAACCACATTTCTTATAATCTGTAGACATCACATTTTTTGACATTTATATGTGAATGAATGAAAACACAAAAATTCTCCTGACTGTTTCACATTGTTAAAGCTCCCCAGAGAACACAAAGCCCCCTTTAACATCACACCAGTAATCATCTTTTGGGATCTTCTGACATCAGCCTTTTGAAGAAACAACTGGTTATTAGTTAGTTTACAAGCAAGCATGAAACATCCTCTTTTCTTCAGCTTCTCTTTTAGAAATTCAGAACTGGGAAAACATGAGTAACTGAGTTCAAAATCAAGACAAAAGATCTGGTTTTGTTTGTGTGAGACAGAGTTTATTAAGATCAAGTACTCACACACACCCACACACACACATACTCAGAGCCCCTTTCCTCATCTCTCTTCTCTTTCCTCTGAGATAGGAATCTGCTCTCTGGGAGATAATATAAACACCATCCTCATGCCTCATGTTAGCACTAGAGAGAGCGATGAGATACAGAGAGAGGGACAGTGTGTGTGTGTGTGCATGTGCAGTAATTATGACACACACAGATGAAACATCTGCAGGAAACCTGCTGGACTCAGAGAGAGTGAGAGACGACTGTACGACACACTGAGCCGCTGCTGTTACTCAATCCTCTGGACTCCTGTGGTATTTATTATCTTTCACAGGATGGAGACGTCGGAGGATTTTGGAATCTTTGTGGCCGTCTGTCCCTCACTCGCTCTGCTGCTGTTCTACTGAGAAATAATCATTTTTATTTAAAGCAGATTCTAATTTCTACTGTAATCACTCTAACGGGCCTGCGAGCTGCTGTTAGCTTATAAAACAATCGTATGTAAATATAAAATATCCCGTTGGCTCAGTACCTTGCTCAGTTTACCTCTTTCTCTCACACTCATACTCATTGACCATCGGTATATTTTGCAGTCGGGTTTCCTGCTCTGTGACAAAATGAAACATCAAACGTAGGGAAATTCAAATTGCCATATTATGTAACCGTCTTCTAAGCAGTTATCAATCTCTCCTCTTGTTGATCTTCTCGTCATTCCCTAAAATCAAAACACGTCATCGGTCCTGTCTCTTCTTCTCCTCTCATTTTCCTCTTCTTGCCTAGTTTCAGCCATTAGCTTTCCTCTGTCTCCCTCCGTCTGATACTCGTCCTGCCCTCTTCCTGGTCTATATTCAAACTGTACATGTGTGTCATTTTCCCAGACAGTGCTTCTCATGGGACTGTAAGCTCAGCAAAGTCAGTGTGTGCTTGTGTCTGCTCGTTTCATGCTATTAGACAAATGTGGGCTGATATTAGAAAAATAAAAAGCACATATAGTCCACAGCGAGCGGGTCGACAGGAGCGTTTGAGACACGCAGGTCACACTGATTGTATTTCATGGTGGCCTACAGGGGTACAGCTGCTCGAGGTGGTTACCATGGCGACCAAAAAAAGTGGAGAGCAGGCAGGTAAATACAATTTGAAGAGAAAAGTTTTATTCCTTTGGCTGCCACAAGTGTGTGTGTCTGTGTGTGTGTGTGTGTGTGTGTGTCCATACATGTCTTAATGTAGTTGTGGACTCATTTTGGGTTGAGACATCATTGTGAGGACTTTTTCCTCCTTAAGCTAAGGGGTCAGGCGTGTTAGTTGTACTGAATGAGGTTTGTGTAAGAGGCTATGGAATGCATTTTGTTAGCGAGTGTCCTCACAACTATAGAGACCAACATGTGCATGTGTGTATCTCAAAGGGAAAGGGCCGGGCTCTCGACCAAGACAGGAAGTTGTTAGTAGGTTTTCCTCTGCGCTCTTCTACCTAAATCTGAAGTTCGTTTTCCTAATTTTTTCACACACACACACACACACACACACACACTTTATATCGTCTTTGTGGGTAACAAATGGCTCCACCTCCACCTAATCATAGCTTTACTATGTAATCATAATCACACACAGAGAACTGAGCACATGCAAGCGCTGGAAAAAGGTTCACACACACACACACACACACACACACACACACACACACAATCATTTAAACACATGGAAGTATGAAAACATCTACTAGCTCCAACAGGAACGGTGAATTTAGTACATCTACTGCTGACATTGAAAACACACACACACTTATTTTACAACGTAACGCATGCGAAAGTGATGACACAGTAAAAGAAACGGGATTGGTGGGCCATGATGTTTGTGTTTGTGATGTGAAGAAACGCAGCACTTTGCCATCTACATCACAACAGGAACAATACAGCGGATTAAAAGCTTGTAAACACAACGATGTAGTGAAAACATAAACAAATCAGCTTTGCCAATGTTTGCAAGTCAAACTGCCCACCTCTGATATAATGCGTGGGATATGGATTATATCATTTTTTATATAACCTGGTGGCACTGGTTGCTTTCAGGAAGCCTTCAAAATAATGTGATATAAATATAGTTTTTAGGATTCCATGAAAGATTAATATTGTATAATCAACAAAGGAGAGACCTAAAACCTGCTTGTTGCCCATTCAACAATGGGAACATAAATCTTTCTCCTCTGTATATCATTTCAGCACAATAGAGACTATGGTCTCTAAAGAAGAAGAACAATCTACAGATATACATTTCATAAAATGCAGGAAAAAGTTTTTACAGCCTCCGTTTCAGGAAGATATTAGTATTGTTATGAATAATTCCACTTGTCTTTTACGACTCTGCAAATGAGATTCACTTCTGGCTATTTGGCAGCTTTGAATATTACATTTCCCTAAAATCTAAATCAGATTAATAAATAATGAAAAGTCTTTAGTGTGTCGGAGCGGTGGCGGGAAGTTTCTGTTGCAGCGCTGCGGCTCTCTGAATCACCGCCTGTAGGAAGAGAGATGGTGGGGGAGGGGGAGTGAATATTTTGACAGTGTAAGGATGTTAAGTCCACGACCTGTATCTGTGACAGAACCCAGAGAGATCGCAGATCGAGTTCAAAATGAAAGCTAAGGTGTCCAAAGTCATTCGATGTCGAGGAATCCATCGTTTCGCGCGGTCAGAACCTTAATATATCCTGATATATGTCCTTCTTAATATGTGTCCGCGTAACCGTCTGTGAGAAGTGTTACCGTTTGTGAGAAGTAAGAAAGAAGAGAAGGGGAATTACAGAGGGGCCAGCAGGGAGGAATATTGAGTCATGAGGTTGACGTCCCCCCGTGGGAACGAGGACGGAGAGAAGGAGGAGGGGAATTAGAAAAAGAAAAGAGTAAAAGCTTCTTTCTTATCAACCTCTTGCATTTCATAGAAGGAAATAAGTCAGTAGTTTAGAACGAAAGACCACTAAAGAGAAAAACTCCTTTCCAGTGGTCCGCTGTACCAGCTGGGTGTGAGTTTAGTGTAAAGTGAACCCTAACTGCTGCTCTGTAACTAGTATCACGCTAAACAGACCATAAAACACCCTAAAAACATTGTTAGAGAGTTCAGGCTGCACAACATTCAGGTACATCTGGAAAGATAAACACCAACCCGAACCAACTACCAGAGAGGAGATGTTCTCTGAAGCCTACCAGGGTCCATATTCTGAGACTGACTGATGATGAACACTGACTAAAAATGGCAGCTCTACAAGGCTCCTTCTTTGTTTTTCAAAGTGTAAGTTTGAATTTAAGGAAAGCAATCTTCCTGCAAGACGGCCAATGATTACTGCTTCAAACTGTTTATTCAAGACATTCCTTACACATTGTTAATGTTGCTGTCCTAAAAAAAAGTGTCTCTTTGCACATCTACACTGTGATTTGGGGGAAACTGACTTGTTCCGTAATAGTTGTACAGTCAGTGCTGAAGCAGAGGCTGAGCTGCTCTGTGAAAACACCCTGGTGTTGCACACGAGGCCGCGCTCAGATGATGTCATAGCAGGTGTGTTGCCTTTCACAGCTGAGGGAAAACACCTGCTGTGATGGTTGGGATGTGTCCAGTAACGTGTGAAACATCCCCAAATTACTTCTAGCCACACACACCAGCTTTCTCTCTGGTGTGACTCCCTGCGGGTTTGTCCTTTAAAATAAACTCTACTCTACAAGAGTAGAGTAGAGTCGCCTCACCTAGGACCATCAGACCAAGCAGGGAACATTTTGTTACAACGAGCTGGAGTGAAATCAGCCTGTAAAATCAGTTCAAGGCAAATGAACAATGTGGTTTCCAAAGCTGGAAAAAGGCAGCGAAAGAAAACAAAACTTTGGTTTCCATTCGCATTCTTGGGATACTCCTGCACCGCTCAGAGTCAAAAGCAGGCACCAGAAAAAAGCAGGAAATAAAGCCCGTGGAAGAAACAGATAGCTGCAGGGGGCAGAAAAAGATTTCTGAGTGACAATTTCCGGTATCAAGTTCTTCAAAATGACAGCTCACTTCCTCTGTATCAGATTGACTCTTCCCCCTCTGCCAAGGTGCAGAGCTACAATCCCTTAGGCGCCTCAGTTTGTATCTGTGCAAACTTGGATGGAAAGAAATCCCCTCATGCAGGCCTGGAACATGTGTTTTGGCGTGGCCTTCCTTACGTAACTCTGACTGACTTTCACTTTTCTTGGCAGGTGGAGGGGAGAATTGTCAGCATTTGTTATTGGAGGAAAAGCCGCAGATACTTTTTGGTCCGAGGATGAGGGAAAAGTGTGTGAGTTTTTCTCATCCTAACACATCTGAACAGCCTAATCTAACCAAACCTTAACCACAGCGGTTGTAGTCATGGGAATGCATTTCCACTTGTCCAATCAATAACAGAAACCATAGCGAGGGACAGCAAGCCTGTTGAGCATTAGAGCACTGAAGAAAGAGAGCTACAGCATACACACGCTGCAACAGTAGTGAGGAATAGGTTACACAGGGTATGTTTTTAGGCATTTCCTAATATGTAATAGAGATTAGAGGAAAGGATTTGAATAGTAAAGGGTACGGGACCATTTAGAGACAGCATCCACGGTGCGGTTTCCTCCAGGTTTCAGCAGGTATGTCCGTATGTCAGGCCAACAAGCCGACCGGCTTCAGAGTGATCAGCTGATCCCTGGTCCCATTAGAGTCAATTAGAGTAGCATTTCCAGGGCAATAGCATAATTGAAAACCCTCTCAACCCACATGATTGAGAGGGCACAAGCTGAACGAGTACAAATCAAGCACAAAACATATGAGAAAAGACGAGAGAAACTGAGGAGACACATTGAACTGATGCTGTGTAAAGTAAATACTGCTGTAATTTATTAAAATGCTATTGCACTTCATAGAGCAGTACCTTTAGAATAAATGAGCACAATAAAGTACATTTGATTATTAAAAACTGCACATAGTCATGCGATTAATCACGATTAAATGTTTTAATCGTTGCCCAGCACTAGTTTTTCCTCTTTTTTCTAAAGAACAATTATCGTTTAAAATTAATAAACTTGGCAAACATAAATTAGTTGACAGTACTAACGTTTGCTGATAATACGTATTAAAAAACATTTACAACATTAACAATGAGAT
>JAUMHF010000010.1:8871737-8903209 GCA_032359275.1 Microctenopoma steveboyesi | reverse complement strand
GATGACTGCCTGAAGCCCGACGTAATGTAGCAGAGCACTGCAGAGCAGGGAGAAGGAGAGCTGGGTCAAGCCAGTAAGATTGCACCTTGTATTTTCCTATTGTTTCCTAACTGCAAGGCAGTTTTCAGCTAAATTCTGTCTTGCTTGTAAGTAACCTAGTAGGCTATGTAACCAGCTAAGTGTCAAAATCGTATATTTCCAATACCAAAGTTAACTTGGTAATTAATCAGCGCTACGTCATGTGAGCTGGTAGCTCTAGCTTCAATCTTCTCTGACGTTATTGTGTAGTATATGCAATATACCTATATAACACTTAATATATGTCAAGTTCATATTTCATTTAACAACCTGTAAAACAAGTTAATAAGAAACATATAATAATAATAATAATAATAATGTTAGTTTAAACAGCTGAAGTTGATCATATCTGACCTGAATTTCAAGTGAATCAGTTGTTTGCATGTGAGTGACTTTAGGTGAACAATAAAGAAACTTTCATCAAAACCTGTTTTTAAACCATGAATAAAGCTGTTAGCTAGACTTAAGGTGTCTAAGGGTCTAATTTATCTTATCTGATAATGTGTGTTTGAAATCAGATATTACAACCTGTAAATGGGAAGCTGTGGAGGTTGAAGAGACTTCTGTTGCCTCTGGGTAACAATATGCAGTGGAGAGAGCTGGACTTGGCAGAAAATACTTTTAATAACCTTTTAATCACTACATGTTAAAACCTTGTTTGTTTGTTTTACTTTGGGTTTTTTGTTTTTTTTTCTTTTGGTCAGTGGTACATCAATGCTTTCCATCTCCCCTGAAACAGTAGGAGGCGAGAGAGAGAGAGAGAGAGGTAGTGGAGATAGGATGATGATGAGAGATGAAGACACAGGCCGGCTCTATTGATTATTTAGCTGTGTGCCCACCTCTTAGTGATACAGCAAGAGCCCACACAACATTTTAGAAAGTAGAGACAAAAGTGAGAATACATAAATGCACCATTTCTCTCTCTCTATCTTTCTTCTTGCCCCCTTCCCAGCTCTACATCTGGTCTTTGTTTAGAGGGACTTTCTCTCTTATACTGTACGTGCACACACACACACACACACACACACACACACTGCTGACAGCCTTGTAAACTCACGTTAACAGTTAGCTTACCGTACGAATTCACTCTTCCTCTGTGAGACACACAAACACAAAACTATGTGCGATACCTTTTTTCGGTCGCACTCTGCAGATTAAACCAAATGTCCCATCATGCACTTGTGCTGCATATTGTCATGTAGAGAATTTGTCCTAGTGACACTGATTATACGTTTGTGTAAAAGTACCACGACATGTTTAGAATTAAAGGGTGAATCCACTCGGACAGACAGATCAGATAGCTTCAAAGGAGCACGTCAGGATGTAGAGATTAGTCCTATGAATTACATTTATTGTGAGACTTTGGGATCATTTTAAGTCTGAAGCGATCCCTCCGCTGTCGGCACACACGGGTGAAAACAACCCAACCAGTCAAGAAGGCTTCACTAGCAGATTCAGCTGCTTTGAGCTGGTTTCTCCATCTGAGGACCAGCACTTCAACTAAGTTCAATTATAAATATTTCATTTGATTTGGGGAATTCAAGGCATGAAGGTTGCAACAGGCAGACTGGTATATCAGCCAATATATCGTATCTTATGGGTGTGTGAGAGCAGAAATGATATCACTTACTAAAACAAATATAGGTGATATAGCCAAATATAAATATGAATAATGAATCAGATTTACATTTTCTTGTAATTCACTTCTGAAAGTCTTCTAAAGTCAACAAACAATTATATAACACAAACAAGTGTAAATCCTGAAGTAAATAACTTTCCACATAAAACAAAACCCGTGAATACAAACACATTTAATATATTTGAGCCGCAGGAGTCCTCCTACACACATGAAAGTCTGAGTATGAGCTGTGGAGGTTTCATGTTTGCACATCAGACTAGTGCATAACTGACCCAGACATTAGGGTGAAGGTGAGCTGCAGAACATCCCCTTCAAAGTGAACCCAGATACAGGGACAGGGCGACAGAGAGAGACCCAACGTAGACACGTGCAGTATGTCTGCATCTACATAAGTTCACATTCCACTCTGCACATTCAATGCGCTGCCTTCAGGTGCACCTTGTAAACCAGCACATCCAAGAATTCAAGCCACAGAAAGTCACTTATAGTCAGGACATGTGTAGTCCTCCCTGTTGTCCCGTCTAGTTTTTTCACAGTTAGTAAATGGTAAAAACTAACCACAAAAAAAAACCACAAAACTAACTCTGACACTACCTGTATCACCATGTATTCATCCAGCTACATGTTTCATTCACTCAGGTTTTAAATGAATACCCACTTTTCCCACAACTTCATCTCTCTGTCAACTGACAACAGTCTCATAATAAACCTCTCACTTCAACAGAACCAGAATCAATCTGGAGATGCTCAGTGCTCAGCGCAGTGATGTCCTATCACTGACTGATGAACAGAAAAAAAAACACAAAACCAAACCAGAAATCTCTCCAGAGAAGCAACAATTCGAGCTTGATATCACTGTCTTGATTCCACGCATCCAACTCTGCTCCTGCAGTTGTAAGCTGTGCAAAATGACACCAAAGTAGGTTATTAATGTCCCCTTACTTCTTGGCGGAGGCTTGCTGACCAGCTCCGCGACGTGCCTCTGCAGCCGGACCACTCTGCCCTCCAGCGCGCCAGACCGGTGGCAGATGGACACCAGCTCACCCTCCAGCTCCTGCAGGATGCTCACCGAGTGCCGGGATAGATCCGAGAGCTGCCGGAGCACCGAGCACAGGGTGAAGCAGCACACGTCCACCAAGTCCCCGAAAATCTCCGCCTGCCGCTGCGGACGCGCCTCCAGCAGCGTCCTGCCGTCGGCTTTGCACACATCTTTCGGAAGTATAGTCCGCTTGCAAAATGGCATGATTTCTTCCCCTCGCAAAAAAAGAGCAAACTCCGCAGATAGTGAAGTTATATTCCCGTGGTCCCTGCCTCTGTGTTGGGCGCGCGGGCGCACGCTCTGAATCCTCCGGGAGGAAGAAGTCCGCTCCTGTTGGAGACGCCTGGAGCGAGTTGCGCGTCGTGCGCCCTCATTGTTTTTGACTGCGAGTGAGATTTTCTCTTCTTTTTTTTCCCAGTGTAGAGACTCAGCTGCTGTGGAGAGCGGTGGTGTCAAATTAGTGAGAGTGTAAGGCCTAAAACATCCGGTTTGCTCTTTCCAAATCAAAGCTGCAGTGAATTGATGGTTGTCTTCTTTAGTAGAAATACAACAAACAAATGCACAAAAGTGGATTCGAGGATTTGATGTGTGTTTAATCAAACTCTCATTGTTACTAAAACATGTATCCACTGGAATGATGATATTTGCCATAACAGAATATGAACCTATAGTAATGCTAACGCAAGTTTCTAATGTGTTTTTAAACTGTAGCTTATTTAACACACACACATTTTACGTGCCTGTTATCAATGTAAAGATTGCACTATTTTATGCTGCACTCTGTGTTTTGATGCTATTTTGTTCGGACACTGTGTGTGCTCTTATTTTGAAGCCTAGCAGCCCTCGGCTTCGTCTTATTTTGTCTGACTTAACGCAACGACACAGGGCGCAACAGCCTGGTGTTTCCTGAAGAGCAAACCTCCCTGGAGGAGCACGACTGCAAGAAGAGAGGTGAAGGGGTAAAAAGAAGATGAAGATGAGGAGTCAGAGTAAAGACAAGGGGGGAAATGGTCTCAGTGGTATCAGTCATGCTGCAGCATGTAAATCATCCAACTTTGTGGCAGCAGTTTGTGTTTGTTCCTTTCCTGTTTCAACCAGTGCACACAACCGGATCCATCCTGGAGGGAGATTTTTTAGTGCAGAATGACTGAACTGCGTTGCACGAGGCCCTGACCTCAGCTCTATCTGACACCTTTGGGAGGAACAGGAATTGTGAGTGTGAGCCAGGTCCCAGCATCAGTGCTGGACATTACTAACGCTCTCCTGGCTCAGTCAGAGCAAGTCCCTGCAGCCAGGATCAGACATCTGGTGGGAAACAAGAAACAAGGAAAGCAGAGTGAGAAGTTCTCCTGTTGTTTACTATTTTTCATTTATTATTTGTTTTAATAAACTGGCTCCTGTGAAACCCACGACAGATAAAAGAACAAAAGAAAGGCCGAGAAGGGAGGACCTCACCATCGATTCTCAACATGTCGGGAGAGTCTTCATGCTGTAAAAGTGGGTCTGGAGATGAGACGGAGAACTAGGTGACCCAAGAAAACATTGAGCCCTATAGACCGTCTCTCCCCCCCTCATCCTTCTCTCTCTTTCTCTATAAACTGAATGCAGGTCCAGGACTCCACTCGAGCCACATACAGTATTTCCAGATGGGGCTAGTAGTCTTAGAATGAATATATATACATCACGTCACTTTGGGCAACGACCCATATTGTTACCCAAACTGTACATTCATATTTTACAGGAGGGAATTACTGTGACAAACAGGATTCGTGGATTAACTGATGAACGTAGAAGTCTATTCAGACACTGACTTAAACTGTATGTTGACACTTTTCATTAGTTTGAATATCCAGCCTGATTTTTTTCACCTTTCCTTTCATTTTTATGAGCAGCAGTTTTTTTTATAAATGTCTGAATTATTTACTGCGTTTGTTGACTGTAAGTTAATTAGTTTCTACATCCAATTATCCCATAAATCATTTCTTTTTTGTAGTTTGTCTTTGAAGAAAGTTGACAAATGTCAGCAGAATTACTCCCGCCTCTGTGTGTCGTCTAACGAGCAACTGGTTCAGTGACTATTGAGCACGTTTAAGAGTTAGCCTAAGAACAACTGTGTGGCTACTGTAAATGGTCATCATGAATCTGGAGGGGCACATTAGCAGCTTTAGTAATAATCCAAGTCATTGTGGAATTGAAACGAGATGTGAAAGTCACTACTTTTACTTTTACGTTGCTTGGCAGACGCATTTATCCAAAACAATTTACAAGTGAGTGTCTCGTTCAAGAACTCACCCGACGTCGGGGATGGGATCTAATCCTGCAAACTTTTGCATCCCAGTCTGACTCCTGTCCTATTGAACTACCACTAGTGTGACCCAAGATCAGAAGGATCTGTTGTTTCCCTACATCTCATACTCATATTGAAAGGCTTTGTTTTCCATTTTTTGCCCAGGCCCTGAACACCTCACCAACCTGAGCCAAATCTCTCTGGTGAACCAACATTACCACCTTCTCAGAGGCGATTCATTATCCTCCCCACAACGAACCAACAAGTGCACAGGCAAGAAAAAACAAGACAACGGAAGTGGTCTTTAAGAAATCGCAGCTCTGCGGGAGCCTCTCCGGCACATGACGTGGCCCCCTGGACTCTGAAGAGAAGGGTGGAGAATCTCAACCTCCTCCACACACACACACACTCACACCCTCTGAGCTCAGCTCTTGGACTTCCCTTGCTTCACAACTGTGTTCCCCGGTCTCACATCCTCAGCTGTAAATCATACAGCTGTTAAATCCAACATGAAATTTGAACACTTCCAACCCCTAGCTGTTAGCATCTTTACAACCTGCAGTAGTCTCAGAGTAAATGCTGCATATTGGCCCAAAAAATACCCCTATTTTTTTTTACTATCTGGTATTGATTACAATTTTTAATCTACAGCACTGTTTCAGTGCACGTCTCTACAACACTTGTACGGGACTCTCAACTTTCTCTGAAGCCCTGTGCAAACTCTCGCTTCTCCTCTTGAGGCCAGTGAAAGTACCCCCTCTGCTTCCTCCTCCCAAAAAAAAAACCACATCTGGTCCTCAGAGCACTCCCCGGACTCCCTTTAGCAACCCCTCCCTGACGTGAACTTGGCCTACCTAAATGTTTTTGTTCATGCAGTCTGTGTCTGTCTTATGGAGAGGGGGATGGCGAGAGAGAGAGAGAGAGAGAGAGAGAGAGAGAAACGCAAAGGAATTTCAAAATAAACTGCCTTTTATTGACACAACTGAAAACACTGGCATGAGATATTTATAAGAGAGGGATTGAATGTATGTTTGTGTGTGTGTGTGTGTGTGTGTGTGTGTGTAAGAATGTGAGGGAGAAGAAGCAGATGGGTGTGGCAAGGTTACCTCATGCGGCTACCATTGGCCCCACGCCCATCTAATATCATTACTGTCACTTAGCCAATCAGTTGTCATGCCAACCGGTGTGTCCGTCAATTAACAAACTAGTTAGTCGTCAGATTAAACAGGTAGGTTTAACTCCGCCCGAACCCCACCTCTGGCATGACCACGACTGTCAACGAGCCAGTCGGCCAATCAGCTGACAGTCAGTCAGGCAGTCAATCACATGGAAGCAATTGATTAGAAACAGCTGTCCACACCCACTCCCTCTCTCTGCCTCCTCTCCCCTCTCCTCCTCAGATGACTGAGTTCATTGTTTGAGCAGCTCAGCCCACTTTTCTGTGCAGGCCCCCTTCTCTCTGTCTGTCTTTTATTTCAGTCTGACTGTCCTTTCCCTCTCTTTTCGTTGCACAGATAAACGTCAGGGCTTCGACTGGCACATCTGCATCTGATGCTGCAGTCCGTCCATGGGTTCAGTTGGTGGCGAGCATTACACATGCATAGTGTTTGCTGGTTCTCTCTTTTGTGTGACCTCATGCAGCCATTCTGCTTTGTGTTTTCTTTCTCCATATTTCATCTGCGTCTGCTCCCTTTTCTTTTTCTTTTTCAACCATCCAGCTAAACGCGCTTTAAAGCCTCAGTGTGACACTGTGCACTGTGTGTGTGTGCGTGAATCAAACATGATCGCTGCTCTGTTCACAAGAGGATGCAGAGCAGGGCTGGAGCAAAGCTTGCGTCTGCCTAGTCTCACATTTCAAACGTTCAAAGCACCAGTTTGTTTGTGTGTGTTTACAACAACTGGTCCCAGCTCGAGAAAAATGGGGACAATGCTGCCACGTTTTATTCTTTAGTAGTCAGTAAACCGCGAACCCTAATAATGCGTAAAATCTGTGATTTTATCTTGTTGCATTACCTCACATAGAAATCTATTCACACTGCAGGCTCAAGTCATGTAAAGGTTAAAATCCCCCGTCAAACCATTTGACTCAAACAATCTGGTTTTAGTTTACTGTCCTATTTGTAAATCATAAAAAGGTCACTGATTTATTACAACAGCTCAACAGCTTTACGTAATTTTGGCTACAGTGTGTTTCTAGCAGTTATGAAACCATTGTACTGCAAGAAAATGGCTGAGATCTGGGAAAATGGTAACATCAAACAAATATCAAACACTTTGTACACAAGCGTCCAGATAATCTCTTTACTTCTTCAATGATCCCTTATGGCAGAAGGGAATAAAAGTGTGCAAAAATTGTTAATAGTAATTCAAAGTTGGACAGACACAGGTCTAGGAGCTGTCCAAACAACAATTTCCCCAAGGGATCAATAAAGTATTCATTATTTGTACAGTATATATATATATATATTTGAATGTTACTTAAAGTTCACTTTGCTGTAATGTTAAAGCTACAATTCTCAGCTTTTGTGAATGAAGCTCATCATGTTATCATGAGACCTGAAATGTTAACACAGTCAGAGCTGGAAGAGTACAACTGTAGGACTGCAGATTAACAGTAAATCATGATAATCAACTTTGTCACTATATTGTTATAAATATTCATTTTTAACACTGGCATTCAGTTTAAATTCTTTCCATCCAGGTAAAATCACATCCTGCTAACATTTTTAATTTATCGGACAAATATAGTATTATAGTATCCTTGTCTTACATAACAAAAATCTTTTGCCGCCTCAGTTCGTTGCTATTTCAGTACATTTATTGTCACACCTGTACAAATAATACCAACAAACACGTGTAGCAATTATTGGGTTCATAATGCCTTTGAAAATATGTATTTTGGCCTATTTCAGCCCAAGCAAATGTGAATAATGTTTAAAACTTATACTACAGACCATCTTATTTCCGTGAGCCTGGCTCCTGCACGGGGGAAGGACTACAGAATTACTGTATTTCATAACGCAGGACAACAGAACAAACCCTCACTGGAATCATGTTCTGTTAGGTTTAAGATGAAAATGTTTCCAACAGGTGCATCCCGGTCTGCTGCACCACAGCGTTTCCCCTCTCCCCCTTGTCTAACACAGCAGACTGTGTCCTCACACGCTGTCCTTACTTCTGTCTGCCAGAGATGATGGATTACTGTACTGCTCAGTGTGTCAGAGAGCAGACTGTCACGAGAGCCAGTCGTGCCCCGCTACACACACCAGCACACGCGCCCCTACTGTGTGTGCTGTCGGGTATGTGTCGTGCTGGAGAAGCTGCGCTTGAAATGGAAATGACGAGTGCATTGTTGATCTCTTCCGCTCACGCCACAAACACACACGGGCTGAGGTTGCGTGTGCCAGGCCAGGTTTCTGCAGGGCAGAGCAGGCTGGATCCCAGCAGTCGCCATATGGACTAGTACTGAAATCAGAAAACAGACAGAGAAGCAGAGATGGATGAAGGAGAGAAGGATGGAGGTATAGGTAAAGACGAAGGGAGAAAAGGAGGGATTAGGTAGGAACCAATGAGAAGAGGGGAGGAAACAGAGGCAATTGAGGTAAAGGGTAATGAAGACAGGAGTGAGTGTAGGTGGTATTAAGTGTGGAGAGAGAGATGGAGAATATTTAGATTGTGAATGTTGTAAAAAAAAGTGAGGCATTGAGGTAGGAAGGATTAAAAGACAAGAAACAAACAGAATGACGGAGAGAAGGCTGGAAGAAAATGAGAAATGAGAAGAATAATTAGGAAAGAAAGGAGAAATATAACAGAAGGAAAGACGGGAATGAAGGAATCCAAGATTCAAGGTAGTGAAGAAGAATGAGGTTGAGAGTAGGAAAAGAAGGAGGCAGAGCGTCCTCGCTCTGGATGCAGCAGGAGTTTAGCCAGATGGATGTGCATGATGGGATGGAAAGAAGATGGAAGATGGGCTGGCACCTTCTCCAGGTGGATAACAGCGCACCTGAGGGTTCAGAAAACGCATCAATAATACGACATTGTTTTATTGTGCAGAAAGGTATAACAGTCGTTTTCCATTAAGCACGTGTTACTCATTAGGTCACGGATCTTACTGGCAAGTAAAGAGATGCAGGCGAAGCCAATAAGGCTGCAACATTTGTGTTGGCAGGAGAAAAACAATTACTAATAACGCTGAAACTCACCCATTAGCTTTTTAGTGTACAAAAGTACATTTGAACATTAAAATGTGCAGGTTTCAGTATATTTTTTACTTTAAGCTAACTTGAGTTTAAACTGCCCTACACTGATCATGTAGCTTTAGTCCTAACTTGAGAAATCACTCAAAGTTTAATAAATCTGGACTCAAGTACAAGTGTCATATACAATGTTCAATACATTGTGCGTTAAATCACATTTTCACTTTCAGCATGTGATACTTTTATTCTACTTGTAGCATTTAGGCCAGTAACTGCACTCTTAAAAAACAAGAGTCCAAGTATTTTATTTCTAGCACCTCAGTTAATTTTGCAAACTATTTAAATTGTTACCTGATCTGAACTAACTACAAGTTTAAATTCGTCAGGAACATTAAGACATCTCCCAGGACCTCCAGGACCCTGGGATTTGGAGTCCTGTTTGACTCTGACTACTGGGGTTTCCTCCAAGGTCCTAACGCTTGTCTCCCTTTGAACGACCTTACATGCAGCAGTGTGTCTTGCTTTTGACCAGCAGTGAAAGAAATCACAAGAACAAGCCGATTGTTTTGTAAATAACAGTTTATTTGAAAACCAGGCGGTGGATTTCGTGGCCAGTTTAGCTGCTGCCCTGCTTGGCAGCGAGCCTCTTGTCTCTCTCCTCAGCGATGGTCAGACGGATTCCCTTTCCTCTGGGCAGGGACACCCACGGTTTGTTGCCCTGCAGATGAGAGTGGGATGAAGGGG
Source organism: Microctenopoma steveboyesi (assembly GCA_032359275.1). Classification (NCBI taxonomy): domain Eukaryota; kingdom Metazoa; phylum Chordata; class Actinopteri; order Anabantiformes; family Anabantidae; genus Microctenopoma; species Microctenopoma steveboyesi. Next base: position 8,893,226 of record JAUMHF010000010.1, on the reverse strand, counting down.
TCAACTGACAATCATAGTTCGTTGATCAAAAAATTACAATTGAGGGCGATCAGCTAGGAAGACAACTAAAGGTCTGAGCTGGTTAATGTGGTGCAGGCTTTTGACAGGAAAGCAGCAACGTTTATCTGACAGCCAACGCTCAAAGTGAAAAAAAGCACAAGGCCGACTTCACTGCATAGATGTTACAGCTGACAGACAACTGTGCCACCGACAGCTCCGGTCTCATCGGCTGCCAAATGAACGCCAAGCAGCAGAGACGCATTCTACTACTGACTACAGCACACGGGCAGGATCCTAGAATCCCGTCAAATCGTTTGACGGGACAAGATACAACAAGGCTTTTTATGAGTAGGCTAAGGATTATGCCTCAGATACATACTAACCCTAACCCTAGTACATTCATGCTCATCAACAACTTTGTTTTAAACGAGATCCACGCAGCACTTCACACTGATTTGAAAATGTTTCAGATGGTACGTTTTACTTTCGTCTTTTTCTCCAGTGATAACGATCTTTTCCATGGTTACGTTATCGTTTCATTAATCTTTTTACATAATTAAGTTTCATGGCCTGTAGCAGTCATTAGGCTTCACCGTTATCGCTGAACAGTGAGGGTAACAATTTGTAGGAGCTCAGAACTTCTTAGAGGAATTGGTGATGTATTTTCATTGTTTATCAAAACCAAAATCGTCATCACTGCTCCAACATTTCACATCACAGCAATAACTGTAAAACATCTTTCACCTGCATTTTAATACCATTGCCGGGCCCGTCAACTCAAACATGTCTGCAACTCTCACCTTGCCAATGATGAAGATGTTGGAGAGCCTGGTAGCGAAGCTGTTGCCTGAGCTATCCTTCACGTGAACCACGTCGAAGGAACCAGGGTGACGCTCCCTGTTGGTGATCACTCCAATACGCCCCAAGTTGGCGCCTCCAGTCACCATGCACATGTTACCTGACAGAGGGTGAAGGACACAGGTCACGGGACGTTCTCCACAAAACACGCGAGAAGTACGTCATAGAAGTACGCTCAAACCTACCAGTGTCAAACTTAACGAAGTCCGTGATCTTGCCGCTTTCCAGGTCGATGCGGATTGTGTCATTGACCTTGATGAGGGGGTCGGGATAGCGAATGGTGCGGGCATCATGGGTCACCAGGTGGGGAATTCCCTTAGTGCCAATGAGAATCTTCTTCACCTTGCACAGCTTGTACTGCAAAGAAAAATGAGAGCTGGGTTAAAACAAAAACATGCACACATAGTTCAACAATTAAAGACTCGCGTCACAATCAATGACGAGCAGCAGCTGAAACTTCAAAGTCAAATGGGACAAGCTGAAATGATCCGTCTATCATTTTGGTCAGCTGTCTGTTTCACACCATCTGTGTGTCTAATTACATCTCAGTGGAGGATTTTAACCAGGGTTTTAAAGACTAAACCAGTCTGAAACACCCACAGCTTTTGGCAAGAGGCACTCGGAAGAAAAGTCAGTAAAAGAATCGACTCCATCTCTAAACTTAGCGCAACAAACTGTTGATCAGGATCGTATTGTACGAACCTACAACACCGGACCATGTCTCTTCAGGCCCCCAACCTCTACGTCATTTACCTTTTTAAGGAATAGTGAAAGCTTACTGCTCTACATTTATTTTCTCACATCTTTAATACTTGCACATATTTCTCACCAAGTGCATGTTAGTCTTCAGGTTCTTACCTTAGCTTCCTCGGCAGTGATGCGGTGAACAGCAAAACGTCCCTTCATATCATAGATGAGACGGAAGTGCTCGCCAGTCTTCTCAATGCTGATCACATCTGGATAAATAAAAACAGTTCTCTCTTTTAGCATTCTAAGTCAATGTTTGATTCAGTTTATCAGCTTCAGGAACATTCAAAACTTATGGGAAAACACATTTTGATGGTTGGTGTGCTGATAAATGCAAATGAAAAATTTAATGCTGTCACCATTGGCATATACACTGAAATACGAGTTAAGTCTGTTATTTAAGAATATTCTATGTAAAACTTTCACTCACTTAGAATAATAAATATTTTTTTGTTCTGTGGCTACCAACCCGTCAGTTTGTGTAAAACCAAAGGTTGCAGACAGAGAAAGTCAAGGTCATCAAGTCATACTTCATACTACAAAACCAAGAGTTCAGGCTTGAAAAAAAAAAATGTTGCCACAAACAAATAGCGACCAAGTGTCAGTGTTTTATGTATATAGACAGGAAACAGCCTTCCGGGCATGAAGGCTTTCCTTGTACTTGGGGATTAAAATGCTACACCTTTCAGATGAGGCTTTCAAATATGACTGGTCGTCAGGTCTGGAGGAGCAGCTGCTGCATTAAAAACAAAAGCTACTCTCCTCCATCCTTACTGCCTTTTCTGCGTTTACTTGCTTAAGAACTGATGCAGTTTACGTGTTAACTAGGCAGACTAGTCTGTCATTATTGAAATGGTTTTACACCAAAGAAGCACCATGCTGCGTGAACGCCCACATTTTTGTCAATGGTAGTTCAACAAAAGATCAAATTCTCCAACTGTGACAGCACTGTTGACCAAAATGTCTTGAAAGAACAGACGATGTTTGTTTTTGGTTCCCAATTTCTAATCCAGTTAAGTGGGGCAGCTGATGTTAGCCCATCTGTTCTTCAATGTGACCAAAATGTAGCGGAACAACCAGTCCTCTTCCAAATGGCAAAACTCCACCAAGAACCAGAAAGACTTCATCCAGACGCCAACACATCTACACGGCTGGCTGCAGCCCATCCACATCGTTTCCAATTTGACACAATGAAAAACTCTAAGAAGCCATTTAGTTAATAGAAAGTCTATTATTTGCATCAAAAGTGCCGTAAGAGATGCAGATTTGCTCGCACTAATCAGTTGGTCCAACAGGGACAACCGTTAATGTACAGTTGACTAACTTCTGTGAATCATCTGTTATCAGTATTTTGGGTGGAGCTCAGAACTTCTTAGAGGAATTGGCTGTGTATTTTCAGCCTTTACATCAAACCCACAAATTCATCATTGCTCCTTCTGTCTGCTCATAATCGATTATTTTCTTCAGCATTAAAACCACAACACTTTACAGATTGTAGAGACGAGTACAAACCAAAGAGTTTATCTTGCACCAAAACTGATCCTACACCAGATCCGAGATGTACACACTAAAATACATCTCAATAACTCACCCATGAACCCAGCGGGGTAGGTGATATCGGTGCGGACCTTGCCATCAATCTTGATGAACCTCTGCATGCAGATCTTCTTCACCTCATCCCCCGTCAGGGCGTACTTAAGGCGGTTCCTCAGGAAGATAATGAGGGGCAGGCACTCCCTCAGCTTGTGGGGACCGGTGGAAGGACGAGGAGCCTAATGAAAGAGTAGAGGTCTTAACATGTAACTTGCTGGGGGGACGCCTTCATCAGGACCTCAATTTTCATCTAAATATTTTTAATCCGAGGGTATGAAGAGACATACGTCATCACATGCCACATAACACGTCTTCAACCCATCTCAAATAATATTTAGAGCAAATACAGCATTAATGTGCACCTCTTGTTGAGCGAAAATCACATTGCATTGTGCTAGACTGGCCTGTGTTTTTCCTCATAACTTGACATATTGGTATTTTAAAAATTTAAACCTAATCTATAGTTTTTCCAAAAACCTAAGTGTATAAAATATATACTGCTTGCTGTACACTAGTTCCGTCAGTTGTGTATCATTGACCAGGCTAACGTTACTAGCTTTCCTGCAGCTGTATTTTCTTCTGACACCGTGCATGCAAATTCCCCTTCTACAAAACTAAAGACTAAGACTAAAAAGTTAATCATTTACCGTAACCCAAAATTATAATAACGTGGTGCGAATGGCAGTGAATGAAGATACTTACAAAAACTCCGGTTAGCTTGTCGAGCATCCAGTGCTTTGGCGCTGCGACGCGCTTCAGGTGCTTCTTCGGTCCTCTTGCCTGCAAGAGGTGAAAGACGCGGTCAACAAACGGCAGCTACTCCGGCAGCAGTGGTACCACAGGAGAAACGGGGCCAATACAGGTACAGCTACTGAACACAATATATATAATCTATAAAAAGCCCGCTATAGAAACAGTGTACCCCTTTGGTCACATTAGCATAGCACGATATAGCCGCCCGGCTGCGGCCTAGCTAAGCTAACGTGTCAACTATTACATGTTTTAATATCTCACGTTTAAGAGCAACTCCAGGGACAGATACTAAAAACGCCCAGGGTCGTGCACATAAGCGACATGACTTACGTATGTGCAGTATTTATTAATTTAGCGGTAGACATGTTAGGCGAAGGGAACCTACCAAGCCGTGGTTGATGATTGCTAAGTAGGGTCGGGTTTTAAATCTTTAATAAATAACAAGAATCTCAGCTTTTGACTACAATTTAGGCACTTATTAGTTTGTAAGACGTGAAATAATAAACTGTGACATATATGTTAGTGATAACAGATCACAAAGATGAGATGTTAAGTGATTATTTCAGAGAGGAATCGTGAAGAAAACAGCTCACCATGTTGGAGTCTGCGGGGAAAAGGACCTCCTAGCTTCCGGTATTCAATGATAAGGCGAATTACGGCAGACTGGGAGGGACATGAGGGCTGAAAGTCGCAACAGAAATGATTATGACCTACAGGAACCCAGTAATCTGAGCCGTTTTTATTCAAATGGAAATTAATAATTGTAGATTAATAATTGTAGATTAAGATGTACGTGTAGGCAGGAGGACTTTGAGATAGAACAACTAATTTATAGGCTGAGGTTATTGTCTAATGTGTAGAAACTTCTCCTGTGGAAATAGACTTTCTGAAATAGAGATGCAGCAGTAAGTCAAATATTTAGTTGACCACCAGAAGTGGTCAGGTTATTACCTAACTTGTATTTTACAATGAAGCATTTGTTCCAACAAAATGTAATTAAAAATTTTTATTCCTTGTAAAATATCCCCAGGGCTCGTATAACACATCTACGGTTCCACAATGGTGAAATCGCGTGATGATGAAATACTCAGAATATCTCTGGCAATGTCTTTTTAATTTTATATAAACTTTTCCTTTCTCTGATTAAATAAAAAGCCATGTTTTTGCCTATGGCTGAATAAACTGCTGCTTGTGAATCATTGACTCCATCCAGTCCTTTTTCCCTGTGTTTCACACTGTCCTGGTCAGGAAATGCCAGTGTCACCAGAAGATTTCAATCCCGTTTACATATATGCTATCTCTCTCTCAGAAGACATCTCTGCTTCCCTCCGGCTGCAGGAACTAATCCCAAAGCCTGTCACAAACTTTGACCCCTTTCGCACCTCACATATTTATCCCTACTGACTCACTCTATTTATTTTTTCTTTCCTTGAAACATGACTCTTCAGAGGTCCAGAGTGTCCAACAGCGCATTGTTGCACGTGTTTACAGCAGAACCATCCGATTAACCTACATTTTATTCAGCCCATTTTTACATTTTGCTGAGTGGCCTGTAGCCTGCAGCAGATGGGGATTCATCTATGTTTTACCAACTTTAATTTACTGACCCACTTTGTTATAAACACTTTTAGTGGCCACACAACCCAAGAGGTTTATATAAAAATTAAACAAACATTTTTGGAGTAATATTATTTAAAATGAATAGAGAATGAAATTGTGAAAAGTTGAATTCTTATTGTGGAGGACCAACAAGTTAGACATTTAGGAAACTGATCTGGCCACATACAAATACTGTATATATTGTTATTGCTGGTGCTTGCATCTAATAATCTAGAAAAATATTAACCAATGTAAAACTGAAGAGTTTGCCTCCTCAGTAAATACAGAGTAAAACTTTCCTGAGGTGTCTCTCTCTGTTCTCACTGATATGCACAATCACCACTAGATGACAACAGTGGACAAGTTTGTATGTAAGTTATGTCCTTCTCTTACTCCAGTGCATTCTGTTGTAGGAAAACACAAGTTTTCCTGGCAATCACAAATCTATTTGAAAGACAATTCACCACAATATAAAACACTGTTTTGTACTGGTATAAGTTTTTGGATGATTTGTCACAGCAAAAGATTTTTATCCAATCAAGCTTTAACCTAAACACACTGTAGAAAATTCAGAACAAATATTAAAGCAGACATTCAAATCTCCTTGGTACTCATGCATACCGAAGACAATATTAGTTTGGGAAAAAAGTGCTATTTAGCTTCCTGGAAATTGCCAATTTTTAATCTCAGCTAAATTTCTCTAATATACAAATTTAATTAACTCCATATTCATACATACATTCACTGGGTAAAAAACTGTGAAACAGTGCATCTCATCAATCTATTTTTCAGAAAACACAAAGGCTAAAAACTGTTAAAAACTAAATATAGAGATTCTCTGTGAATTGTTTAAACTCTCTTTCCTCCCCTAGTTTTTCATGTGAATTATTTTTTTGTAATTCAGAATTCTTTGCGGTTGTTTCTATAAAGTTTTCTCTAAAAGAAAGAGAAATGTTCTATTAAAAGTCTCACACACAGAGTTTGATTTGAAACCTCCATTCTAATTTAAAACATCAAAAAAGGTGTAATTTGTTTACATAATACATTATTGAGTTTAATTTATAATAGTTCTGGGCACATGATTTGGCAGAAGCAGGTTAAATAGAAACAATAGCCACAAAAAAACATTGGACCTATGACTATAAATATCAAATTACATAGTTAATTCCAGAAAACGTTTAAGAAACTGATTAAAGATATTACAGTACTCCTAATATACAGTATTTTGTATTATTTTTCATAATAAATAAATGAAAATAATAAAATACAATTTCCCATGTACTAATTGTTTCATTCCAGCAGAGGGAAACCTAGCACAACACTTTTAGTTCTATTTTTTTACCGGTACTGTAACACATAACTGATACGACTCTGCAGTCAGTATATTAGCCTAATAAGTAAGTTTTAATAAATACTAAACACATTACAATATTATAAATCAAATATTATAATAATACCAAATTTAAAAAGACTTATCTATTTCCTATTTTCCTCTGGGAAAATCAATCTGTTACATCGCAATTACAGATTTTTTTTTTTTTTTACAAGCCATTAGTTACTACTACGCATAGCACATATCCTCATATCTTATTAAAACCTGTATACACTGTAGTTAAAGTTTTAATGACAAACATTTACTCCAGGTGCATTTGAAGTTTTTTTTATTTTTTCCAGCAGTAACAAAAATACAGGCATTTGTCAATATGATCTTAATCATTTACATATTCATATAGATGTACAAGTGAGAGCCAGTGAGAGAAAGTGCTTTAAAAATCATTTTTTGAGTAATGCTCATTTCATCATTAAAAAACAGGAAAGTAAAAAGAAAAAGACAAGAAAATAGAACCAAACACAAACTAGGAGTTTAATCTACAGGTTTAAAGGTGGATAAATCAGTGCAGGGCGTACTTCAGTTTCACCTGGCAGCAGAACATTACTCATTAATGTGGAGAAGAAACCTTGTAACAACGACCTTTTAACCGATACATCACTGCCAATGTCGGAGGGCATCACAGGCCTTGGTGTGTTGGAACATGTTTCGTGACCCTGAGGCCCAGAGGCAATGACCCAGTTTGTGACTAATCACCGCTGTGACAGGAAAACTGTAAATTTGCTCTGTTTCAGTTATGGACGCATTCACTTTTGCATGGCTCCAGATCTCACGTGTCAGCCTGAATAGGGGACGTTTTCTAAAGTAAACACAGGTGCAACAACTTGATGTGATGAGTTAGGATGTGTTCATTCATTTAGAGACATGTAGAGGTGCTGCTCGGTGGGTTTTTCCTCTTACGGAGCTTTATCTATCAATTCTTACTGAACTAACCTGTTCCACACTTTACATGATTTTTGTGAAACTGTCTTAGAGAATACATCCTTTCAAAAAAAATAAAACTTGATTAAATGTACAATAAGCCAGCACTCCCATGCAACTTCAAATCAAATCTACTCTGCTCCACCCAGTACCCCCACCCCTGTAGTGCTGCACCCTTATGGTAAATGGAAACAATCAAATGAAATACTGTTGCTTTGAGCATAAAAACAATCCTTTTAATGAAGTAGTAGGACAAACTGAGGCCTGCGTGTGCACTGCAGGAATCACTTTACAAACTGGTAATCAGTCATTTGATTTTAAAACATGAACAAGCAAAAGTGCAGCACTTTAAAATAGCATCAGAATTTCCAAAAGTTTACAGTGATTCAGTTTTGATTTTTATATTTGTTTTGGTATTAGTAGTAATTTGGTGCTAAAATGCAGAACTGAAACCACAGTGCGAAATATTCTTCAATGTATGGAATCAAATAGCTTTGAGATACATTCTAGATCTAAAGGTTTGTGCGGAGGTTAATATGCAATAACGGGGGTCAGGGCGAAGAGGAAATGAAAACCCGTGGACGGTTCGAACATCGCAGGAAAGCAACTTCTCAGGGGAGGAGAGGGGGAACTCCCTCTGGGTCACACAGCAAAAATAACATTCACTCAGCTGGGATTTAGGCTGGACCGCAGAGAAGCAGCATACACAATGAAGAATGTTATTCTGACCCACTTAGGCAGTGAGACAGAGGAAGAGACGAATCAGCGTGTCTTTCAGTTGGCTTTAGAAGTGATGAGAAGCATCTTTACGTCCGTCTTTACTACCTACTATGTCATTAAAGTGGATGGTATTAAGGAAATACCAAGCAGATCGCTTTTTAAAAGGATTCCGTCAAGTTACTCTCGCCGTTTCTCCCATTCCCATTACAGAAAGTTTTGTGCTCATCGACTGAAACCAAGACACCTCATCAACGTTGTGTTGGACCCTGCATGCTTGTGTGCGCCTGGGAAAATGATCGAAAAGGACGAGAAGAGTGTGTGTGTGTGTGTGTGTGTGCAGTCTTGTGGTGTGTGCATGTAAGCCGACCTGTCTATGTCTAAATAAATTAACAATGCCCAGCAGGTTTTCCCTCCACTGATGGACTTGGTGTTGACAGATTACCTGCTGCTAATTTTCTCTCGCATACGTTGACTCGTCATTAAGCTCCTTACAATATACGTCACTCTCTCTTTTCACACATACGCACACAAACGCACAACCTCAAGACCCTGGGAAGTCTGTGCTTAACTGAACAAGTGCCTGTTTCATTGCTGCTACTCCCGTTTCCCTGCTGTAATACCATCCACATGCTCCTGTGTGTGTGTGTTTATTTCCACGCCTTTGTATGCCAGAGTGTAGGTTTTTCCTTCCAGTCTGTGAATTGATGCAAATGCACATACAGGTGTGCTGTCACAGGTCACTGTGTGCACGTGCGTGTGTATATATATACACACAGGTGTGCTATTTTGTGTGTGTGAGGTCTACAACGCCTAAGATGACAGACACACGGGTTTGAGGTGGAAGGGCTTTGTTCCTGCCCCACAGTTCAAGCCCTCGTCTCCTCTTACCGGCGCATGTATAAGTCAGAGCCCCCCGTCCTGACCGCATTCATCTGCAGCAGGACACAGTGGAGCTGCTGTAGTGAACACAGTTGCATAATTGCCTGTCGGGGCAGTGTGTGGCTACCGTGTGTCCACCATTGAGGACACTGAGGTCATGTATTCTTACGTTTCTAGAAATCTAAACCCTGATTATGTATATACATGTCAGAAGGTACAATCCAACTTCACCGATATGTATAGCTAACGGTTGCATGGACAATCCAACTGTTAAAGGAATCAATAGAATATATGAATTTGTGTATGTTTGCTCCTGCTATTGTTGCTTACTATAAACACAGAGTTTGAGCTGTAGTTTCTCCGAAATGTTTTAGGTGGCTGTGTTTAGTTGTGTCAACGTCAGTGACCTTGGATATCTGGTTTCCCTTTTCACAAGAGAAATTCATATATGTACTTTAAAATATTAGAAGCCTGAAAATGATCTTTAGTTTGTTTGTAAAGGACAGAGTGCAGCTCCTTGCTGTTCACTATTTCAGAGTGATCAACAGACAACATTTCATGGAAACAAATGACTTTCACTTGTGCTTTTGCATCAGGGTTTGCTGTCATAAAATGCTAATGTCTGTGTGAGCAGCAAGTATCTTTTTGCAGCTGGGTGTGAGGCGTTCAGGGACTGTTCAGAGTGTAGGTCAGTTGCATTTAGTAAGTGCTCAGAGCTGAATGATCTGTATTAATCTAACGGGTTTAGCACAAGTTGGACAAATTATTGTTCACTTTAAGAGTATGAGAACCTCTTCCATGGCTGCCCGAGGGTGCAACACTACTGTATTGTCTCCACCTTCACGAGGCAGATAAGAATGAAGAAAAGTTGGAAGATGGTAATTATGCCAATGTGGTAGCCATGATAAGTAGCCATAAGAGACCTTTAACGCTGATCCACCCTCGTTTGACAAACCAAACCACGGGGAGTGTTTCGGTGGGGCTAAGCTGCGCTGCAAGATGTGGAAAAAGTAGCCTTCATGCCTAATGATGACAAAACAGACAATGTGTCCTTATCAGCAACATGGAAGTGTGGCGATAGCAAGGTCTGACAAAAACTGTTTCGACACAAGCATCAAAGTGGCAGAACAGGAAAAACAAAAAAGCAGCGGGCATGTGACTTTATCGCTCCTTTCCTTTCGGTTCACGTAACTTAAACGTATGGACGTGACATCCAGGATCTCTGACACCAGCGTGACTTGACATCCTAGGTCAGAAAACAAATCGTGTACATGTTTGGTCGCGGATAGGACCAGAAGGTCTCGTCTGTTTTAATGAAGCTGTGCTCCAGACACAGAAACTTACTCCATTCAGGTCTAATGCCCTGAAAGTTCCACCGTCTCCTGATCTAATTTACCATGTTCAGAACAGGAGAACTGCTTAATGACACACCACAGAAACTCTCCTTGTCCAAGAGTCACGATTGATATCAGCCACTGTCTTAAATAACATGTTCTAAGAATAAAAAAAGAGAGAGAGAGAGAGACAAAGAAAGAGTGAGAAGTACATTAAGATAACCAGTTCTCAGACAAGCGGTTTCTTTGTGACACCAGGACACAGGAGTCTCTTTCCCTTGAAACAGTCTAAATTGTACTTTAAGGAAACAGGAAACATTGTGTTTTTCCCCTGAAAATCTCCCATAAAGTCATGGTTTCCATGTTACATTTCCCTTAGTGCTAACTTCATCAGGAGAGGACAGCACTGTGAAAAGTTGGGGACCAACTCGGGTGCAGCTTGTATATCTGTTTCCAAAAGGCTGGCTCGGACCTTCGTGTCAATCAACCTGTCTTCGTCAAGACACGATGACAGAGCGGTGGAGGGAAGAGCAACAGAGCAGCGACGGGTTTCTCCAAAGCTTCTGTTTTTCTTCGTTAGGGAAAGGAAAAACAAAACTCAGCGAAAGAGAGAGCAAAAACAAAAAAACAACCCATTATTAATCCCATCAGGTTTGTTTCAACCTTCATGAGCTTTATCGTAGAAAAGAAAACACGCTGATTGTGTGTATATGAAAAAAAGATTCATACAGCTCCATTACAAAAACAGAAATGCCTCTAATCTTGCTTTATCGCTCAGTGTCTTTGTTTGTCTCCGTTTCCTCATTTTATCAACCAAGAAAGGGAGGAAAGTGAAAAACAGGGGAGAGACGCTTTCTCTCTTTTTGTCATTCCATTGTGTCAACATCAGCATTGTTCTCTCCGTAGGTCAGCATCCAGCCTGCACGTCCGACATGAAATCAAACTCGTTCTGACCCAGCCAGAGCTCGGGAAGCTCGTTGGCCCGGTCCAATCCAAGCTCCACCACCAGCGACATCAGAACTTCTTCGTCTACAGGGTCAAAGTCGATAATTCCACCCGCCACAGTGCCTTGGTTACCCATGCTGATCCCAACGCCCATTCCACCACCTCCGAGGCCTCCAGAGGGCCCGAGGAGCTGGTTTCCAGTGCCTAGAGGTGAGGTTCCAAAGCCCCTCTGGGCTCCACCAGGTGCCGGGTGTCCAGCAGAAGCACCAGCGAGGTTCTGGTAATGCGAGTTGAGCTTCTGCAGCTGCATGCTGGCGATGAGATGAGGCCCCGACTGCAGGCAGAAGGGCTGAGGTTTGGACAGCGGAGCCGACGACAGCGTCAACGCAGGCGAGGATGCGGGGCCGGCAGACGGGGAGAAGGGCACAACTGAGGTTTTCGAGGAAGGGTAGTGGAGCAGGGAAGTGAGAGGAGAGGAGGAGGAGAGGTCCTTCATTGCGTGGGTGTTGGCAGGGAACAACAGTGAGGTCATCACCAGGGAAAGCCAGAACCTGCAGGAAGAAAAGGTTTTCACATTAAAAGCTTTGAAGCATAATGTTCGTTTACCAACACACCTTCAGAATTCAAAAACCTTTGCCGTGCATTTGCTGACCTACGGAAAGATGACGAATAACTGAAGCGATCATTTATTGGCTTTTCCTGACAAATATGCGATCGGTTCAGACCACTACAACAAAGGCATTGTTGACTTAAGAGCGGCTTTACTCATGTTCTTATGACCTGGTAAATCACTGAAGTCAGATCTGTCTGGGAAATGTAGGCGACCCCGGTGCCTGGACGGCTGCACGACTCCGTGTGTTCGACTCCTATTTTGTGTGTGTATTCGCTTGATGTCTGCTTTTCCTTTTGACCTATTGAGCAGCAAATTAACCATGAAAAGCCTGTGGGGAGAAAACCCGTGGGCACCAATGGGGTTACTGAGTGTTTATAGACCTATGTAAGTGTGTGTGTGTGTGTGTGTGTGTGCGAATGGAGTTCATCACAACAGAGCCTTTGAAGACTGATTGAGTCACATGGCAGGATAAATACATATGGGCCCTGAGAACAGTGCATATGTGTGAGCTTGTGTGCCTGTGTGAGCAAGAGGAAGTGTCACAGAAATGTGTGTGGAGGTTAAAAAAAAATAAGTGAGAGGGAGAGAGAGCGCATGTTTTCAGTGTGTGTGACTTTAACCCGGTTGCAAAAAGTCTCCCAAGCTGGTTTATATTACACACAGTTCATGTGCCTCCATACACACACACACACACACACACAGACACACACACACACATCATGCAGCTATCCTTTGAGTAAGTTAATCACTTAATATGCTCCTCTACACCCTCTCCCTCTCTCTCTCTCTCTCTTTTCCTCTGACAAGTGATTATACTTCTACCTTTGTGAGGACCCTAGCCTTTCTTTACCCCCAAACCTCCCGTTGAATGTGTGTGAAAAAGTGACAACCAGAAAATAAATCTCACTTTCAAAAATTTCACACACACACGCAAGCACACGCACACACACACACACACACACACTGACCCTCACATCCCAGCACTGGCTCTTATTTAGCCAGAACATAATTGCTACAGGCAGGCATGCAGCTGCACTTCACTAATATCATTAACACACACACAAAGACACCAAACAGCTGTCAATGGCATGTCTGTGTGTGTGTGTGTGTGTGCGCGTGTTCATTATTCATTGACTGGTTACTGTCAGGGCCGCGCTGCACATGGTGTCTCCGCTCAACAGCTTTCCACCACATTGAGTCCAGGAGACACAACACAAAACGCACCACACGCAGCTCTCGTCTGCACACACTCTTCTCTCAGGAGCAACTACATCTTTTAAAGACGTTTTAAAAGTAGTTAACGCGGCTTAAATTTCACGTCTTAAAAGTAAATGTGCTGGAAAATCAGCCACAATAAGAAAATACTGCCATAATGGATCCTGTCAGGAATTGTGGGCATCATTGTTTGTTTACATTTTAGAGTGGAAATTATTTGATGTTTTCTCTAATGCCATGATCCTCGATTATGATTGTGATGTGATGAACAACCTGGAGCCTACTGTTTGTCTCTGAAATGGGGATGGACTGGAGTCAAAAATGTGCGGTCCGTTTGCTCCTCTGCCCTCGTGGAATAGGAGGGGGGCTCGCTGCAGTTAGGAAGGATGCTGTGTGAAACTGCTGGACGAGTGGACAGGACAATGTTTTTTCCTGTTCACAGCTGACCTGACTCATTGTGTTGCTCCACCACTTTTATGAGATTCTGAAATCAGCCCCGGCTTACTTTCCCTGTAAGTGATTTCATTAGCAGTCCAGGCTGCTGTCTTGGTCTACGCTTATTTTAATTACCAGCGGTGAAAGTCTGCCCTCTGTGCCAGCTTGGTGGCTCCTACAGAAAACAGCACTGTGTTAAAACAACTTCAGGGTTTAACGCAGAAACATTACCACTAATGATGCAGTTTTGGTGGGAATTCATCGTTATTTTCTAACACTTCATAAACGACAGGCCAACTTTTAATGAAAACGATGGCAGCTGGAGACCTGAAGTGGGATCTCTCATGCCCCAGCAGTGCTCTATTATTACCATTGCAACATTATCCCGTTGCAGGTCAGTAACATTTGCAGAGGATGATGATGATAATGAAGAAAAGACGGCTTCAAAAACACATGGAAATGGGGTATTTGGACCTCAGATCAAACTAATGTTTAATAAAGTCACTGAAAGCATCGCTCAGTCTTCATCTCGAAGCAGCAATATGAGAACATAAGTGGAATAAGTAATGTGCAGAACCACAAAAACCATCTCGCCATAATTGTTCTGGAACTTTCATCCGCATTATGTGACTCTCACTCCAGACCTCAAGTAGAAAACAGTCTGTCTGTTTGATTTCCACACGCACTACAGGTAAAAAGGCAAATGGCCCATTCAAATATAGAAATATTGTAGCACACTTATCATTATAGGACTTCAGGAATGTTTTTGGGGGATTTGTCGTCAGCGGGCACATGCGCACGCCGCCTCCAGTGGAGGTTTCTATTACACATTTAAAGCGTGACGAGCAAATTGAAACGTCAGTTTGTCCCTTTCTCTCTCTCTCACACACACACACACACACACACACACACACACACCATATGCTGTCCCAGCGAAACGCATTCACTTGTTTTAATTGCCACCAACATGCGCATTGCAGACGCGTAACGAGGAGCCAAACTAAAAAAAGAGCCCAAATGCACTGACATCAAGAATGAACGCACGTAAATTCTAAGTAAATGCAACTCGTACAACTTTTGCTCGTGTAGCTATGTCTGCCATTCATATTCTATTATAAAAATAATATGTGGATAAAAAAAGATTCCAGTCACTTTAGTGAGCGGCTCGAGGCACAAAGCGCTTGACCTCATTTAAAATGTTATGTAAACACAAAGCGGAGGAAAAACTTTCACTGGAAACATTTCCAGCACACACACACACACTAAGAGTGACTAAAACTCATCTCAGAACCAGGGAGAAACACAGAAAGGGACCAACCTGTGGGAATAGCCCGGTGCGGGATGACAGCGGACGCAGGCAGGTCCAGAGTGTGCGTGTGCGCGCGCAGAGAAGAAAAACCCAGTTCACGAGAGTTACTGTTGTTCTGCAGAGAACCACAGTCAGCTGACACTGGCTGAGTGAATGAGAGTCTGCAGGGTTCGTCAGCTCCTCGGCTCCGTGTGACTGAAGCGTTTTGTGCTCCTCTCTCTCCTCGTTGACCTGCCTGGTGTGTGCGTGTGTCCGGGCTGTGCCACAAAACCTGGAGCTGGACTTCCAGAGGATTTGAACGGGGGCAAACTGGTGCTGGTATTTTGTGGTTTGAACACTTCCCGCCATCATAGGTCTGCATTATGTTTTCTCTATTTGTCCATATACTGTGCAGAGCGATGGTTTTGAAACATAATAGGCTAAATAAAGCTTGACTTCCTCAGTAGTGTTCTTTACTCTGTACTTCTATGTTTTACTTCTTCATTACATGTTACAGGGAAATGTTGTGTTTTGTTTAATCCAATACATTTATTTGACACTTAAAAAAACAAACAAAACAATGTATCCAAGGTTCTATAACCTACACAGTATTGTTCATCCTATTACATAACAGAATATAATATTCTTTTACTAAAACAGAGAAAACAGGTATTTTACTTTTTGCGCTTAAAGGACCTTTAATATTACTTCCTACTGCTGCTGCTTTTGATGTAATTTGAGTACTTCTTCCACCACTGGTGCTGTAAACAAATAATTAATCAGCTTCATTGATGGTTTATGGGCACAGGCAGGTAATGAACCAGGAGCCTCCTGGCTTCGTCTCCTGTTTAAAGCCCAAAAACATGACAGTGAACCTTCGCTGATTCTTTTCCACAGCAGCAGATTTCCACGCTCACACCTGAAACTGGAGAAGCTAAGCTGGTGTTGTGTGATCAACAGTTTAACATATTTACACATATGTTTCCATGATGTGTCAAAATGCTCGTGGTGAGGAAAAAAGGCTGTCCAGCTCCACATGTGGACAAATCCAGTCACCGGAGTTTGCAGGTGGCTGTTCTGGAGGGCAGATGTTGCTCATTCTGAAGCAAACACCATCAAGAATCAAATGGACCATTACAGACCTCTCTGTCTCTCTCTGGGTCACTCACCCAGAGAGAGACAGAGACCACACATGTGTGTGAGTGATTTGCATAACTACGTGTTCCCCCTCGTGGAGATGTTTTCATGTCATTAGACGCTGATGAATATCTGCTGGATGATTCATCCTGGCAGGTCGGCTGGTGGTTGGAACATGGGGAATAACATTAGCAGGTTTACCACTACTTTGGCGACACCATTTCATTAACAGCTGATTTACCCGCTTTGGAATATAAAGTGACATCCGTGGAAAAGCCAATTAGGTTATTTCCACAGACCAGCAGAACACGCTTCACCGTCATCACCACTGATGTCTGACACGGATGCTTAACATTTTGTCGCAGTTAAAATTGGTCACAACCTCAGTTCAGGTCCAGTCTGAATCAAGTGCTGTAGGGATGATGTTTTATTTTAAGTCAATCACTCTCGTATCACTTCCCTTGACAAGAACCCAACGGGACTCTTCTACTTGGTGTTTGAGGACTGAAGAAAAAGCTATTATTAGTCCAATGACCTCATAACTATTGCTATCATCCCTATCACAGGTGATCCCTGACGGTCTGTGCACACAGGGACAGGCCCGTGGAGCTATTTAAATGTTTAAGCGTTTGTGCTCCGTCACCTGGAGAAGCTTAAACCCAACCCCCAACGTCCTCCTCCTCCTCCTCCTCCCCTGTTGCTTTCGTTTATTTTTGTTCATAAAAGACAAACAAAGCCTGTTTGGGAAAAGAAAAAAAATCAGTGGATGTGTTGTTCTCCACCCAAGAAACCTCCCCCACCGGCTGCTCGAAAAGAACAAGTCTATTCCACGTTGGCCATTCATCACCATTCAGCTCAGCAGTCTGTGGAAGGTGGCAGTCATTACTCGCCAGTGTGGTCAAGTGCCACGCGCTCAGCCTCTCTTCAGTTAGGCAGATAAAAGGCGGCATCTGTCTTTATTGTGTGAGCAAATCCCTCTGCCATTGACCGCAGACACTTCACATGTTGATGCAGAGGAGGATGTATACGCGGAGGCCCCCGCCGCTTTGTTCTCTCAGGGGAGACGTTATGCAAATGGAGCAAACCGTTTGTGATTTCCATCTCTGCAGACAAATAATTCTAGCTTGTTGGTCAAACTGTCGGCGTATCAGCCGGACTTTAGTTCCCAGGTTGGAAAAGGCACTAAAGCTGCACGGGCTTTCAAATATTTCAGATACCAAAAGTTATTTCTCTTATATATAATACTGTTCCCCAAACTTGAGCAGGGTTTATGTGACTTTAACATAACATAACATGTTTCATGTTACTGGGAAACAATTTAACCACCAAAAAACAGGGGAAGAGGAAGGACAAGCCTTTGGGTTCTCTAGATAAATCAACAGTGAGGGTCAAATGATACTGCAGCAGATTTACATAACTCGTTGGGTTTTTTTTTTCATAGAGCTGAAACACTGTGTACAACACAAACCAGGACAATAGGAAATGTAGCAAATAAGAATCCGTAGATCTCGATGAAACCATTTGTTCAGCTATAGTAACACTTGTTCTCGTTGTGGAACAAACCACAATCAACGTGTTTTCACAATCCTAAAACTATTTCCAGAGGTTTAATGACACAGATGCAGATGAAAATAAAATGAATTCAACATCACCATAATGCCCGTTACAAATGCAGCCCATCACCTCCTGCTTGGGTTAAACTGGGGGCCAAAAATCGCTCTCCACAGATTCCAACAGCGCCTTCCATTTTCATTTCGGAAAAACTAAATCCGCTTGCGTCTAGAAGAAGACAACGTGTGCCAAAGACAAATTACAGCCGAGTTCTGCTTTGTCTCCGCTGTAATGTGGAACAGCCGCAGGTTTTCCTTTACAAAATATGTTACATCACACAGCTGTTTTTTTATGGGACACAAAATCTCCATAATCGTGTCCCGAGGTGATTTGAATTCCACACTCAACACAACTCCGGCTGCACTTGACTTGGGCCAGTTGTTCCCAGGAAAGTTTCTAATACAGCCCTCGGATTTTCAAACAGAGGACTGGGCACTGATACACTGACCCGTGATATGTCTGCACATATATAGTGCACAAGGTTCGACCGGGCTGTGTGAATTACAAACAGGACGACCTGTTTCAGCCCTTTAGGTGGAACTTGAAGAAAAGAACACGACGAACCTAACCTGGTTTGCCTCATGAAGAACACTTTAGTTTCACTGTTGGCTTTTAACGTGAATCATGAAGCGCAGAATCTTCCAATGGATGTAACGCCGAGGAACGCTGAGCTGAAACACACTGTCACTCACACGTCGCAGGGCACCGTTAGAACTCATACTACAACACAACATAAACCCACAAACTCCATTGCTTTAAACCTCTCTTGGTGTTTTTGGATTTAGAGATCTTTAGTTTTGTTTGGCTATATTTCAAACCGGAAACAACAAAAAGACAACTTCCTCTTAAAATAAGATCATGTGGGTCACGAGAAAACATGATCTCAGCTTTTGCTTTTTTGTGAAATTGCAATCTAGGAATTCCAGCGGTGCCCTGATTCCTCCAGGGGCCCCCGAGTTCTTCTAATTTGAATCTGCGGAGCAAAGAAAACTACATAAACACACACAAAACTCTCACGTCTCATGTTTATAGCCTGTGCCCGGTACCGTGTAAACCCCCTCACCCTCCCTCCCACGTTTACAAGATAGAATTTCAATCGTCTCCCCTTTTCTGAACTCGTAAACAGTGTAATGAGTTTCATTTGCTTTGGATACGTTGGGCTCAAACCGCCGAGGTGACCGCAGCAGTGTTCATAAAGATCACAGGGAATCCTCACACACACACACACACACACACACACCCACTCAAGAGTTCACTTCTGTTCAACACGTGCCCGCTCCGACTGGTGACTCCTACATTTGGTGTGAATTTCCAGGCCATTAATTTGAAGAACATCACTTCTGAAGGAAACTGGTCGACATTTGTGGTTCCTCTTTCAAACGCTCTCTATTAAAGCCTCTATTAACCAGCCCACACTGCATAAATCACTGCTGCATAAAACGCTGCAGACACATGACAACAACATGCTCTCCTGTCTTTTATTTCAGCAAACCCCTGTGGCACGTACATCAAAACACAGCAAGGAAAAAAAATCATTCAGTGACAACAAATGCAACATTGAAAGGGAGAATGGTTTACATTACTGTCTTTTCAGCTGTCAAACAATTTGATAGATGAACTTCATGCTGAAACATTTCTACACAACTTTTCATGTTTATCCACAGCGGTTTGGTCAAATGACAAGTTTACAGTTTTGTTAAAAGCGATGCCACACATAGAAATAGACAATTAAACATTTTGGTGGAAGTCAGCTTAAAAATAACATTTGTTAGTCTTTGTTACCGAGCTTAAAAACGGAATCTAAAATTTTACTTTAAAGAAAATGCAAAGTTTTTAATAAAAACTGACAAAAAAGGAGGAGTTAAACAAACAAGGAGTTAAAACTATAAAAATAGTTCCCACCCGTTGCTCAGGGTCCACTTACTAGCATCTTCTGGAGCTTTTGACCACATTCTGCAGCTGATGGGAGTTGGAAGGTGGTGAAAACCACAACACACAGATAAGCTACTAGCCTGTAACTCTCGATTTATTTTGTTAAATTACTGTTTCCAAACACTTGATCCAATTCTAATTTTTTGCCTTCTTAATGGTGTTTTAAGCTCTCGATTAATTTTCCCAGTGTCAAAATCCCAACATGTGTCTCAGCATCACTAGGATTTGTTCCTTTTGGTGTGCAGCAGTTGTGTAATGTTACTCTGCCGCATCAGGAAATCTACAGCTGGAGCCATTAAAGAAGATGGTGGTGTGATGGTTTCCAAACAGCTACAGACGTGGAAATTATCAGAGGTCATTTGTATCTATTTTTAGAGCTGCTTAGGAATCACAACAACTGCAATCTTTGCCATCCGACTTTAAAAACTTAGAATTACCTGTCTGTGCATTTATAGTATCTGTGAGTATTATCATTACCTGGTCAAGTATTGCAAATACTAGTAAGTAAAACTCAATATAAAAAAAGGAAACGAGTAAAACTAAATCAATCAGTTAAATGTAGATACATTACAGTCAGCACCAAAAAAGAATTCAGGTTCCATAAACCAACAACAGAGATTATCGTGGTTTAGCTGGGAATGACTCCTCTCCGGTCACGTCAAACCAGTTCAGAGCTGCTGTTTCTATCCAAAACCTCCTCAAGTCCATGTAATCTTTGTTATACTGTCTGTGGAAAATCCTTTGTAACCTTATCTGCATATTTTCCATTTATAATTCCGAACTCTGCCCAGATGTTTCACTTGCTCTTTTTAGCCCTCAGGTCAAGACAATGTAAAAATGCAACTGTGTAAACTTTCTAGGTTTCTTTAGACATTTTACCAACCTTTCTGAACTTTCACACCTGTTCAGAAACCCAGGATATTTACAAGTATGATGGGGCATTCAGGGGAACATTTGTTTCACTTCTGTCTGTTATAGTCCTTATTATTCATCAGGGGACTAAAATCCCAGCAGCATGGAGGTGAACATGAAACCAGACACCTGAACAATCTGTTTTTCCATTTAGTTTAAAAGTGAGGCAATGCACATACGTACACCAAAGACCCGACTATAAAACTGTGATATAATTCGGTTTTACCTAACCATGTCATGAAACCTCTTATTCACACAGACAAACAGAGAAGTAAAAAAACAGTGAACATTGTACAGCGACCACATCACCCCCTCCCCCCTATTAAACTGTTTTCCCCTGGAAACACTCAGCTAATGTTTTCCAAAACCTCCTCTTGCTCTTTTTCCTGCCTTCATCCCTTCCTCATTTGCTCCATGCCTCAGGGCCGAAGGGGTCCGCTTCATATTGTCTTCATTAAAGCTGCCAAGCATCGACCTGGTTTGAAAACGTGGTGCGTGTGTGTGTGTGTGTGTGTGTGTGTGTGAGAGTGTGTGTGTGTGCGTGTGTGTGTGTGTGTGTGTGTGTGTGTGTGTGTGTGTGTTCAGGGAGAGGGCTGAGGCTGCCCGC
>JAUMHF010000010.1:8827236-8867236 GCA_032359275.1 Microctenopoma steveboyesi | reverse complement strand
AGACTATAAAAAGTTTACTGGAGACCTAAAATGTTTTTTTTAATTTAGAGTAAATTGAGATGCAAAAAACATTGAAGACTGTTAAAAAAAACCATCAAACTCTATGTTTGATGTTGTATGGGCAAAGCCAGCGTTGACTTCTGTGGTCGGGAGGAAACAAAACCATCTCTTATATATATATATAACTAAAAAGAAAGCGTAAATCTTTCAACAGAAAACGTGCCGACGTGACCACCCTGTGGCTTGATTTCATTCTTATAGCCTGTGCAGAAACCCCAGATTATTTTAGCACCTTTTGTTCAATTATTACTAAATGCTGTCGTCCATACCACCACTCCCTGCATGTGTCCAGCAGGCTTCACTAAGGGGGTGAGGAGAAGACAGGTGTCCTGCTGGTCTGCAGTTAACACCTCCACACACCTCGACATCTGTGCGACAGCAAATCCCATTTCTCTTTCTATTCCACTCATGGCTACAGAGAGTTTGATGTTTGGAAAATGAACTCTACTCGTAGATGTAGTCGTCGGTTGTTTGTGTTTTTGCGAGTTCCCGACCTCAGTTCTTTACAATCATTATCCCGCTGCTAAACTTTTCCCCGAAGTTTCACCTTGTGAGAGGATCCCTCCTGGGTGCTGTGGGCTGTCAGCACAGAGACCAGAGACTTAGGATTTAGCTTAACCACACGGATGCAGACAATCAGACTCTCAGATAAACATACGAACATAAAGGAACATATAGATTAAATAACAGGATATCACGTTTTAAGGCGCAGAGTAAGGAGGCTGTGGCTAAAAGAGTGGGGTCGGCAGTACACACACTCGCACACATGCAAAAGGGTGTTGAGAGCCAGAGGTGGGTGGGGGGTGGGGGGGAGAACAAGTCATACTTTCATGCCCACAGACGTACAGCAACATGAATAGACACATGAAACCGCACATAAAAAGAGCCACAAAGAGACAAAGGGCTTTGGGTGAGTAAGGGTGAGTAAGGGTTCAGAGGCAGGCAGGCGGGCGGGCGCACACACACACACACACACACACACACACACACGTACACCTGTTTACCCTCCCACAAAGACACACCTGTGCATCCACATCACGCCGCACGCGCACGCACACACACACACACACACGCGCGCGCACACACACACACGCGCACACACACACACACACACACACCTTTGATGGTGCTGATGACCTGGTCCAGGTGTTTGGTGTCGTTGCGGTCTGGCCGACAGCTCGGGCTGATCTCCAGCGAGTAGTCTGGTCCATATTCTGTAAAGAACTGAATCCCACACACAAACACACATTACTTATGGATTTATTGATTTTAAAATGATGTTTCTTTACTTGAACTTTCCTTCCTCACATCTGCACACAGTCACTGCTGCCGAGTGCCAAAGAACACTTTCTCCGTTTTGTCTCTCCTCTCCTCTCTTTTTCTAAAAGAAACATACAGCTCCCTTCCTGGAAAAATTTGGGCTTGGTTTGGACACTGACAAACTGGATTGTGAAACTGACTGCTGATGAATATTTACACAGGCTTTTAAGGATAATTTATTTGAAAAATGTTGAAATACATTCAAAACAGTAGACCATATCAAAAGACCAAATATTTAGCTACACATTTTTTTAGCATCAAGCTCTCCTCTTTCCTTAATCAACAAATACAGTTTATATTTTTTCTGTGTCGCTGTTCTCATGTTACCTTTTATTGTAGTGAAGTATTTTAGTGGTACTGACAGGAGAAGCTGGAGGCTGTGACTCTGTTGTTTGTCATAGTGGTGCAGTAAGCTAAATGCTAACACCTAATACACATGGGATGAGGCTAACACGCAGGTGTTATTTTAACATGTTAGCATTCCAACAATGGCAGATGAAATAAAAAGGATGCTCATGGTAATTTCTTGCTGAATTTCAATCATATTGCACATATTACATTTTTGGACTGATGTGAATGGGGTAAAGTCAACATTTAAACCTTATGTGATTCACCCTGAGGGAAAAACGTATGTGTGCAACCATCTTAACAGTTGCCCAAAGGTCAGGAGATCACCAAAGTCATCCTTCCATAGGACATACATATGTTTGTCTCTGCAGGTTTCATGGTAAGGCAACAAATATTTGTTGAGATTGAGAGACCACTTCTTTTTTGAGCAACCAACATCCCTAAATACAAGCCACCAGTGTGGCTAAAAAACAAACTCCGAGCGGAGCCTGCAGACGGACACATGTTCCTCATATATTCTGGATTCAGTGTGGGGTGTCTGATGTTTGACAGTGCAGTCTGGTTCATGTAGAGAAAGAAAGTGTAATGCAGAACACAGGAGGAACCACAAATCAGTGATACTCCCACAATGACAGCCTTGGGCTTCACCAACATCGACAAAAGAACTCAAGACATGATTTCAGCAAATACCAAAGGATCTGTGCATTTCAAACAGAGCCAGACCAATTCTGTGAAAGCGAAACCGGCCAACAGGAATAAAATAGGCACAAATACAGAAAGCACGATCAACCAGAAGTTACAACCAGAGCGTAGCGTTGGAAAAAAAAAAGGACTTCAAGGGAATCTGCCTGGCGATCACTCGGTGCCATGAGAGCAAAACAAACTCAGAGGCCAGGTTTGACCACAAGTGCGTCAGTTCACTTGTTGTGAAAGCCTTGGACCTAGAAAACACTGAGCAAGCCAATTTAAGTGAGGCCTAACACAAAAGACCCATATTCTCTGTGTATGCTACATACAGTATATAAAACTAAGCTTTACAGATAAGCTGCTCAGTGTTCTCCTCTTAGCTAAAATACGAATGACCCCCACACACCGATAACACAGGCTCAATAGATTACCTGAATGATTAAAATATTAATATGCAACCTAATTATTAGTTAAGATTATTTTAATGCTCTGTTTATTAAAACATTGAGCTTCTTGTATATATATATGTATGTAACAGTAGGTATTACATACACAAACATGCAGCTGGTAGAATACCAGCTTGCAAGACACTACTATCAGGTCCAGACCACAGAAACGTTTGATAACACCCTCGGCACATGTTTCGCATATTTCTAGTAAAATAAGCTATGTACTTATCAGAATCAATATTCCTTTATATAGGCAACCTGGTTCGGTAAACAAACGGTGATGACGTTTTAAAGAAGGGGATATCTTGTTGTGAATTTAAATGAGTGCCCTCTCTGCAAGGAGACTGCAGAAGGTCTGTTTGCGAACCACAGACACACACACACACACACACACACACACACACACAGCTCAGCTGAGCCAACACGCATGCAGTAGGGGTATACTTTTGTTTACTTGAAATACAAAGACAACTCTGTCTTTGTTTAATAGCCCTGCATGTAGGTGTGCTTGAGTCAGAGAGCGGGACTGCATGCCAGTGTGTGTAGTAAATGTAGACGAAGGTGAACGTGCATGTGTCTTTGTGTGAATGTCCATGGAGTGTGAGCATGTTTCCAATTAAGTCAGATGAGTTTCTGTCTTACCTCCGGTCTGAGCAGAGCTCAACATGAGAGGAGTTACACACGTACACATGCAAACTCTGAATATATTCCCATGAACCCAGTGCTCTGTCTCCTGCTGTCCAGCAACACACACTCACACACACACGCACACACAGACACACACACACAGACACGCACAGACACACGCACACACACGCACAGACACACACACACACGCACACACAGACACACGCGCACACACGAGGAGACGAGAGTGGAAGCAAAAAAGAGAGGTGCAGACAATCCTAAAAGGGAAAAAGAAAATTGTACTACTACATAATAATAATAAAAAGAGACTCATGATCGTGTGACAGTACATCTACGTCACCAATCCAAGGTCAAGAGACAGAAAATACATGCTGTCTGGCACCAGTGTCTCTGGCAGACACATGCAGGGAGATAAATAGTGGAAGGTCTCTGATTATTTACTATACTCTTTAACATGGACCCTCTGCCCATCAATCACTGGGAGAAACACTGGCCTTGGTGCAGAGTACATTATGAGTTCATGTGAACCACGATTCCTTTATTGACTAAGCTTTGGCAGCTTCGTTTTCAAAAAGAACAGTAGCAGAAAATATCTATCAATATAATCTGTATAGATAATTCTGGACAGCTGCACTGTTTTTATTCACCGTCAGCCCCAGGAGACAAAGCTCTGTTTTATTCTTTTATGTTTATCACTGTACTGTGATCGATCAATCCGTCCTTTATCCTAGACGCCTTGTCTGTTTACCGTACTGTATTGATTAAATGGGTCTATTCAGATAAAGCAGTGGAGAGCGAGCTGTCAGTGTCTCTGCACTAAGAATAGACAGAACCACACCTGTTTCTGAAGCGGCGTCACTTCACCTGAACTGAACTTGAACAGCGCAGTGAAAAGAAATAAACACTTTATAACTAACAGATGCGTTGAGGATCAGCAGAAACATCACAGCGTCAGACATTTACCTGAAAACCAAAGGATACCAGGCTACAAAATCAGAGCTTTGACTTATCAATCAAAACATTTCAGCGTGTTCATATATATACGCGTGGACGTTGATGTGCGTGTGTAGCTGTGCACGTCTGGGTGCAGGCGTGTGTGAGAAAGGGCAGCTCGTCAGTTCTGAAGGATGCTGAGCTATAGTGTGTGGGGGGGAAACGTCTCAGAAAACAAATGGACTTTGTTATGAAGTTGCTATCTAATAAACATTTTCAACAAGGAAAGGAAAATGGGCAGTTACACATATCACAATCTGCACTTGCTCCCACCCTCCCTGCCTCTCCATCAATCCATCACATACTGGCAGGTTCCCTTTTAACCCCTTCAAGCTCTTCACCTGAATTGTTTTTAAAGAAGAAGGGAATGTAATCCAGCTTGCAAAACATGTATTTTACAAGTTAAATGTTATGTGAGTGGAAATAACAATGCATGAGAATTGAAAGAATCTACTGTTAAAATAATTAAAAAGTTCTACTTTTGTAAATTCGGGGAAAATGCATCTTGGCTAACAGGACAATATAAATGAAGATGAAGTGAACCGTCATCCCATGTTCTACGATCAAGCTCGTCAAAAACACTAAAAAAGACAAGTGTAACAAAGACATGACTCCCTGAAAGGAAACAGAACAGGAAACTAACACCTTCAGCTCATTGTTGGTACATCCCAACATTCTCCAACCACTTTTCCCACCTTGATAGTCTCTCAAATAATCTGCAGCAACAGAGTTTGAAATAATAGAGATTAGTAGGAAATGATTTAAGGAAAATGAGAAAAACGTCAGCTTTCGTCACAGAACATTTTTTCTGTGTCATTTTGTAAACAGAAGAATGTCCCTCAGTCGTAACACACAAACACAAACGCGCGCACACTACTCCAGCAATGTTTCCGCTGATTGAGCTGTGGAAGCCAACACATCCTTGACGGCAGCGAGAGGCAGTACAGGATGTAGCTGCAGACAGGAAAAGAGGAAGTAGAAAGCAAAGAGGCGGGACGCTTCCCTGCTGCCAATCTGAGACCAGAGACGTCCTCCCTTCCTGTATGGCTCTGAGACAGTCACGCATTCGTATTTACGTCCATTTCTTTTGTTAGATATGTGGCGATGTAGATGCATTTTGGTTGCAGCTGATTAGCCTATTTATACTAGTCAGTATTTGTACAGTAAAAGAAATGTTGTGAAAAGGTGAAAATATATTGGGAATTTAGTCTGATAGCGAGGCTAGTGACGACAAAAAAGGACAGAGAGACAATGATCAATGGTCTACAAATGTGTGTTTATAATTTATGGCAACTACAGTATGTCCAGCTGTTACATGAATACCACATACTCCTTAAACGTGAATACGTGTTCTTTATAGTTAATGTGTGGGTGTAACATTGTTTTGTTATTTGTGTGCTTCAGTGTGCTTAAATTCAGTGACTATGTTAATTTGTGTTTAGCTCATTATAATTTATAGTGATGTTGTTTACCTACCCTTTCTGTGTTTATGGTCTGACCAGACAGCTATAAGTCTTCCCTGTGTGTGTTTTCTCTTTGGTTTTGTCTCACTGCTAGGACCTGTAGCTCACTTTGTCTTCTTAGCCTATGAAGGCTTAGAAGGAAAAGAAGGACTGAACTATTTTGTCTTTTGTTAACAATGTATTTACATATGATTGTCTGTTATTTGGGTGAATAAAACCCTTCCATTGCACCGTGTCCCCTGTGTCCGACTACTTGGTCCCTCATACAGGGATACTTTGTTTTTCCTGCCAAGATGCCACCAAATGCATGGCGTTTTTTTTCCTTCCTGTTTGGTGTGAGGAAACCATAGACTTGGAAACGCCTGCTATGACTCCACCATTTATTGCCGTTGGTAAATAATAGAATATTTTATTGATTTACTTGTTAAGTTGGTCGACCACTGTGTTCCCAGTAAGGCAACCTTAGATAGCGCACATTTCAGAGTCATTGTGTGTGTCCATGGATAGGGAATATTTGTTTTCAATTTAATGTCACTAGCTTTGTTCACCTTATTTCTTTTATTTGCTAAAACCTTTTCACTACTGTGTCCCCTGTGGCAACAAACATTTCCAGGCTACATATAAAATGCGTCTATGAGAACAGTGGAGACGGGAAAGAGAAGAGCGGCAGAAAGCGAGTATCGTACACCATGTGCCAAAGGATATGAGCTGGATTCTCACCGGCAACACAGGCAGACTGTCGCTTGTTTTGTGAAACCACCGTGTGGCTGAGAGGAAGCCAGTTGCTGGGAAATTATGGCAGACAGGATTTGAAAAGAGCAGAGGTTTGGAGGTGGGTGGTGCAGGCTGAAAGGTAGATAGACAGCTGAACAACAGACCTAATGTTGCCATTTCAATCTGCTCACAGTGCTCACAGATTACATTTTACCCAAATTTGCAAAAATGTAAAAAAAAAAAGGCTTCATTTGCTAAACTCTGTTCGTGTGGACGTGTGCTCTCACATACAGTAGGATGACGTAAACGTTTTTCATTAAACAGGGCGGGTCATTCATACGACAATCTCTGCACCCAAATGATCAGAAACACTGACTAGCCTTTCACCTCTGGGGCTGTTTTTAGCACGCCGCATGTTGTTGCCCTTCAATTCACAAGCAGATTGTCTCTGTCGTTATCGCACACGTTGGGGGGGGGGTGTTTAATCAGAATCAACTAACCAGTAACAGACAATACAAGTCAACGGGAGGGGTTAAAGACTTTTGACCTGGCAGCTCAAACAACAAAAGGCACTTTTACTTGTGTTTTTCTAAGATATTGCAGTATAATGAGTGGGATAGGAGCGGGGCCATTGTGTGGGTTATCTGCAGGGAAATTTTTTGTCTGGTAATCACTGAATATTACAGCACTATTGTTGATGTGACTGGCCAACTCTGACTGATGCTTGTTTTTCAGAGTACTAATTTTAGTCACTTTGGCATGTACATCCCAGAAACTATGCACTCCGTTAGATATTAATGAAAAAGATTTGTTTTATTTAACTGAATACATACTTGCTGTATTAAAAACAACATTTAATACAAATGGCATTGCTCTCAGAGAGATTTCAGCAGATAAAACAGCTTGAAGAGGGTGTTGGAGAAGCATCGCTTATTATTTTAGTGTGACAGACATTTGTAAGTTGGACAGTGAAGTATTTATTTTACTTTTACGTGAGTCTTTATTTTTACACGAGTCTTCACTAAGTGAAGTGCTTTCACAAATAAAAGCACTTCACTTAGTGCCACTTCCCAACAGATGGTTCGCCAGTTGTTTCCTCTATTTTAATGGTAATTTATCATACAACTGAAATACAAAAGCATTAGAAAACAGGCCAGTACATTATCAGACTGTAATGAATGTGTGTATTCATGTGGTTTTGTCTACAGTAGAGCAGAAGGGTGGACACACACACACACACACACACACACACACACACACACGCAGACTGGTACAAAGGTAGTTTTTGTTCCCTGTGTCGCTGGAACTTCAGCTTTGCTTGGTCATCATGGATAAATGCCCCTCTTATCAAGCATAATGGGCACAGACAGAGCACACACACACACACACACACACACACACACACGCCGGTTTAAAGTTGTGTAGTGCTGCAACACCAGAAACTTCATATCTGTATTATATATTACATTACAAAAAGAAGCCGTTAACTACCAGTATTTAAGTTTGTAAAACACCTCCTGGTGGTTGTGGAAATGCGTGTACGAGTGTGTCTTCCTCTTCATCATCTAGAGCAGCTGCCTGCACTATATAGTTGCTGTGTTTTCAATGAGCACTTCTTAATGAGGTCAAAGGCTACTGAGGGCCACTGGATGCTGACGAGCAGAAACAAAAGATACCTTCATCATGATCCCGACACATACACGCACAGACACGCAAACAGCCAACTACTCATAGCTATTCATTACATCTGACCAAGACAAGGTCCAAAAATCAGTCTGCAGAGAGGCACCGTCTGTCTGTCTGTCTGTCAATGTGTGATTGAGTGAGAATACACAAGCAAGAGAGACAGACGGCTGGAACAACGCACACCTTCTCCTTCACCGGCATTACCTCAAGGAAGTGTTCAGTAGGTACATTTATTTACAACCGGTCACTGAGGAAAACCACAATTAAGTTCCAGTTAAAGTGTTTACAGTGCCCTGATTTCTGCACAGCAGTAGACCTCAGGTCTACGCGTTGTGTTTATTAGTCCTGTCGGTAGCCCTCAGGAAGCATCTTAATAGAATCACAGGACCAGAGAGAGAAAGCTCAGAAGTCTGCTGATGCATGTTGGTAAGTGTGGTTGTATCGTGCTAATAATACAGAAATGCTGGTTTCCATACACCACATTTACCAAAAACAAACTTAAAAATGAAAATGTATTAACTGGGATTTAAACACATTAATCAGAGTCAGTGCATTAAAAAAACGAATTCCCTCGAGAGCACACGGCACCAAAGAGAGAAGCAAAACACTTAATTACTCTGAGACATCTGTGCATTATCTCAGACAACAACAAGATCTTGTCATCTCACTCAAGGATAGAGCTATTAACAGTGCCCCAAAATGTTAAACTACTTCTTCATTATTTTGTTATTATCTCTCCCCTCATGTTTTATCAAATCTAATATTTCAAATAAACATGTGGACTTGCTGTCCACCTCGCTATGGCAGACAAAGAACTGTCAACACTGCCACCAGCTCTCTCTCTTTTTCCCATATACACTGACTCACCTGGAGACAACCCCCTTTACTGAGAAGCAGGCAGCCATCTTTGATTAGCTGGAATGACTCAGCAGACAGCGAACACAGGGGTGTGCGTTTGATTTTTTTTGTGTGACACAATGAATGAGCACGTTTGTGTTCCTGTGGGAACATGTAAATGTGCGCGACTGCTACCCACAAAGTTCTCAAGGGTCGTTGGAATCCAGGGGAAGTGTCCCTGAACCAAACGTTATTAAGGCGGGAGATGAAATAAATCTCAGGGATCCATTGAGGGAAAGCGAGAGAGAGACGGTGTGTGTGTTGTGTTACCTCGTGGTCTGGTATCTCAGAGGCAAGAGTCTCTCCCAGCACTGCTGCCGTCAGGTAGGTCCAACAACGAGCTGTGTTAGCCAGGTTATAACCTCCTGGTGAGAGGGGGGAGAGGGTGAGGGTGAGGGTGAGGGTGAGAGCGAGAGCGAGACAGACACACACACCATCATTCTGTCGTGACATGCAGCATTCATGGTTCATCTCACCACAACTAGCTACCCACAAAGTTCTCAGGGGACAGTGGTCAGTATAGCAACCGGGACAGCTGAAATAACTCTCGGCACTTAGAATAGGAAAATAAGGAAAAGGAAGCTTGGATGAGCGTTTTAAAATGTATCCATCTCAGTGTGGATGTGGTCAAACTATGAGCGAGCGCCACAGACTGGAAGCTGAGAAGACGAAGCGCTGGGTCAGAAAAGTTGCCGACTCTCTCTCGCACACAAAGGCCTAATAGAAAAAGAAAGAATGAAGGATGAAGAGGATGGACTTAAAATCGAGAGAACCCAGAAAGAGAGGAGGATATAGCAGAAAGAAAGTATGCAGGACAGAGAGGGAGGGAGGCGAAGGAAGAGAGGTGGGATTGTAGTTGAGTAAAATGGCTTCATTGTGTCGCATAATTAGTAGCTATCATCTGGCCAAGGGCTGAAGGGTCTGGAACAGAGTGCGGTGTGGGTGTGCGCGCATCTGTGTGTGTGTGTTTTTAATGTTGTACAAGTGAGTGAATAACTGAGTTTCAAACGGATACAAACGCACGCAGCGGACACACAGTACATATACCGTGTTTTTTACGAGGTAGAAATACACACACACACCAGCACAGTCATACATCTATGCGATTACACAAACAGCATCAGCCGGAATAATTAACGCACACACACACACACTAACCTCCTCCAAGCAACAGTGTAGGTAGCTGCCACTGCAGGACATACTGCAGACACTTGCCCACCCCCACCGGAGTCATGTTAAAGGAGCACATAGGGTCTCCCGCCATGGTGTCGGCACCCAGCTGCATCACCACCGCTTCCGGGTGGAACTGTGCCCACACCTCCTGCATCACACTGCGAAACGAGACGGCAGTAGACAGGTTGTTACGCAGCGAGTGGAGCAAGAGCCGAAGAGTAGTGAAGAAAAGTACTGCATTTCTGTGAGCGGGTCTCAAAACATCTGTCCAGCTGTGGATTGTTTTTTCAGAAAGTCATAGTAACAGTGAAACAAATTCCATGTTTTGAAACATCCATTCCAAATAATCCCCCTGTCAATCCCTGACAGTTTATTCCATATATAAGTGTTTACCTAGTAAAAATCTGGTAGTATCGGTCATCCTTGATGCCATCTTCAAGTGGGACGTTTACAGCGTACCAGCGGCCTTTTCCCAGCCCTGTGTCACTCAGGCTACCTGTACCTAGATACACACACACTTATCTTATAGTCTGACACACTGGGCTGTTATATATGAATAGGTCGCATGTAAACATCTTGCAAGGACTGACCTGGGAAAAAACCAGGAGAAAACTTGTGCAGAGAGACAGTCATGACTTTGGACGTGAAGCTGAAGGCATCTTCAACACCTACAGAGAGGAAAGGAAACGGTAACATCTGGATGCTTCATGATCATCTGAGATCAGACCTTACTCAACTGAATTTCACCTTGATGGTAAATGTGATAAATAAACAAAAGAGATCTTATCAAAGACTGTGAGGAAGCAGACATTGCTTAGAAGGTAATGTCATTTCAGTTTGCCCTTTGTTTATACCATCTCCATGATGCAGGTCGACATCCACATAGAGGACCCGCTCGTATTTCTCCCTTAGTCTGAGAATTCCCAACACAGCATCGTTCACATAACAGAAACCTGACGCCTCGTCTCTGGAGGAGAAAGTGAGAGAGAGGTTAATGCTTTGAAAGTCTAATCTTTAGCTATAGCACCCCCCTCAGGACATTTAACATAACCTAATGTAAAATATGTAATAGATATTGAAAAAAATGGAACTGATTGTCTTACTTCTTAGCATGATGCCACCCTCCTGCCCAGTTGATGGCCACTTCACATTTTTGGTCCAGTAGACACTGTGCTGCCGTGAGCGTGGCGCCTCCTACTGCTGCTGCATAGTCAAATATCCCCTCCACCACTGGACAGTCATAACCTGGAGGGTGAGAAACACACAGCAGGAGGTGAAAAGGAAAAGGATTTGTCAAAAATAAGCATCAGTTTTGACGCATCAGAGTAAAAAATGGTAACATTTAGTAAGTTCATGTAATTTAAAATAATGTGAGAAGGTAGTAACTTCTACGTTTGAGTGTATCCTAAGAACATTTGTAGATTTCATTAAAAGATTCTGTCTGCGCAGGCAGTACTTAACAGAAGTAGCTAAAGATGGGAGAAGAATCAGAAATGAGATGAAGAAATAGAAAAGTGAGGAAAAACAGAGAAGGTACTGAGAGTGGTACGTTATTAATGAAAAACAGTCCCACAGTCAGAGAAAGAATCCAGGAAAAGGGGGAAGACTCTAAATGGGAGGATGAAGCAGAGAGAGGTGAGCAAAATACAAAAGCAGGAAGTCGCGGATGGATGAGTCGTGGACATAAAGAAGAGCATGGGTGGAAGAGGGTGGAGGAAAGGAGGAGTGAAGAATGACAGGGCGTGAGTGTCGGAAATGAAAACAAAGAGGTTGAGCCTAAAGTTAGAAATGTAAACCTCAGAGGAGGATGACACCAGACACCTAAGAACAACAAAATGTCCGGATAGAAATGCAATATTAAAATAATGCTTTTCCAGGCATAAGGACCGTGTGAAGAGGAGAGGAATGCTGTTGGCAGACATTATAAAATGCAATAGTTATATCGCCCCCTGCTGCTAACAAACAGGTACACCTGACTTTTATACCTCTTTCCGGCTTCACTTCTCATTTGATTGTGTAGAGATGTTGACTCTGCAGCCTTTTTCTAAAAGCTGTGCATGCGTTGCCAAATTGATAGAAAGTCTTAGGATGCACGGTACAGAGCTCCCGGGAACACTGTACGCTACTTTGCCAAACTAGATTTCAGAAAAATGTCTTTACAGAGTAGGAGAAATCAGAGACGTCAAAATCTTTATTTTGTATTCTTGGTTACTTTGTACTCTTTTTGTTATAAGTCTTATCCTAACCTATATACCTGTTGACAGACTTTAAACTGCTACTTTACTAATAAATAGCTCTAAGGCTTAGAGATTAAAGTAATTTTTGATATGTCTCACCAAGGCCGTAGTCAACTGACTGGGGATCGTCATTGTCTCCATCCTGGCTGATTTTATGAAGATGCTCCAGGTATGAATCTGTGTGGAATTTGGCCATTTCCTCTATTGTGGCAATATTAGGCTTCTCGATGCTGAAGAAAAGACAGAAACTTTATTTACTTCTAAATCTACGACAGAAAGAAAATCCAAAGCTTTGCACCTACATAGTCATGAGGAATGTTTCCTAGCTATGTTCAATGAAAACATCAGCGCGCTTAGGCACCCTGTTAGTTAGAAATCTATAAAAAATGCACGTTTTCTGAACAATTCATGCTGAAAACTAGATTATGTTAAAGAGATCACGCAGTTTTTTGTGCCAGTACATACACTGAGTTTACAGTAACAACAGCAGCAACTTTAAGCACAAACCAACCCGCTTAGTTTTATATAGACCCAATATTATTAGTCTCTTTTGTTTGCAGGAATTGAGAATCAGGCATGTACGATAGCTCAGAGCAGTCGTCTTCAAACCCAAGGGTGAGCGAGCTCGATTCCCAGTCCCACCTGGTTACATGTCGAGGTGTCCTTGGAAAAGGGTTAGGTTGTCCAAACAACTATTTCCCCAAGGGGATCAATAAAGTATTCATTAATATTAAGAATAGAAATAGATGGAACATAAACAGATAGACTGTTAGTCAATAGAAAATGTAGTGGCTTATATTTTAAACTTGCCATCTCAGCCAGTTGAGGAAGTTTGGGGTTTCCTCTGAGATCCTAAAGACGCCGTGGAGAGCATCTCAACACAGAACATTACCCTATGGTTTGTTAACAGCTGTGTTCAGAAAGTGATCCGTGCAGCAGGATATTGCTGCAGGTCAGCTCTCGCATCTCTGCGGGACGTTTACAACAAGAGACGTTAAGACCAGAGCTACTGGCATTATCAAGTACCCATCGGATCTCAATAGCAACCTGTTTGTGCTTTTGAATCAGGGAGGAAGGAGGCTCAGAGGCATCATGGTCAGGACTGAAAGACTCAGGAGGAGCCTTATATCCTATAAGGCATTTGAACCTGGACACGCCACCACACCTCACACTCTAACCCAATGCACATGCGTGGTAGCTGTTAATCTGTACATCATATTCTAAATATTATGAATCTATATAACTACAAATATCCTGCAACATTCACACTCTGCTCATACTGTATCAGTACATTACTGATATCCACGCTACCCAGTGATGTCTGCGCTACTGTTACTTTACAAAATAATACATTTCTCTACGCGTTGTACACTGTTTAACTATGCAGGTGGCAAAGAAAGAATCTTCTGAAGAGTGTGGGCTACGTCGCACAGCAGCAGCAGCAGTAGCAGCAGCAGAAGAAGAAGAAGAAGAAAAAACGAGACACCAGAGGGCTTTGTTAACCATCTTAAAATGTAGTTTAATGTAGCTGTTAGCAAAAGAAAAAATGTCAACAATAGCTCACCTCATGTGTTTAAGTAAACCATAGGCTTCTATCAACGAGTGGACCATACTCGCCTGGAAAATGAAAAATAAAAACCACTCATTAAGTATAAAACAAGTATAAAAAACAGAAGTGATTGATTAAAACGTGAGTAAAATTTACCCGGTTAGGCACTTTGGACAAAGTGTCGCAATTCTCGATGTACTTCGGGCTGTAAACATAGGCGACTCTACGTTTAGTGCTAGTGTCATCGTAACTGTCTCCCCTGCAACTCATTTACGAAGGATAAAGGATAAATAATTTAACTGAGACTGAAGACAAAGTAAATTCCAAAAGAAGAGACAGGAGCGGCGCCTTGTTAGCACGTCTGGTGTTACATCGTCAACATTCCCCCTGGTAGAGTCGGTTCACTGCGGTCTTCACCACTCGGTTACAGGAAAGACGAAGATGATAAAATGTTAGAATTACCTCAGTATTAACATATCTGATTTGTTTTATTTAAGCGCTATTTTCTAGGACTTTATTCACGTGTGAAATAAAAAAAATAACTTTTTAACGTTAAAACCAACGCACACGGAAGTTTTTTGAAGCAGCACGCACGCGAAGTCAGACGCATTCTGGGATTACTTGTAGTTTTCTTCCCTAAAGTAACTTAACGAGTAACCAATTATAAAAATATTAAACACGTTTATCATTTAACATCGAATAGACATGGCAAAACTAGCGTCTACATAGTTTAGATTAGAAAAGGAAAATGAACGAGTTACAACTCCAAGCAATTTAATATATTTTGAGGGCAACTACAGACTACCAACAATATTTTTTATAATACAATTTATTTTGTGACTATGTGACTAACTCTAAAGTTATTATTTGTTTAAGAACTAATTTATAAGGACGCTCTCATGAGAGATCTGACAAATAAGAAGTAGATTTTATATTGAGCTGAGCATTGACAGGTTTCCATCATTAAGAGGTAAAATGTTTTCAGGGTGCCTTACGAAATAATCTCAGGCTCACAGCCAGCTGAAGCTCAGTAAAAGTAGTAAAAGCTCAGGGCAATGACCATAGAAATCTAGCAAAATCTACAGCAACATGACTAGACTAGAAAAATACCAGTGACCTCCAAATGATCAAAATAGTTTTAACAATTAACGATGCAAATATTTGGATATATTGAACTAAGAAAATTGACTATCTAATCAATCAACTAAAAACATTTACTTGTGTAAGTAAAGATGTTGAGCAGTGTAAGTGTACATTTGTAAATTAAAGTTAATTAAATACTAACAGAAAAGTACACACGTTTAATATATACTCTTAACTAGAGCAAGCTATGAGTATTGAGTAAATGTGGTCTTAAAGAATAAACCGCAGACACCTGACATTAGGGCCCCTGAGCCCTGTAGGATTTTCTGAGAAAAGTTCTTGAGTGAGTAGAAATTTCACTAGAGAATGCCAACGACAGTCTGAAACTTTTAACCTACCGCAGTAAAAACACCATTGTTTTTTTATTGAACCCATGCAATGCTAAATCATGACTCATGATAATGCACCAATAAACTAATTTACTCCCATTACGTGTTACAGTACTGTTTTCAGCCCCACGTTCCCTCCTGGTTTATTGTGTATTTCTGTTAAAGTTAAAGCGTTGTTTGTTTTAGGCCAGTAGAAACCACAGTTTCTAAATCTCTAGAAATGCTTTTGCTTTTTTATTCTTATCTAATAAACTCTCACTGTAGGCAAATGAGACCATATCAAAACAGGCGTGGGGCACTTCAGCATTAACATATGAGCTAAAATAAATACTTTTGTTATATTAGACAGCAGAAGTCCACTTACATTATGGTGGATATTATATTTCAGTTAAAAAATAAGAGGTTGCACATTTTGGCACATGCGTGTACAGAGAAGAAGCAAAGCTGCGCGTCCATATCCGCTTCTCCTCTGTCGCTTTTATGTTGAAGGCGAGCCTGAACTTCCGGTATCGCGCCTCTTCCCGTTGAGCAACTTACCGCAGCTTCAGGTTTCAAGACTTTGATGGACCCTAGGTTGCTGCAGGCGATGATGACAAGCGTGTCTAACTATTTCTAAAAACCTGACCCCCGAAGAAATGTCTCGCTGATACATCGAGTTTGCGTTGTTTATCCCGCGAAGCCACCTGAAGCCGAGCGGAACCGTTGAGTCGCCACCATGAGAAGCAGGAGCAACTCGGGCGTTAAGCTGGACAACTATGCGCGAATAGTTCAGCAAACTATTCTTAAGCACCAAGTAAGTGTTCAGTTGTCTTTTTAAGTGTCCATTTAGGCGTGACATTTAAGCTTACTAGCTGAATAAGATTAGACTACGTAACGGCGGAGTCGTTAGCGAGTGCGGTGACTGACAACATGCAAATGTTTTTATTTGTGCAGGGGGTGAAGTTACAGTCGCGTTTCGCAAGGTAGCTGCTCAAACACACGAGGAAAGCTCAAAAGGAAAGCGCAAATCAGAAGGACGTGTGATTGTTGCACCAGTGTGTTTCTACACATTCTTTAGGCTGTGTAACACAATGTCATCCTTATAAATTGGTCATGGAAATATGCACCAACAATACATTTAGGCTGACATTTAGCAGGCGTTTTAATAACTAGTCGAATCTCCTTTAGTGGCAATAATCTGAAGCAAGTCCTACTTGTAGCTGTAGATTAGGCCTGTAAAACATTCAGGAGGACTTCTGGACCATTCTTTACAGAACTGCTTCTGTTCACACATATTCTGCAGGATTATCTGGCCCATATGTAACAATACGTCATTGTTGGGAGGATGCTGTCATGTTGGCACACTGTTTTCTTCTCCTGCCAATGGAGGGTTGCATGTTCTTTCCAAACAATCACATCTCCGCTTCACGTTTCAAGTCATTTTCCCGTAGGGTTGTGGAGTTTCTAGGTGGTCTTTGGCAAAATAACAGCAGTTGTGGACATTTCTATGAAGAGTACAGTACCTAATCATCTCCATTCATAGACACCTTTCTTTTGGCTTTACACTGTCACACTGTCCAGCTACATGCAAATCACGTCATCTGGTGCTGCTTGTGAACAGCACTGAGAGTCAAACCACACACCCGTTCTTCTTTCACTGACTGGACGTGAGATTTGCTAACCCACGACTTTTCGCTCTGCACGTTACGACAAACATCTGTTGAATCATGACCGTGTTTTATCAGCTTAGAAATATTGGGTATGTTTCGCTTTCTGCACGTTTTCTTGTTCTGTTGCACAGATATCACCCATCATTTGATTTACACCCAACTCTAACCCTATCTTTAAAACAAAGTACTAAACCTTTGATTAAGAGGGAGCTAACATCACTATGTTTGTATCGGGCTGCATTCATTTTTACCTCCTCTCTGGCCAGCATCTCTGTCCCTGCTGCTGACAGGCAGCATTGTTGGAAATCTATTGAGCTGTAGTGGTTATTTTTAACAACCTGAGGGACACAGACACTGAGGTCTAGGATCTCACCTTTCAGTTATCTGTCCTGTGGTAAAACTAAGCATAAAAGTTAACAAATTTGTTGCAATGTCACCTTCTCACTTCTCAGTTGCTCACTGCTCAGATGGATCAGTGCTCCAAAAACTGATCAGTTTATTCAAGCCTAGGATCATTCACAGCACATTTGATTAAGAATGATCAATGCGTAGATGGTTTGCATTGTCCAGCCTTTCATCGGTTTATTCCTTTAATACGATACGTCAGTTATGCTCTGTTACATAAGGATAAAAAGCAGCGTTGAGTCTGTGGACTGTGAATTTGTGCAACTTTCCCCAGACTGTCTTTTTGTCAGTGATGAAATTTGATGTTGAAACAGCTGACAGCTTGTTTCTCAGTTGGCCACCTGTGAAATTCACTTTGCCTTCTTTGTCACTTTTTTAAACAGAAAAACTGAAGCTTGGTTAATGTCAACAGTGTAAATGTTTTCCCACACAGTAAACACTTAATTGAGAAAAAGCATATATATTTAATGAAAATGTTCTCATTGATTGATTTCACATAAGAATCAGATAATGGACATAGGACGCTTGGCCATACCGTGCACATCCTGAACCAGTTACTCTCTAAAGAACACTTAACGGTGTAGCTTCACAGGCTGCACTCAGTCATTTAACCTGTGTGTCTGACAGGATCCAGTAACGGGTCTCCTGCCCGGCAGCCCAGATCAGCCAGACGCGTGGGTCAGAGACAATGTGTACAGCATCTTGTCTGTTTGGGCCCTCAGTCTTGCCTACAGGAAGAACGCCGACAGGGATGAGGACAAAGCCAAGGCCTATGAGCTAGAGCAGGTAGGTATTTCATACTTTTATTGTTCCTCTTCTCCAAAAGCAGAATAAAATGAATACATCCGTTCCTGTACAAGTGCTGAGTGTGTATCTCCTCTCTCTCTCTCTGCTGATGAAGGGCCTGCTTTTTGTTTTTATGTTATCCTGCCTTCAAAGAGAAATATGAGACAGTGTAACTGTTGTTCTCTTTTTGTGTCTCCAGAGTGTGGTAAAGCTGATGAGAGGTATCCTCCAGTGCATAATGAGGCAGGTATGTCACGTTAAAGTTACCTTTAGTTTGTCTCTCTCTTTGTGCTGTAGGATTCTCAGTAACACACACAACTACATTCAGAGTTAAACCTGCACCTGTTCACTTTTGGTCAGTTCAATAATGTGCATATGAACTGTGAAGAGAATAATGAGAACGTTGTTGGACGTCTTAGCAAACACTTGGTTGTCTAGTAGTTTGATTTTATCGAATCTTCTTGGCAGTGCAGATGGAGACGTTAACTAAGACAAATAAGGTTGCTAAAACCAAAACAGTGACTTGAATGACAGGGTTGTGTGCATTTGTTGTGTTACGTGTGTCTTTAGTTTATCTCTTTCTTTTTTTGGTAGAAAAATCATTTGTTGCCGATTTGAGAATATCCTTATTCATTACTCTGTGAACTTTCCACCTCCTCTCCGCTCCTCAGCTGGATAAGGTGGAGAAGTTTAAATACAGCAGAAGTACCTCAGACTCGCTTCATGCCAAGTACAACACCCGGACCTGTGCTACGGTTGTTGGAGATGACCAGTGGGGTCATCTGCAAGTAGACGCCACCTCACTCTTCCTGCTCTTCCTCGCTCAGA
Source organism: Microctenopoma steveboyesi (assembly GCA_032359275.1). Classification (NCBI taxonomy): domain Eukaryota; kingdom Metazoa; phylum Chordata; class Actinopteri; order Anabantiformes; family Anabantidae; genus Microctenopoma; species Microctenopoma steveboyesi. Next base: position 8,847,872 of record JAUMHF010000010.1, on the reverse strand, counting down.
TGACTGCATCTGGTAAATGAGAGGCAGAGTTTTTAAAATGTACTTCCTCATCATACATGGTTTTTAGATTTTACACATTAAATAGCTTATGCCGATTGAATTCCACGGACATTTAGGGTTTCTCAGATTCCAACCACGTGTCTTCAAAGGAAAAGGCGAAAACCGTGTTGATTATATGTTTTCTAAACCATTGTCAGCATCTGTTTATGTGTATGTGTTAACTCCTCTAGTGTTTGTATGTTGATGTCTGTCCCAGGTCTTCATATTGTCTACACCCAAGACGAAGTGGACGTGGTCCAAAACCTGATGTTCTACATTGAGGCAGCTTACAAAGTGGCAGTAAGTGCTCACTTAACCCCCACACAGACAATGACAGGAGCTGCAGTGTGAATCTAATCTGAGTAACATTCATGTTCATGTTTTTTTCTTTTCTGGTTCCCCACAGGATTATGGGATGTGGGAAAGAGGAGACAAAACCAACCAGGGAATCACAGAGATTAATGCCAGCTCTATAGGAATGGCCAAGGTAATACGAATACAGATATAGATTATTAAGGAGAAAGAAAAGATTAAGGAGAAAGAAACTGTTAGTGCCGAGCTTCTCACCACTGGGGCTGAAGAACAGGTGCCCCCAGTAGAAATCTCTGCCTCCGTTAAAAGTGTCTGGTCACCCCGGTGGCATTTATGCTGACCTTAATGCAGCCCAGACTCTCCAAACTGACCCAGGATCAGTGCAAAGCCAGACGTAGCTTCTGAAGCAGAATTAATCGCATCCTGCAGTAAAGCAAAGTCTTTTCATTGAAATTCCTTTTAAAAAGCTACGTTTTTATTAGCTAAAGAAGAACGTGCTTTAGGAGGTGTTCACATGCTTCAGTTATAAGGAAGCAAAAAAAGTGTGATTTTGCGGTTGTGATACGTTTACAAAATATGCTACTGTCTGTTCCTGACCCGGTGCTGTCCTTGGCCAGCGAGAGAGAGAGAGTATCGGGTTCGTTGTGGCCACCCGAGAGCGGCATGTCAGTCAGAAATAACACCGTATGCACTGTACCCAGTGCACACGCAGTGTATTTTAAGACTCTGGAAACGGGCACCATTGCAGGACGATGCCCTTTATTTAAATCACACGGTATTATTCCTACTTATTAAAGCCGGACAGTAAGAACTGGTTGGATCGTGCCTTTTATATACTACTCACAGTACACATTAGGAAATCATATTGGTAACTTTCTCTCACACACACCAAACTCATGCAGACCCCTCAACCCCCCTAAAGCTGTAAACATAGAGGACACACTTTCTAGATATTTGTTTATTATCTGAACAATTATTATCTAAATTTGTTCTATGGCTGTCAGCTATTCTGCGTTGTCTCCTCTCCGAAAAGATTTCATGTTAGAATACTTTAGTTGTGTTGCTCAGGCTCAGGGTATGTTTCCATATGCTCCTATAACTGCTACGTGTCCTCCAGGCAGCTTTAGAGGCGTTGGATGATCTCAACTTGTTTGGAGCAAAAGGAGGACCTGGATCTGTGGTCCACGCCTTGGCTGACGACATACAGCACTGCCAGGTACGCACAGACATGACACAGACAACACAGAACTCTTTTACATTTGCATCCTGGTAGCGACGAGGCGTCTCATCTGCTATTAATGCAATCAACAAACTGTGTTGTTTCAGATGAGTACGATTTTAGCCGAGCAAGATCCAATCCGATTAACTCGTTTATTTCTCGTTTTCTTTTTCCATCATCAGTCCATCCTGACCTCCATGTTACCCAGAGCATCCATCTCAAAAGAAGTGGAGGCTGGAGTCCTGGCCATCATCTCGTACCCCGCCTTTGCTGTGGAGGACATCAGCATAGTCAACATGACCAAGGAGGAGATTATCTCTAAGCTGCAGGTGAAGAGACTGTGAATGATTCAGCAGCTTGACCGTAGTCACCCGCCAATACGATCACTTTGTTAAGTAACGCATTTAAGATCATTTCTGACTTTTCAGGGTCGATACGGCTGCTGCAGGTTCCTCAGAGACGGGCATAAAACACCAAAAGAGGTAAAGCTTGATGTAGCATGTATATCAAATGATAATGCCATAAATCCATGGACATGATCAATAAATTATTATTGCCGAGCGTTCTGTCGCTTCCATGTCAGCTCAGTCGTCTATCACTGTCTACACATCTGACGTATTTCTGCCTCTATTTCTTTGCTTCTCCAGGATCCAAACAGACTGTATTATGAATCTGCGGAGCTGAAGCTGTTTGAGAACATCGAGTGTGAGTGGCCGCTGTTCTGGACATACCTCATACTAGACGGCATTTTTATTAATAGCCCCGAACAGGTAATACAAACCTCTATGCATCAGTTTTAATCTGTACATATCCAACCATCCATCATTCGGGCAGTTGCGCGTTTGATGCAAATTCTGTTGATTCATTCAGGTGCAGGAGTACCAGGAGGCTCTAGAGGGCATCCTGATCAAACAGAAAGATGGCATAAGACTGGTGCCAGAGCTCTACAGTGTCCCCCCAGATAAAGTTGGTGTTTCTAAACTAAGTATTAAAGATTATTTCCCCTCTACTGTGTGTTTAACATATTTTTATTCCTTGTATATAAACACAGGTGGAGGAGGAGTGCAGGAACCCCCACTCTGTTCATAGGATTGCTATGGGCAAATGTCCTCTGAAATGGGGACAGTCTCTGTACGTCCTGGGAAACCTTTTGAGCGAGGTGAGTCATCGTGCCATTAGTTAGCAGTGATACCACTATGTGAGAGCACTGTAACGATCAATGAGTCATTATTTAAAGTCTTCACACGCTGGTCGATTCTTGTTGAGAGAAGATGTGTGTGAAATTAGCTACTTACTGTATTGGACTAATCTAAATAAAGCCCAGGTAAAAAAAAAGATCTGCTCTGTCTCATCCAGGGTTTTCTCGCTCCAGGAGAGGTCGATCCTCTCAACCGCCGTTTCTCCACCATTCCCAAGCCTGACGTGGTCGTACAAGGTCAGTTCTCGTGAACCGTGCCACCGTTTTAAATGCTGATCACAGTGATTTGACGTCCAACGATTCAAGCATTTTACTCGTGATGGTATTCATGCAGCAGTGTGTAGACTCTTTAATGGTTATCAAACCTTCTCTGTGCTCCTCTAGTGTCCATTCTGGCAGAGACTGAGGAGATTAAGGAGCTGCTGGTGAAGAACGGCATCGATGTGGAGACTGTAGCCGACATCCATCCCATCCACGTCCAACCCTCCAGAGTCCTCAGTCACATTTACGCCAGACTTGGTAAAATGTCACACGTAGACTTTGGTCATGGAAGTTAGGATAAAAAAAGAAAAGCTGCAATAATAACAGATCTGTTATTAACCCTAACCCACTGTTACAAAACATCGGAGGGACACATAGGCACATTTATACAGTAGCTACTTTTTCAACTCCACAGCTTTCTGTCCTTTGCCTTCTTTGTCTCAGGACGTAACACAAGGCTGGGTCTGACAGGACGACCGTACAGGAGGATTGGAGTGCTGGGAACCTCCAAGTTGTATATCATCAGGAATACCATCTTCTCATTCACACCTCAGGTTAATAGGAGATCATATCAGTGATTATCATTTAAAGGATTCAACAGGATTCTGTGGCTTTGAGAACACATCTGTCTGTCCAGTGTTCTTTAGAACTCAAACTCTGTTAAGTTATTAGTTCTTCAATAGGTAATTATCATTATGCGCCATTATTTTTAAGTAAGAGAAAATTAAAGGAAACCTTGACAAATTTTAACAGTTTTTCTCTGTTAGATCTAAAACTATCAGCATTTTTCTGAAAGAATTGGCTGGAATACGATATCTTGGTTCACTTGTTTAATATCCGTTTTCTCATCATCATTAATTGTCTGTGTGACCTGTGCAACCCTGCAGTTCATTGATCACCAGCAGTTCTACTTGGCGCTGGACAACAAAATGATCGTGGAGATGCTGAGGACGGAAATCGCCTACCTCTCATCCAGGTGGAGGATGACTGGGCGGCCGACCGTCACTTTTGCTATTTCACAGACCATGCTGAGTGAGTGTGAGGTTTATTAAAGGTCACACACAATATAATGTATCTGCTATATAAAAAGTGGACATTCTTCGAACCCTAATACGTTAGTCTAGGGCAGTTCTTATTTTCTGTTGTGCCCCCCATTTAGTGAAAAAGAAATTGCCCTCTCTGGATTGAAATCTGATATAAGAGAATATTTAATTATTAATCTGTACAAACCGCTGTATGTTTATCTTATCAAATAAAGAAAATGAGATGCAACAATTTAGAACTATTTCAAAGTTCAGTTTTACTCAAAGCTTTTCATTAACTGTAAACATTAGTTGTCAACTTCAGTATCATCAACTTTTTGTTTGAAAAAGTCCAGGGGCTTGTTAATATAACCGGGGTGTAAGGACTCCAGGTGCTGTTCATACTGCCGGCTGCCAAGGTTTGGGGTCGGTCTACTTCTGCTGGGTTAAACTGGCAGCCTGTTGATTAGGTTGAGCGCTGCTGCCACCTAGCGACTGGGGGTTGTTTAGCATTACAGCATGGAAAAATAAATGCTAAAAAATAATGGCTTCTCATGTGCCCCCACTAATTGAGAAACACTGGTCTAAGGAGATAAAAATGTACTTGAACATAGTTTTGTCGATGTGCTTTCATTGAGAGTATTATTTATTGTTTGCGTTTTAGCTGAGGACCACACGAACCTGGACCCTGCAGTGTTGGCTACGCTGAGGAAGCTGCAGGACGGATATTATGGAGGAGCACGGTGAATTGTTAATTTGTGATTGTGTGCGAAAAACACAGCAAAGCGGCTCGTACAAACTAACCCTACCCCTAAAAGCGCCTAATCTGGTTTGTTTTTCGTTCTGGTCTCCAGGATCCAGACAGGGAAGCTGTCAGAGTTCTTGACCACGTCCTGTTTCGCCCACCTCAGTTTCCTAGACGTTAAAGGTCCTGGCGGCGTGGGCCATCGCGGCGAAGATGATGATGATGGCGAAGGATATGTGCATGAGTTGCGTCATGATGATGGTATGAAATATTCAGATGTGTTATTTTTTCCTTTTAAGGACATATTTTCTCATCCATCTTTTTTGTCTCGACCTCCTTCCCTTTGTCCTCTTTGCCAGAGGCCGATGATCTCGCTCAGTACCTGGATCACCTCCTGGCCCACGCTGCTCCCAAGAAGCCAAAACGACAAGTCAGAGGACTTTGCAGGTTCAAGGCTGTGGCCACCAAAACCAAGGAGATGGTGACTCTCATGAACAAGGCTCAAGATCTCAATGTGCACAGTGAGTGAATCCGTCATCTGGGACATCAGACAAATTCCAGTGCCGTCTTGTGGAGCAGGTCTGAGAAGAGCTTTGAGAAGAAGACACTCACAGACTACTCTTTGTTTTGTTCTTTTCAGATGTCAACATGTACCTGCCAAGCAAACTGTTTCGCTCTCCTCAGCCATCACTAAACCTAAATCTCCCAGACTCCTCTGTACCACAGGAATCTCAGGTTAAGCTTCCTTGTACTTACTCCGCATTACCTTCGGTGTTTACTCCATGTTCTTCCCCTCCTCTGATGGGCACGTTAAATCAGTGTTTACCTTCGTCTCTCTCTTCCCCAGACTCAAGAGGTGGCAGCCTCAGCAGACAGCGGCATCCCCAGGGACGCTGCAGGAGCCATCGATTACAACGCTTTGGTCCAGCTGCTGAAAGACACGCAGAGTCTTCAGGACCAGGCTGACATCCTTTATATCCTCTTCAAAGACAAGTGAGACTCACTTTTATTCAAGATTCGAAACACTTTAGTAATCCCAGATGTTTTCAGACATGGACTGGAACCCTGAGCTTCTCCAGACGTTACTCTAATAACCTGTGTGCGAGAACACAAAAAAAATGGAAGAAGTACTAAGGATGACGTAGAGTTGTCATACACATCTATAAAAAGCTGTTTGTGTATTTTAAGTAAAATAGATCAGAAGGAACAGTGGGAGCTTATCCGCCATCAGACTCTGTCACTGTCATTATCACAGGGGTATGGATTGGGACACTTGTCTGCTTGGGACGGGCTCCACGGTGAGATCTCTGCTGACGGACCTTTATGAGAAGGCGGGTGAACTCAAACAGTGGGGGCTTATCAGGATGATCTCCGGCATGCTGAGGAAGAAGGTGGAGGAGCTCGACTCGGTATGATATACACCTGGGGATAAAGAAAACAGAGCTGCAATATTGTCATTATTTCTAATTGGCTGTGGTCTCTCCTCAGGCCTGCTCTGATTTACTGGCACACCAGAAGCACCTGACGGTGGGTGTCCCTCCTGAACCCAGAGAGAAAACCATCACTGCTCCAATACCTCTAGACCAGCTGGCTGCTCTCATCGATGAAGCCAGTGATGACAACATCAGCGTGGCCATACTCACCCAGGTGAGTCTCATCCTCCACTGTCACGCATGACTTTTTCATTAGGTCTTCCTCTTTCACGCTTTCTGCCGCTCCTCTTCTCCTCTCACATTCAGGAGATCATGGTGTACCTGGCTATGAGCATCAGGACTCAGCCCAATCTGTTCAGTGAGATGTTCCGACTCCGTATCGGTCTCATCATCCAGGTCATGGCTACTGAACTGGCCCAGTCGCTCAACTGCTCAGGCAAGGAAGACATTTAGGGAAGTAGTAAATAATAAGAGGATGTGGGAAAACGAATAAAATAAAACATGTACAAACTGTTTCCAACAGGGAAATTAGAATCTTTTTTAGATCTACAGCCTTTATGACTAAGCATTATTCTAAAACTCTATAGAACTGTGTATAAAGAATAAAGTAAGTCATCTAAACATGCTGGGATATCATTAAAATATATTAGTGGCTTTATAGCTCACACATTCAAACTGCATGCACGTACAGAAAATTCTTAGGCCTGACAGTGAAATTAGGATCAAATTGCCCAGCGTTGTTGAGTTTTACTCATTCCGTGTCCAGGAGAGGAGGCGACGGAGAGTCTGATGAGTTTGAGTCCCTCCGAACTGAAGAGCCTTCTCCATCACATCCTCAGCGGGAGGGAGTTTGGAGTGCAGCGCAGTGGTCAGTCCTCAGTCACAGTGTTCAAGCACACAGCAACCAATCGTGTCTTTCATCTCCCTGTTTGTTTGCGTCAGTGACCGTGCAGTTTTTATGAATACTGTAGACAATGTATCATCACTTCATGTGTCTGCCATCTGTATCAGTAAGAGTTTATAAAGCACACGTTCATTTCACTGGAGTAGCTAGTTTGACCATTACTCCTGACAGTGTAATATTTATGAAGCTGTGGTGTTTAGGGGAGTTAATGAGGCTTGTATATTTGTGACTTTTTTCTTTCTGCTTTTCTTCTTAGTGCGAGAAATGGATGTTGGCGTCAGTCCTGCCATCTCCATTCATCATCTGGGCAACGTTGGAGCCACCAAGAGCGAGAGAGCGGGCATCAGCAAACTGAAGAGTGATATAAAGATGGTAGGAGTTGAAAAGACAAATGTCCACCAAATCTAGTTAAACACCAGAGAATTAGTTTGATAAGTCTGTCACTCAAAGTGTTGTTGATTATTCATCATGTGACGGCGATGAAGAGGTTAAGACAAAGATTTACAGGGAAGAGGAACTCATTTTGAAAATCTTTTGCTTTTTCAAAAGCTGACTTTTGTCATTTTGCAGCTGGAGCACAGGTTGTCTCTGACGGATCCCTGTAAGGTGATGATGCATAAAAACGTGAATCAAATTCCAAACTAATTCACGCAGCGGCTGCTGCCTGGTGGACAGATTGGTGGAGATAATTGAGCAAAACTGAGACAGTAATTTGAGGGAATTCAGTTGGTAACGATAGATTTTTGCTCCTAGAAAATGATTGGGTGAAATGAATTCATGGTTGCAGCTTATTCAAATATCTCCCGTTTTAAGTAAACCACTATATTATGTTATTCAGTGTGATTTATTCCTAACTTGGTTTTTATGTTGCAGGCGGAGCACAGGTTCTCCTTGACGGATCCATTTAAGGTTAACATCACAGCACTGTTTCTATATATTCCTCCTCTTTTATTAGTAGGACACCAGCTAGCAATAAACACGATGCTGAAATGGAAATCAGAGAACATGCAGTGTACGTGCACATGTCAATAACAGCTTTGACACTCATGTAAGTCAGTGCAGAGAGAAAGGTTGTACTGGTAAGATCACTTGTCTTGTCCTAGAGCTTTCAATTGTGTCACGCTGCCTTCATGGTGCAGACTTTGCTCAAGCATGTATAGGACTGTATAGGACACATCGGGCAGGCAGTTATCAAAACAGGGCCTCATCTCAAGGTCTTCCCACTCCCTCTTTCTACAACTATCATTCTGAGTTAGGGTTATTTTGTCAGCTGCTGCTGCTGACGTCAGAAAATAAACTGTTACACAAGGAGTACTGCTAAATTCCAGCATGAAAGAGAAGGAGTGAAGTGTCCAGTTCCTCACCGTTGCATAATGTGACGGCGAAGGCATGATAAAATTGAAAGCTCCGCAATAAGCCATTTTGACATCAAACAATAAGCAGTGTAGTTCAACTTCATAATGCGGCTTGTGTTGTTTTTGTTTTGATCCAGGAACCGAGGTTGTCTATCACAGATCCAGTTATGGAGGTGATGTTTATTCAGAGTGATTTTAATGTCCATACTGATTTTGGGAGGATGATAATCATATGTCTTGGCTTTGCTTTGGGAAAAGGAAATAGTAATGGATTCTTGCAATTCGTTGTCTTTTCTCTGTTGCAGATGGACCGCAGGGTGTCTTTGACTGACTCAGTTAAGGTGATGGTGATGACATTTTTAAGTATGAATCAGGAAGGAGGAGCCAGGGAGGATTAGGTGCTGAGATTTGATGAAGTGATGTGATTGCAGACGGACGACGATGCTGTTGGTGGAAGTGTTGGCGATTAGATCAGATTTTTTTTACACATTAATTGATTCCTGCTAATGGAAAGAGTTCAGGCTTTGTTGTGATTTGTTTGCACAGTGGTTTGGTCAAGTAAAATCAAAGTCTCTGCAAGGCCTCAATTTCAGCTCGACGACTTATTTACGTCCCCTCATGAGGAGACAGTAATAATAACCAGGCTTTCTGTGTGTCTGATGTAACACACATGAACAAAAACTAAAACTACTTTCTGTAACTAACTAGTTGTTTGATTAATCAATGGTTTGATCTCTAACAGTCCCAGTTGTTATTTTGTCCAACACTCATAAAAACTCTAAGGGCTTTAATAATGTAATTTAAAACAAAGAAAAGCAGTAAGTATTGAAATTGCAACTGCTGAAACTAGTGAATATTTGAGGCCTGGTAGCTCAAAGGGTTAAGCATCAGACTGGGATGCAGAAGGTTGTGGGTTCGAACCCCGTCTGACTCCTAGTCCATCCCCTACCAGGTGTGTCCCTGAGCCAGACACACAGCGCTAGCTCCCTGTAAGTCGCTTTGGATAAAAGCGTCTGCCAAGCAAAGTAAAGTGAAGTAAAGAATATTTCAGATCTTTACTTGATTAAAATATAGACAAGTTGTTAAAGTTACTGATAGACCTGTTGGTTTGTACCAGTTCAGTAACTTGTCCTTTAGATTTAGTAAAAACTCCAGTCAGCTCTTTGCTCAGCGTTTTTGTTACATGACACTAAAGTGTGGTTTGAAAGTGCCAACTGTCTCATATCCTGGAACTGTTTTCTAACCTCACTTGTGTCTTTTTAATTCATGCATGTTGTGATTTCCAGTTTAACAGGCCTGAATCCAGCTGCTTGGGGGTGGTTTTGCCATCATCGCTGTTTCGTTCCACGAGTTTCACTTTTAGTAACTTGCACTCTTAATTTTTTTCTTTTTCTCAATTTGTGCTTCTTCTTTTTTTCTTGTTCCTGCTCTTCTTTCCTGTTCTTTTTTGGCTTCTCAGGGCTGGAGATCTCAGTCACTGGACACAGAAAACATTTATCCTGGGGTAAAGATATTTCAAGTTATTTAAAGATGCCAGATGTCTACATTGGCAACTAACATACATACTATAGACAGTCTAATAAAATAAGAAAAGTATCCACAAGCATCATGTGATCACATGAAGATTTTTAAGCAGCCTTACTCTGCTCATTAAGCAGCCTCACTCTGCTCGCTAAGCAGCCTCACTCTGCTCATTAAGCAGCCTCACTCTGCTAACTAAGCAGCCTTACTCCCAGTATTCAGCTAGAATTACCATCTCACCACTGCACGCCTCTACCAACGTGTGAAGTTTAAATGTCTATTCTTTTCGTCTTTCAGTTCATCTGTTTGTGCCAGATATATTGAGGGTGTATATCAGGGTGTTCCTGATGTGAATGGGACTGACCTAAAGTCAGTGAACTTTGCCCATTACCTCTTTTTGCTACTGTCCAGTGTCCCATCATGTCAATTTTAAAGACATCCTATGAAGGTGGTTCTGAGACATCACGTTCACAGGAATGACAGGGGTGTGAGGTCACAGTGACCTTCGACCACCAACATATAGTCTGTTCATCCTTCCAAGTATGAAGAGTTCCTGGACATTATGTAAACCAAAGGAAACTGTTGAGGCCTGGAATCTTCTGGAACTACCCTAAGAAGAAGAATTACTCTCTGCCCTATCTGCATCTATCTTATGTCTCCTAGCTTCTAGTCTTATGTCTATAGTTCATTTTGTGGCAAGTTATTCTGCCCGAACACATACATGAAAAGACAAAATGCTGGAGCAACACATTGCTGTTGGTATATCCCAGAAATCATACAGATCATTTAATATCGCACTCAGAAGTGATTCTTTTCTGCAGCAAAAAAAGAAAGTGATGTTTTTAAGTCTGAAATGTGTGATTAACAATTTTTTTTATTCTTACAGTGAATATTTTTCATTTGTGTTCAAATCTGTACTTCTCTTAAAGGTCATCTATCAAATTGCTTTATCGCTCAGAAGAGGGGGCTGCTGTTGAAAAAGAACACTGAAGTTCAGACATGTTTTTGTTGTCCTCTTTGTTCAGAGATACAGACTGCCGTCAGTGGAATCTCTGGACATTCCAGAGTCTATTCCCTTTGCCAAGGACACCAGGCACGGCCAGTGGCTGCGGAGGAGACGTCTGGACGGAGCGCTAAACAGAGTCCCCGTCGGATTCTACCAGAAGGTCTGGAAGATTCTCCAGAAGGTCAGTACACAAACGGCGTGATGGAGAAAACAGTTTATCAGTTCAGATAAAGAGCACATATTATCTCTTACTAAAATAAGTTAGAAATGTGTCAGAAGGTTAAATATTCTGTCCATCATCTGTTATCACTCTGTTTTTAAAAAAAGCCAAAGGGGTTGTGGAAAAACAGTTTTGTTTACAATAAATAATATTGACCAGACAAATAAACTGTCTTCCAGTGTCACGGTCTGTCCATCGAAGGTTTTGTTCTCCCTTCTTCAACCACCAGAGAGGTAACGGATCCACCTGTTTATTGACCACTTAAAAGCTTAAATGCTGTGTTGCTAATCTGATGATTTCTAGTTTTTCCCCTCATTCTTCCTTCCATTTTTTTACACCTTTTCCAAAGCACTCTGTATTGGAAACATGAACTAATATGCAGGTGTATCCCCGTGCCTTTCCAGATGACCCCAGGGGAGATCAAATTCTCTGTGCATGTGGAGACTGTGCTGAACCGCGTCCCTCAGCCTGAGTACCGACAGCTGCTGGTGGAGGCCATCCTGGTCCTCACTATGCTGGCAGACGTGGATATCCAGACCATTGGCTCCATCATCCATGTGGAGAAGATCGTTCACATCGCCAATGACATGTTCTACAAGGATCAGGTTACAACTGCTTTAGCTCACATGATGTCTCAAAGTCTTTGATGTTTTAGGAGTTTGTGTTCAAACTTGTGCATAAAAATCCTCCATTTCTGTCCTTTTAACCCTCCGTCCTTCTCTGCCAGGTGGACCTGGGAGCAGAGGAGCGCGTCCTAGAGAGAGACCCGTCCACTGGGGTGTGCAGGCTGCTGTATGACAGCGCCCCCAGTGGCCGCTTTGGAAGCATGACCTACCTCACCAAAGCTGTGGCGGTGTACGTACAGGACTTCTTGCCCAGCGGCTCGTGTGCTATACAGTGAGAGGGCGCCAGGGAAGGTGTGAAACCCCTGGTGGACAATGTCGAAGCTGAACTGTATATGACTTTTACATGACAGTAATACTAATTTAACACTAAATAAATAGGATCTGTTTTGTACTGTGTGTGTGTGTGTGTGTGTGTGTGTGAATCTGAGAATCTGTGACAGAAAGACACATGTTACAGTAGGTAACAAGGTATGTTTTGGGAAATAGGATTTTTGCCCAGATGTAGATTGAGACTGTTTCCAGTTGAGCTAACTGGCGGTAGCTAAATGTACAGTTAATAAGTGTTTCTCCATAAATATTAACCCTTTTAAGTTACAAAAAAGTAATGGTAATTGGTGTGAGATACAGAAACAAATTCACAGTAAAGTTATAGGAGTAAGACACATGTTACACGTTATAGGTTATAAGTGAGCAATGGCATCTGATCAGACATCAACAACAGACCTTTTGTACAAATACCAAACATTTTTTTGGAATGCGTCTGACCTCACTGTTTCAGCATCACGGTCTTCGTCACGATTGTCTTCTGACCCGTATATTCCTGACAACAGCAGTGCAGCAGCAGTTACACCAGTCATACCCTTTGGCAGCTGTAGCTGTGTGGCTGAAAGGTTGTTGTTATCTTGTTGTTTGTGGGTTATGGAGTGTGAAAGGATGGGACCGACCCCGTATTCATCTTGTATTACTTTGACACAGTCTCTGCACACTCTGTTCCTTCTAAACCACCTACTTTAACCTCTATCCACTGTTGGACCTTTTACAAAATCCTACAAAACGTTATTGTTACTGATGCGTATTAACTATCACACATGTAGTAAGATTAGTTCACCTGCAAAGGCTTGGATCCGTCTTACACAGTGTGAGATGTTAAAGTGAGATTTGTCTTAAAGAGAAGTTTGTTTAGAAGATTTCTTATATACCTTAACATGATTGCACGTGTGTGTGTGAAGGTACAGGAATGTTTTATGTTTAACTATGCAAACATTGACTTCGGTATTAAAACCACCTCATTATTTGACATATTGAGAGACGTTATTGCATTAATTCATTTGCTGGACTGTAAGTTTGCTTATTTCATGATAACTGCAGCTCTTGACTCAACTGTTACCTTTGTTTAAGTATATTTTAATTTTAGTCATTTTAAGAAATGAGAACTACGTGACGCACAAATAACCAGTTGTCCTGTGATGTTTGAGGATGCGAGTGTGGCACTCCACACGAGCTACAAAACGGAGTAAGCCACTTCTCTGCGCATTAATGAAGTAGACAAATAAAGGAAGTCATGAGTTTTGTGTTATCACATTAACAGTTTCCACAGAACAAAGATGTTTTGGGGTGTTTGTCTTGTTTTTGAAATAAATAATGTAAAAAAATCAACCACTTGCTCTTTCTAAGTCTTATCATGCTGTTTATGTAGTATAGCAAAGGTATCCAGCAGGTTGTGCTAAATGTTCACAGGTTAATTCATGCATCAGTATAACATCAGAGTCTAGCTCAGGTCAAGGCCATTTAGAGCATTGTCAACATCTTATTGGCCCCATGAAGACTTTGGTTAACAGTAACATAAATACCTTCACCGCACAGATATGCTTGGTTGTATTCTGTTGTTGCGGAACATATCTTTTATCTTGCGCTGTGCCATAAATATTTATTAAATAGTCCAACGTTAAAATGTTTTCGACAGACGACTAGGACAAGAGTAAGTGTTACCGTTATGTGTAGTACATCTCTGTCAGAACTCGAATGCAGAGGTTGCATAAAACATTCTTACCTGCAGCTGTTGGACTCTGTAACACAGTTTAACATGGTTATTTGACTCATAACCTGTTTAACTGACATGTCATCTGCTTTTAATTGCTGTTATTCGTTTGCTGCATGTTTCCACATCGTATATTTCACCAGGATCATTCAAACCCACCCTATACTACATTTCTCATTTGAGGGATAATAAAGGTTTATTCTTTTCTATTCTAATCAAATATTACATTTACACTACACTATACTATGTCCACCATATTTCTTGACCTTTAAAAGGGACACAAAGCTGCAAACACCTGGTATTAACTCAGTGATTTCTTCCTATGTCCCAGCAGAGTTGACATATCTGCATATTAGTTGTATTTGTTTGATATATTCCCTCTCTTATTTGCTTTTTGATTCGTCACAGGTGACTGAGTACACTTGAGTCAAGTTAACACTTCACGAAAGCAAGTGAATCTGTCCGTGGACTATTAAATGTTGTATTTTCATCAAACATATGCCTTTTCTGGAGACCTGATTGACCTATAGTGCCTTCCAGAGGGCAGCAGGTCAAACAGGGGCTGTGCAGGATGTGAGGGGTCTTCTGTGAAGGCCTTAGGTCCTCTGAGGCAGTGGGTTCTGGATATGTCATCCAGCGAGGACAGAGGGCAGCCAATAATTGTTTGGGCAGTTTTAATGACCCTCTGCACAGCCTTCCTGTCCTCGGCTGTGGAGCCTTTGTACCCCACACCCAGGCAGTTTGTGATGACACTCTCTCCACCGAGTTGTGGTAGAAGGCCAGCAGCAGCTTCTTGTCCTGAGAACCTGCAGGAAATGAGCCCTCTTCTTCACCTCAGGGGGCCTCAGCGTTTTGAGTCCAGGAGAGGTTGGAAGAAATGTGGGCGCCCAGAAACCTGAAGGTGGAGACAGTTTCCACACATTCTTCACTGATGAGCATGCAAATGCAAAATATAGATACTAGTTGGCAATTTACTTTTTTGGGAAAAGGCAACATGGTGCAACCTAACCTTCATCAGAGTTGTTTGATTTCCCTCTGGCGTGTTTCTGCCTATTTTTACACCCTTTTTTCTGCTTTCCTATTGTAAACTGCTGCGCCTCTCTTCTCCCAGCTGGAAAACGTCTCCCCATCACGTCATCTGTCAGTTAGGTTAACGTGATGAAGAGAAGCAGGTCAGCCAAGAACCAAAATGTTCATTGTATAAGCAGTCAGGTGATATCTGTTCCACATCCACTGCTTTTTGTATCTTTGGGAATACAAACAATTGATCCAGTGCAGGCTTTTTTTTTAAAGGTCAAACACAGAGCTCAGGCAAAAGTCAAATTGATTCAGTCAGTGCACTTGATGTCCATACTCTGGGATTGATTTTCATTCATATAACTGGAAGTACGTGCCGACACGTCTCCTATCTTAAAATCATCCTACAGTATTTTATCTTGTTTTGTCTTGTCCTCGCATCTCGTGTGACCTTCACTCCTTTTTATCCTTCTGTCCTTTTTAGCTCATTTAGGTATGAAATGAATGTGAGTGTGGGCATACGTACCGATGCTCTCTTATATGTGCACAAACACACAAAGGAAACATTTTTCAAATGCATGTTTTTTTAATAATTGGAAAAATAATTCAGGAGACATTCTCCTTAAATCCACATGATCTTCGGTCCTTTTTCGGTTCATACCACTCAGACACTTGGCTCATTTCCACTATTATGAAAGAGTAAATGTCTGAAAGCCAGCTGCAGTTTGACTTTTTAACACTGACAGCAGAATCAGTCGTATCAAAAGTAACACTGGCTGTATAAGCAGCCGAGTCATTCACATGCTGCTACACATGTTTAAAATGAGCCACGATAGCTTTACGTTGGTGGTGTAAATACTGAATACACCATTTGCACAAATTAACATTTCCAGGGACAGTACAGATATGCTTTTTAGTTCATTCACACACATGCTTCGAATATTATTGAAAAAGACGGTGGATTAACACTGGTGTATTATATATTATATATTATATTATATTGGCGGCAACATTAAAAAGTTTATTCTGTTGCGTTAGTTATATCATATATCTTTGATTTTTTTTTTG
Source organism: Microctenopoma steveboyesi (assembly GCA_032359275.1). NCBI lineage: Eukaryota > Metazoa > Chordata > Actinopteri > Anabantiformes > Anabantidae > Microctenopoma > Microctenopoma steveboyesi. The sequence goes on along the minus strand of JAUMHF010000010.1, from coordinate 8,831,888 downwards.
AAGCACAGTGAAAAGTTTTGTTTTTACCTGCTGACATTCATCAGAGCATTGTTAAATTGCTCAGAACACCACTCTATGTGCTAATATCTCTGATTTAGCAACTGAACAGTGTTAGATTTGACTTTTCTTTTGTTCTCTTTAGGTTTGTAGTTTTGTCGTTTATTTTCTGTACTTTAGATACTGTACTTTTATGCCAACGCCAGGTTAAGCACAGAGGTATGAACGGCCTGCTAGCAGTGCATTGTTGTTATGCAGCCGCCATCATTCACACAGCATCAGAGGGTGCCGCTCCTGAAGCGTCAAACTGCATCTAAACTCGTTCAACGACTTTGCAATTCTGTGTCAATGCATCTTTTATAATGTGCCTGCTGTTCCTTGTTGAACTTTCCTCCACATTACCATCCACCAAGCACTGTCGGAGCACAGGTCGTCTGGCACATCTTAGCTTGCACATAGTGTTCTTGACACAATTAATGCTGTCCAGCTCGCAGCCACGTGTTACTCTGAGGGCATTTTGTGATGTTCAAATAGCAGATTTCAAATATGTTCACAGGGACTTTGCACCGTGATAAAGCAGGTGAACCTAGGGTCTGTTACGGGCGTTTCATTCGGTTCTATCTTCTACCCTATATTTTCAGTATTCACTCTAGGTCTAAGAGCACATAAATTCATTTCAATTCACTCCCTATCTCTATAGACGTTAATTATCAATTGGGCAAAGAAATAAACACACCACTCTCCTTCACTTTACTGAGGCTGGAGGCATCTGGCACCTGTGTCAAACCTATGTGACCCCTATAACATTAGCCAAAAGAAAGAAAGGTAAATATGACCTAAAAACATGACCTACATAAAAAAACGTATCCAGCACACATCCCCTACAGCTTCAGATAATCTCAAGAAGTAGTGTAAACATTCATGTATCAACATTAACATACATTTTTTTAAAGACAATATTTGAAAGTAAATTACTTTTTATTAAGCAATTTGCATGTAAATAACATAGTATATACAGTGGATAGTAAACAGTACAAAGATAATTTAGGTTTAAAAGTGCAATCCTGTGCAAACTTCACCATCAGTAAACTGTGGACCTGCAGAAACAAGACTGTTTTACGTTTTTACACTATGCCAAACTACTGTTTGTCATTTGTCATTGATTGTATAAGCAAGTGGATATTTAAAAGTTCCCAAAGGAAAAGCTGGAAAAAAGAAAAATTGTCCCTGATGACTAAAAAAGGATCCAATAAAATATCACATACATACAACATCTAATCTAACTAAATTAGAATGAGGATAGTAAGATGATTAGATAGTGAGTATTGCTTTAATATTTTGTTTCCACCTTGTTTAAATCAGGACTCCCCTCTTTTTTGTCCTCTTTTCTACTTTTCATGAACTTTTCCCATTCTTGAACACTGCTACTGCTTCACACGACAAAGCTTTCCGTTTAGCTGATGGATGCTTTATCGAACACAGAACAAGTGCCTTTTCTTATAAAGTCTGTTGGGCTTTTGTAAGGTTTATTGACTAATGACTCTTCAATTACTTAAAAGTTAAAGCAAAGCACTAGACTGGAATTCTGTTCAATGGTTTAAAGTCATTCCCATATTTTTTTAGACCAGTTTTCAAAGTATTCATTTTTTCACTTGTAAATAAATTGTGAAAACACACAGCCGAGTGATAATACAAGATAGTGATGACAAAGTATGTAACAATTTAAAGGTCAGAGACGTGCACTGTGTCACTGTGTTTCTCCTTCTACTAATATCTATTACAAAATAAAACAACTGATAACGACTTTCACCGCTAAGAAGTATTTGTCATACCTTCACAACGTCACAAGATGGTCCCAGTGCAATCATGACAGTGTCAGAAGGATTAGAGAAGAACATATAAGTCTGCTGGCAGTGTTTAGCACACAAAAACAGTCAGTGTTTTGTGTAAGACTCTGTGACATCAGTGCTGTCTGTCTATGAAGTAAAACTTTAATGTAGAAATTCATAGTCAGAGTTTTTTTGTCCATCTGTACTTCAATTGTTTGCACCTTGGTTGAAAACCATGTGAATGGTTTCACATTCTAAACATTATAAATATGGAAGATTTCAATATATCACCCTTCTTACATTTCTGTACTTCACACGCTACCCCAGCCCACCTGCTATTATCCTAATCAGAGCCATATTTTTCATGTTTGCCTGATGCATAGCGTGGAGCGCACAGTTTGCTGTGCACATTCATGTTAATATTTAGAGTAGATATTTTTTGTACGTGTACTTGCTTCTAACTTGTATCCTTAATTCTTTTCCAAAACAAAGTAGAACGTTTTGTTGTTGTTTACCTGCTAACGTGTCACCAGAGCATGCTCTGTGTTTTGGAAAAGAACTAAGGATACAATTTAGACTAAATATTCTAAGCATCATCAGCACAGAAAGAAAATCTGATTAGTAAATGTCCCTGTTATAGGAAACCTTTCTGTAGGTAGCTAGTAGTTTGCAGGCTCTGAGGGAGAGCGATGGTTGCTGGAGCAGAGTCCCATCCTGGACACAACAGAGAGAGAGAAAATGAAACAGTCATTTAGGCGTCTCATTGAGTTGTTAAGGCAATCTCCAGTGGAAAAAGGTAGCTGGAAAAATCTGTAATTTCTTGAGAGACTCCCTGAGTATTTTGCTGCAGCTGTATAACTTTCCATTAATTTAGAATGAAATGACACACAAAGCAAAATGTAAACAAATTAAACAACTCACACAAGCTTTCTAATGCATGAACACTTGTTTGGTTTCTGGAAATCAACCACTGCTTATAAACTCAAACAAAACAAAACATCCATTCAGATTCATATAACTTCCTTTAAAAACTATCGAGAACATTCTTAGAAAATTTAGATCATTCAACATAACATTTACACACTCTTTTCACCCTTGAACCTCGTCTGCGAATTCATCAGAATCTATTTTAGCAAACATTTGGTTTTACGCAACACTTTGCAAATCATTCATTTACAGATATATGTTTCAGCAGGTGACAATGACTTTCTCTACAGAAACGTAAGTGGGATAGCAGTTTCATCATATACTAATTTATGTTGCACGAAGTTTGGGGGAGACAGGGTTGGAAGAAACTTTTCAGTTACCTGCAGAATCCTGTTTTGCATTCATAGTTGTCTTGGCAGAAAGCTCCAAATGGTTTGCTGTTCATGATTCTCCACAGAGGGGTCATTCGAGCTTGTCTCTTCGGTGCATGCATAGTATTTTCACTCCTCGAAGCTCCATCCGGGTAAGAACTGGGCTGGTCCTGAGGGCTCAGTGGTCCTGCACACACCTATATACAGATGGACACAAGAACACAAAGTTAATTACATAATGCCTGGACAGGAAACAGGGTATTGAGTTATTTCAGTATTACTCAGTTAACTAAATATAGTCATAGCATCCCACAACAATGGTGTGACACTCAGCACTAGGTCCCCAGGCTCCTCCTGTGGCTGCCACATGAGTTAAATGCAGAATTCAAACTTTGTTGTAACATGTGACAATAAAGCTAATTATCATCACCTCATATATCACTATCTAGAGAGGAAAAAATTAATATTGTTGCTTTTTCAAAATAATCTAAAGCCCCTTTGTAGGTTCCTACACATTTACGGCCTTCTTTCACTTGCAGCTCAGTCTTAGTAAAGTTACTACATAGAATGTAATATACCCAAAAAGGCAGACTTCCTATACTGTATTATATGTCTCGCCTTTATTTTAACAACATCTAAACAGCCCACTCACCTGTTGAATTACCATTAACAGCACAAAGCACAGTGCTACCGCAGCTTTCTTTGAGGTAAAGAGCATTTTCTCCTGCATCTTTACACTGTGTGGTGTTGGACAATCTTCAGTACAAGCAATGAGCCTGGAGGTTTCGATCCAGTCAGGTCGTAGCTGCCTGCCTCAGCGAACTCAGCTGTGCCACCAGCTGAGCTTTACTTTATACGAATAGGCAAGGATCTCAGGAGAGAGGCAGCAAGTGGGAGGGAGAGAGAGAGACTAGCCAAATTCATCTGAGGAGTCTAGAGACTGAGGATGGGAGGATCTTACTAACATCACCAGCTCAGACTAAACTAGTTTTCATGGTATCTGCACATAAAAGGCAGACACGCGTGCAGGCAATTCCATCTCATTTCTATCGGACAAAACATGATCATAATATAAAATAGAAACATAGAAACACTGTTGCGTGAAAAGGGTTAAGGTGGTCAAGGAAAGAGGAGAATATGTGCATGTGTGTTACCTCCTCAATGCCACAGTCTGTGTGAATGAACTTGCAATAAGATAAGACTAGCAACGTGCATAGCGTGCAGTATAGCACTGACTAGCAATGCCACTGACCTGATGCAATCTTTCATTTACAGAGTGAAGTCAGTGTGCATACATGGACACAGCCAATGTGGTTTACATAAGCAGATACACACAGTACACACAGCTGAAGCCACCTGGCACGTGTGTCTGTGCACTGCATTTATTGTTGTTTGTTTAGAGCCTTTAACTAACTAAAATATTTTAGTTAGTTAACTAAAGGTTAACACTAAATTTACTAAAGCTGCGCAGGGAGTTTTTCCTCTCCACTGTTGCTCAAGTGGGATTGTTGGGTTTTCCGCATTATTT
>JAUMHF010000010.1:8797862-8823580 GCA_032359275.1 Microctenopoma steveboyesi | reverse complement strand
GTGCCCTGAAATGACTTTCGTTGTGATTTGGCGCTATACAAATAAAGATGAATTGAATTGAATTGAATTGAATTAAAATATTTTAGTTAACTAACTAAAATATTTGTATTGGCGAAAAGCGAGGGGTTTCACCCATCTACAAATGTATTAAGATTCTGGTGAAATTGTTGCATTCAGTTGTTGGGTTATATCTATTTTATCCTGAGGAGTGACTGAGGACCAATTCCAGTCCTAAAGTTCACCTTAGTAAAGTCAGTGGCAGAGGCAGGGCCGGCTCTCCACATAGACGAACTGCGCAGTTGCTTGAGGCCACCACTAGTTTCAAGCCTTCAAAAAAGTTGCTTGCAAATATTAGTTGTAGGTTTTTGACCCTGTCTTATGTAAATTTGGTAAAACATTAATTTCCCTTCCTCTAGATTTCCCTAACCAGGGGGTAAAATCTTGTGAAATTTTATTGACTATACTAAAAATCCACTGAGCTGCACCCGTATTGCATTAAAAGACTTCTTAGGGATGTAAGGTAAATTTCCAAGGAGGCGGCAGCTGTAGCTAAAAGAATTAGAATTTCAGCTTTTCAATGCAAGTTTATTACATATAAACAAATAAATATTAATAGAAATCTGCCACCCAACCATCTCTTAGTGGGTAAAAAATCCCTGACAATAATCCCATTTGTTTCTGAAGCCTAATTAAACAAACTCATTTCACGACAAAGCAAAAAAATTTAAAAAACATCACCGTCTTTTATTCCAGTGACATGTACCTACACAAAGGAGGGTATTCATCCTAGCCTTACTTTGAACAGGTTGATTTTAGTGTTGATAATGGTCCCTAAAAGGGGGAGGCATATATGTGAGGTCGTGCCATATGACCTGTGCACAGACAATGCTTGGTAGGTGGTGATGTGGAACAGTAAAAGCATTATTCTGATCAGTCCTGACGGTGTTTAGCTTGTAATGCGGAGAGATAAGTGAAGGACAGAAGTACATTAACCTGCTGACGATGCAAAAATAAATACTGTAGTAACTGCATCTGTCGTCAAACTGGTTCTTCAGCAGTGACGTCTCGTCAATAGAGGGCGCTGGTCAAAATCTTAGACCCACAGATCCACACTATAATTGGCGCACTGGAGACCCTTTCAGTAGAGAGAACCTTGTGGCACAAAATAGTAGTTGCTCACTTTCTTGCTCACTGTTTGTAATGAGACCAGAGCTTTGTTTTGTTTTTCTGCCTCCTCTGGTATTTCATCTTTTGAACACTTTGAACACTGCACGACGGCGCAGAATGAGCTCATAGACTACATATTCCCATATGAAGCTGAGACATCACATGTGCCACTGGACATGAAACAGACCATGTCAAATAGTGATATGCAACAAAATGATAATTGAATAGGTAATCTCTGAGTATTTGTATTTTTAATTAAATAGTGTGAGATACACTACAAAGACATACAGACACACAGAATGTGCTCGCAGGTGAACTTATTAATATTCAATGCAAAATAAGAGCTGTGGACACCAACGTTCTGTAAATGTCCAGGTAAAACAAGCTTGTTTTTGGTTTGAAATAAACTATGAGGTTAAACATTGCAAAGAACGACTAGCTGTCAGCCATTCATTATTTAAAAGTAGCTCTCAAGGGAAAAAGGTTGGAGACCCCTGCTTTACATTGTTCAGTGTATGATTTGTATTTATGTGTGTGGTTTGCACCCAGGGACCCATCCATTCAGAGGTTAATAAACCTTTCTTGTTTGCCTTTTATTTCTCCTCAACCTTACTATCAGGCTATCAGCCTTTGAGGAAGGTCGTGTTAGGTTTACATGAAGACAGGGGGTTGATATGCAATGAAAAAGTCAACTTATGAATTTATTTAAAAACCAAAAGGTTACTTTACATGTGAACTTGATGAGAACAATTATTCCTGTATGACTGGTGCAGGTTCAAACTCCGTCTGACTCCTAGTCCATCCCCTACCAGGTGTGTCTCTGAGCCAGACACCCAGCACTAGCTCCCTGTAAGTCGCTTTGGATAAAAGCGTCTGCCAAGCAACGTAAAATAAAGTAAAGTAAATGATCAGCCTACATTCTGGTGTAGCGTCTCTGCAACAAGAAGATAGTTTGGGACAACCCACATCTTCCAGAAAATCTCTCAATAAAATCTCTCCCAAGATGGTATGTTCATCTTAACACATACGCATATGTCAGCTTCAAATCAAACCACTTTCTCAGATGCTTCAGGGAAAACATACGAGTCTGCGTTTGGACAGAAGACCAAACCGGAGAATTTCAAGTGGCTTTCCTGGCTGCAAGTCTCAGAACTGGCTAAAATCACAAAGTACTTACAAAGTATTTGTGGGTACCTTAGTCATCAGGACCAAGGTAGTCTTTGGTCTATCTGTGACAGTGTTACAGCCGTCATTTTGACTAGTCAGCATGTCCCATTGACTTGAATGGGAAAAGACTTCAAGATATCTACCGCGTCATTTTGACTATCCGTAATGTGAATTCTAGATATCGCGAACTACATGTTGACATGTTGGGGTGGAACTTTATTCACCGTACTTTCACTATGTATCTCAATAATCTAATAAATAATAATAATAATCTAAATGTCCACTTTCATTGTGTTGAAATAATAGATTGCATGACTGGCTGTAGTCTATTAGTCTTTGCTGGTGGATGGTTTAATGATGGTTTATTGCAGGTGTTTAACCTTAGTGAACAGTGCCATCTACTGGAATCAGACGTAACAGTTTACTGAGCATTTTGTTCTACAAAATGACTCGGTGCACAGAATACAAATGTCACTAACTTAGCTTGTTCATATCACGTTTTACAAGTTATATATATGGTGGAAAATGCACTTCATCTGTATTTCATTACCTGAGTGTGTTCAAGCAGCTTCTTTCTTCTCAATTGTGTCTGCTAGCAGCAACTGACATGTCAAATTTATTTTACGTTTTTACCTTTATACCGTATTAATCTTTCACTAATGCTTTGTTGTTGTCTGTATTTTTATGTTGCTTTTTGTCTTTATTACAGAGCTTTTATATGGGGCCAGGCATGAATATTTGTCACACTTTAGAGCAGGGGTCCCCAAACTTTTTCCCACGACGACCACATAACTTTTCCCTTCTCTGATGGGGGGCCAGAGTCAGTTTGTAACAGACAAAGTGTGACAATCGCAGGGGTGCCAAAATGTAAACATTTATTGTTTTCCAGAAAGCCACACATAACCAAATATTAATAACCCTTTCTGGGTTCTTCACAGAAAAAAAGTCAGGAAATATATAATAACAGTATTTATGAAACCAATAATAATTGTGTGTCCACTGCAGGTTAAATACCCTGCATTCTGAATCAATCTTTCTCTTACCCAACCTTTTTGCCATTATTCCATTCTGGGGGGGTCAGGTTTACGTTCTGGGCCATAAGTAAGGTCATAGTAGCAAAAAGATTTTTTGCATTGTGGTTCACAATTCAAATTAAATGAGCTTTATTGACATGAGGAAACATTTCTACGGATTCAGTCGGGTAACCCAGTGTTCTATTGGTGCATTAGTCTCGATCGCGTGGCCAGACTAAAAAAATAATGCATCTCTGGTATTGTGCAGGGGGCCAGGTCAAACGTGAAGGTGGGCCGTGTCCGTCCCGTGGGTTGTAGTTTGGGGACCACTGCTTTAGAGGTTCAGATCATCATGACTATTAATTAAGGAAACAAGTATCCAAACCTACATTAGCCCTCTGTGAAAAAGAAGTGCCCCCCAGTCACATGCAGGTGTGATTACTGCCAGACCTGTTGACAGCCAATCATTCACAAACAACAACAGTGTTAAATCTTCCCAGAAGTTTCTGGCTCATCCCAGAGGTTACGAAGGAACTCAGAGGAACATCTAAAGAACTGCTGACCTCACTTGCCTCATCTGAGGTCAGTGTTCATAACTTAACAATTAAATGAGAACATAAAGTTTCACTTCTGCCAAAAAACATTTGAATGATTTATTACGACTATGATTTATTGACAACCTGTTGTGATTGATGAAACCGTGAATACTGCTGTCTACCAAAAGATCCTGAAGGAAAATATCCAGCCATCTGTTTGTGACCTCAAGCACACTGGGGTTAGGAGTGGCCTAATCAAAGTCCAGACCTGAATCCATTTGAAAGATGATGTGGCTTCAATGTTTTTATTTTGCACGAATGTGCCCTTGTGTGGACAATGCAAAAAAAAATCCTAAACTGTTATCAAGACACCATCTGAAATGTTCTGTGCCTTTTTGCCCAGTTACAAGATAAGGACTGCTCTTCAACTGCAAAACATTGAGTGGAAAAGTGACAAAATAAAAACAATTTGTGAAGTCGCACTTCAGGGCCTGCTGAGTAGTCCCGTTGCAGCTTGAACTGCATGACCTTCCTAGTTCTTCCTTGGCATCTTCGTCATCAATATTGACCAAAATGTTGAGGTTTGGCAACACTTCAGCAACGTAAAAAGAAAAAAATAGAATAAATTAGGCTTTACAAAACATGCATTTTATTTTATTATTAATTTTCACTTTTAATAAAAAATTATTTTCCACTGCAACAGTTGTTTCTTCTTTTTCAACAGTTACACTTCTTCATAATCCTTCATCTTGTTTTATAAGCCAGGCCCGTAGCAGCACATACATTTTTCCAGCACCCCTCCCATTATAAATAAGTACAAAATGCAGATCGTAAACAGCAAAAATGTAACGTCACAAAGAGTAAATAGTTACATCCAGCGCAGTCAACCTCTTGTCCATTAAAATTATTTTAGCAGTGTATTTGTTTTGTACAGAGGAACACGATCTGACAGTGCCAACACAGTGTCTCAGAAACGCCCACACACGCACTTATTTCAGGTGTCTTTGCTGATTGCTCAAAAGTGCCAAGTAAATTCAGTTTAATATTACAAACAAACCAGTAGTTACTACTAAAGTTAGATCAAATTCTTAAAAAGGTAACCCTGATGTTTATCACGTTTCTGTGAAAGGTAAATTCTTTTTGTGAATTTACCACTTAAATGAGTTAAGTTACCTTCAAGTTTAAAGTGCTTCCAAATTTGCCAGATCTCTATTGAGCAGGAAAATCACATTAGTGACTATGATTTAGCAACCGGCATAATCACCTCCACAGTGCTTTCTACCACACAGGATCACAGTACAATTATTAAATTAGAAAGAAGGGACTCTTCCTCCGAGTGCACAGCCCATAGTTCACATCTATCAGCTGCCTTTTAAAGTGCTTCAACAGGGACGATGAAACTCCGAAACCACTATTTCCTCCCTGTGGTCTCAAGCTGTAGATCTAATTAATGACCCATTAAGTCTGTTCCCTTTAGTTTCATTTTCCAAGCAAAGCATATTTAAGTCATTTAGGACCACTTCACTCCAGAGTCCTTAGCGACACGTGCACGACTCTGCTACCATGTCTTCCAGCTCCCTGTACTCCACCTTCTTCTTGTGCACAACCAACACACTCATGGGCATGTACTTATAAGGCACGCAGGAAGGCGGCGGGACGTCCCCAACCCCCAAGTCGTTAATGACCGTCTGGATGATGGCGTGGTTGGGGGAATGGTAGCCATAGTGCAGCACCCTTGGACAGTCTCCTTGACAGAACCGAGGGTTGTATACTGGTGGGGCGATGAAGTAGTGACCCCAGCCAAGCTCATCGAAGGACAGGCGGAAGGAGTGGAGCTTACAGCGATTCTTGGGCATGCTAGTTTTACGTTTGTAGTTTGGGATGTCTGAGACAATGGAGGCAGAATCCGGGGTAGAGAAAGAGGAGGAAGAGGTAGGGCCCTTTTTCAGAGCGTCCAGCGAAGGATCTTTTGCCTCTGGCGATGCAGAGTCTTTTGAGCGACGACGCCGAACAGGAGGGTGCCACTGCCCCATCTTCTTCATGAGGTTTTCTCCTTCAACCCCCAGCAATTCCCCCATCCAGTCCTTCACTTCCCTCTCCTCCTCCAGGTACAAAAGAAGAGAAGGGACTTCAAGGTGAGCTTCCTCTCTCCGTTTTCCTCGTAGGCGATTCCACCACCCCAGGAGGCTGCTGTCTTCTTTAGAAGGCCCACGTTCTGTGCACCAGTACTGGACAGTGAGGGTTAGGTGGCCCCCTGTGCCCTGGTTCGTCCCCTGCACAACGTGGCCACTGATGTGTGCAGTGATGTCAGTCTCTGTCCAACGTTTATTAGGCTCCAGGGTGACCAGGCTCTCTTTACCCAGCGAGGTAATCTTAGCTCTGCAGCGCGGAGGCTCCGAGACCCGGGTGTCAGTGCTGAAAGTCGTGGACGAAGAAGAGGAAGGGGAGGAGCGGAGGTGGATGAATGAGGCTCTGACCAGCTGTTCTGAGGGAAGGGTGTCAAGGTTGTACTGTACTGTGAAAGTGTAGTGGTGATCTGAAGGAGAGATGGAGAACGGGAAAGCTTGAAATCAGCATTATTTGCATTGCACTGATGCTTTTGAGCCCCACCTAGCCATTCTGAGCCAGGCTTTGTTTGTAGTAACTCAAAATTTACTGAATCTAAATGGTAATTACTGGAGTTTTCTCAATGAAAGTCGCTTTGGATAAAAGTGTCTGCCAAGTAAAGTAAAGTAGTTCAAGGTATCAGATCAATCTATTACTGCTGCTTGTATTTTACAAAGTCATGTTCCAAGTGAGCAGTCAGTATACAACATTAATCATCAACCACATAGCTACAACAATAATCGGACTTCCCTGTTGGGCGGACCACAACTGTTTAACTAAGCAGATTAGTAAATTGGGGTATTCACCTCTTGACTGTGGCAGGTAGTGCACCGACGACGCCGTGGGTTTTAACAGGCGGACGGTGTTGGAGCCGAACTTTCGGTGTTGTTTCGGCCTGCCGTCCGGTTCGGCGGCGCTCCTGTACAAGTGTAGCATGAACTGTAGGTTGTGGTCCGCTTTCTGCTCGTCCGACAGCGGCCGGTGGTGCGCGCCTCTGTGTTTGGAGCTGGGGCTACTCCTACGGCTGCGCTTCAACGTGGACTGATGAGAGGCCATTTTCGACCCGGCTACAACTCTGGTGCAGGTGAAACACAAGAGAATAAAACAGGATAGGACGCAGATACACAATAAGCTGTGATTGGAGCGGGTCGCCGTCATGTTTGGTATAAAACCTCTGGTGCTAGCGAGCTCCACCAACGAGGTTTTAGTAGGCAACCGTCCCCCGCACGGCCAAGGACGTGATTTACAGGATCACCTGAGAAGTGGCCATTATACACATGACAATCAACTTCCTGAAATTGACCGTGACCCCAATTAAACCATTAGCATTAGCAAGTCGGATGCGCAGAGGCCGCCCATAGGCGCGCACGGAAGTTTGGGATTGGTGAGTGAACATGCTGAAATGGTGATGAAATGCTGTTTAGCACATTTAGTCTGATTTTTGTGTTTTGTTATTTTGTGCATAACTTTGTGTTCGTGTTTTTCAAAATACCAATTAAATAAATAAACCAACAAAAACGTCGCCGAACTGTTTTATCTAGCTTCAGAAATATAAATTCTTTATGTGCGCAAACGTTTGTAACAACCTACTCTGAAACATTTTGCTTTTGATGTACTTTATTTACTCTCCATGAAGAAAGTCTTGTGTACAGACAGCTAAATCTAGGGTAAGTGGGTTTCACATGCAGCCTATAGGAATCTGAGGCTCTCGGACCAGATGTGATTGATAACACATCTTTTACAGGTACTGCATATTTTTCTGATAAGCAAATCAGTTTCATCGGCCCACAGATATCTTCACCAGTAGCACTGTGGATGCATGGTGGAGGAATCATCAAGATTCAGATGTTGGCTGTCCACAAACTAAAGCTGGTTGATTTAACAGGACATGGTCACTAAACATGAAAGTGACAGTAAGTGTTTGCTTCAGGTAATTGTATCCTAAGGTGATTTAACCAGTTATTAAAATACTGTTGTCATTAGCCCAGCTAATTATTACCCAAATATTTCCTCAGACATTGGAATAAGCTTTTTTTATATTCCTTTTTTTGTTTAATTCCAAAACGCCTCCTTCCTTGATTTTAAGCTGAGGTGTTCCATGTGAATTTACCACTAAACAAAACTTCGGAGAGTGCCTTTTAGGTAAAATTAAAAGAAGAGAAAGATGCAATCCATATATCCTAAGTACAGTGAATCAAAAAGAGGCATAGTTCCAACATTTAAAATCATTTAAAAACATTTTGCTGATTTTATGCTATCTTTTATGCCAAAATTTAAAAATGTATTCAGAAAACTAATTAAAAATTATGTTCAGGCATAAAAATATGCCTGCATCTGCTACATCCCACTTAGAGGAAAGGGGTGTATGGATTGAGAACAGTGGTGCCATCATGTGGTAGAATGACACTACTGAACCATCTCCAACCAGGATTGTTTCTATTTTATACAAAAATTTGTCATCAGCATAATTTGTTATTCTGTAATCACATTTTACTTTGAAAGAAAAAAAACTAGCATTGCAATGATTTGTCAGTTATGTTGTATGTACCACCAAATGTACAACACGCCAGGAGTTGTATTAGTTTCTCCTCTCCTGGTATTTGGACCAAAAACATCTCAGTTTGCACAATAGATTCAGTCTCATATTTAGACTACTCTCAGACAATTGCTACATTTGAAGACACTGATTGAAGTTTTTGATAATGTTGTTTTGTTTGTATTTGGACAATCTGATGTCTGTATGTTTAGACAGTACGCCTCTTTTTTATTTTGTCTATTACACTTGATCTGACATAAAAGCATCACTTTCCAGGCAACCAAATATTACAGTTTCTTTGAACAAAACTGCACTGAGAGGGACAAAAGGTTGTCTGATCTGACCAAAACAAACACCCTGTGGTCTGGACACGAAGTGAGATGTCTGGGCATGTTTACATCTGTTTCCATTCACTTTGATATGCTGTGTCTCTCCTTCTTCTTTTGTCTTTCGCTCCACGCACGCACACAGTGAAGTGGTACTGCAGTGTGATGGCATTCCACTGCAGTCATTATCTATAATCCCTGATCACTTTAACATGCAGACAGCATGTGGGAGAACTAAAACCCATACTGCAAAAAAAAAAGATTAGCTATTAATGCTGGAGATACACACACACAGTAATATTAATTACAAAATAATTCCACACGATTTGAAAACCCATAAAATCTGTAGAAATGTAAGCCTTATTTCAGACTACATTATATTTATACAATTTACAACCTGTACAGGTAGCTAAGGTTCAAGAATGTAAGATGTTTACCTTGTAGTAGCCTTTTTGCTGGGCTAACCACACCTGGACAACTGAAACCAGATTTATTACAACCAAGCTGTGTATAGACCTAGATCCTCCTAAATAATATAAAACAATAATATACAGTATTTATAGTATTGAACTTTGTTTTGAAGTAATTACCAGCAATGGTGGTTTTGCTGCCACTTTAAAAGCAACACTTTATGTGACACTTCTGTCTGTAATAACATTTCCCTTTTTTGTTACAGGTATTTGTTATTCCTGACAGGCCATTTACAAAAAGGGAAGCGAAAGGCTTTTCTGACTAGTTGTTTGTAATTAGTGCATGAACAATTCGACATGGATGAAGCATAAATACAGAAAAGCTGTATTCCAGGTATAGTTTACCTAACTCAGCCTACAAATACTACATAGAAAAGGCAGTATGAGCTTCAGAGGTTTAGCAGGTGTGTTTCAAGGTTTTCTGTTGTAGCCTATGGAGTGTTTTGCTTTGTATCAGGATTATTTTGGTTACTTGTTCTGATATCCTAAAAGCTGTTAAACCAGACATTGGTCTTTAGGACAAAGAAAGGGCCTATTCTCATACAGCAAGACCCCAGTCTGAAAAACACAATTTACATATCAATGAAACTGTCAAGTGACCTGGGAGCCTGAAGGAAGGCCAGATATGACCAGAATGATTGAGTTCACTGTCTACGCCAATCCTTGGCAGTAACCCCTACCCGTGACGTCAGTAGTCTGCTGAGTCTGTATAAGTGTAGGTGTGCAACATGAACCTGTAGCTTTTGCTTTTGGCTTTCTGCGCTGCTTGCTCTGTGTGTGTGTGCTCTGCAATGCGCAACTCTCCTCTGTTCTGTTTTGATAAAATAAACCTCTATTTAATCTAATGGCTAAGAGTCGCTGGTGATTCCTACTACAACATCTTTGCTAGTTATTTTGTCTTTTTTTGGTCATCATGGGTCTGTTTTTAGTCATTTAGTTGTTTTGTTTCGTCTTGTCTTTTTTCTTGCTTTTTATCTTTTTTTCATTTGGTCACTGGGATGGTTCCAAATGAATTGAGTGTTCAAGGGAATTTAACTAAGACTTTGGAGTGTCGTGTTTACCTATACAGACATGTCTATTAATGTATTTCAGTCAATGGGATTTTAAGTTATAAAGATAAATAACTAATATAAATAATATATAATAAGAGACAAAACATGTTCTGATCTGCATTTTTTACTTTTTTTAATTAAAACACTACTTGCAGATAAAAACTTTACTTTGCTGACATTTTTACCCAAAGCAACTTACGTGGAGCTAACGCTGTGTCTTGTTCAAGGACACACGGATGGGGGATGGGCTAGGAGTCTGAGCTGGGATTTGATCTTTAGCTTTTAGATCTTATACTGTTATAGATGATGTTTCTTATATTTTTCCCTTGATAGTTTGCTCTAAATGTATTAATGCAGCAATTATTTAACATAAATACGGGCAATTACATGAAATAATAAAATGTCCATCTAATATGGATAATCTGTGACTAAAACAGATTTTTCACAGTAGGTTCAACGAATTATTTAATAAAATCCCATTCAGCCACTCCATCCTCATGCTGTTGGTCGCCTGATGTTATCAGACTATAGCGGTTGTTGTTGTGGTAGCCCCTCCCCAGGCGTTTCTTGTTGGATACGCGCAAACAGAAACCACCATGCTATTGGTGGAGCCCTCTGTCAGTCACAGATCTTTTGAATAGTGGGAGGGGCCCGCCTGCCTCGTCTGGGAAAAAGTTGTCCCAAAGTTTGTTGCTGCGTTAGTTAGCAAACGCGTGACGGGAAATAAGACCATACGTTAGTCAAAATAAAAGACGAGCTACCTGCTTCCTTTGGTGAAGCTCACGACTCGTTTGTTAAGTACATGACGCGAAATAACGAGTAGAGTCGTGTAATTGGGCGCACAGCGAATTTTTAAACGTATCGTCCACCTTTCGTTGACGTTAAAAAATGTTGACCGGAAGTTGAAACCAAGGCGTCGGACTAACTTGGACCACATTGACACTGGCGAAAACTTTCTGCCCTCCCCCTCCGTGAGCCACTCTACGTGCTTCCACACATCCATCCATCCATCCATTCCTTGTTGTTGTTGTAACGGTGATGGAGAAGCCGAGGGACGGCCGCCGGCGCCGCTAAGCTAGCAAACGACCCCGCCGGGCGAGAGTGTGAGCGGCCGAGAAGAGGACACTGGACCGCGGAGCCGGAGAGGCGGGATGGAAACGGTCGAGCAGCTCGTCTCTTTCCACCACATTCAGGTCCAGCTGAGCGGGGGCGCGCCTTGGGGCTTCACGCTGAAAGGAGGGCTCGAGCACGGCGAGCCGCTCATCATCACCAAAGTAAGTTACTCACAACAATGCGCAGTAACACGTGCGTAAAGTGCGCATTATAACTACGCACCGGCGCGTCCTGTTTGTGCGCATTTCACCTACACAGTCCATTCAATGGCAACTTAGATTTTCAACTTCAGTTTAAAGAGAGCAAAGGTACATTTATTTCACTGATTCTCTGCCATTGTACTTAAGAAATCTGAACTATGGCAAGAGTTGGGTTAAAAAGAAGTTGATGGATTTGCTCATTGATTCATCATTTTGTTTATAGAGTGTCAGTAAACAGTGAAAATTTGATTGTTGATGCGTTCAGGTGTATTGTTTTGTTGACAAATCTGTAGATAATAGTTTTACTTTCACGTGTGAGAAATAAAAGCAGAAAATCCTGATGTTTAAAGATCTAGGTGTAGCACGTATTAGAAACTTTTATGCTGTGAAATGCTGCTTACATATTAATACATAGGTCATAATGATCCAGAATCAGAAATATTATACTGCACAGGGTTAACTTTTACAATACTTTTTCTTCATCTTTCTGCACCTATTTACATTTCACTTAAATAGACTAAAACAATTATATTTTGTTTTGTTGAAATTCCACCAAAAACACCAACTGTGGTTACTTTTGTGGTCTTGGATGCTAAATGTGCTTTCACTCTGCTCGTTTGCTGATCTCTTAGTTTCAACTTTTGAACTCCTGCAACAAAAAAACCCTTAAAAACGGTATTTTCAGGATTTAGTTGGTGTGTGCAAACTGATTTCCCTGCACCCTGTTCAGTAATTTGACTTCCACACAGCCATATTTAAACGTTTTCCTCTCCTCCTCCTGTTTGCAGAAAATAAAAAAGATATTGTGCAGCTTTAAAACAAATATCCGGTGCTGCTTGATGTTTATCAGCTGTCACTGTCTGTGAAGAATTTTATTATTATAATCTAATGCTGAGTTGATTCTCAAACCTGGAGGTCAAAGGGTTCCCACAGGGGTGCCAAAAGCAGTTCCCAAGCATATCCCTGACCAAATGAGGCTCTGTTCATCTTTCTGCTACTTCATTCACTGGAAGGTAAAAACGTGTTGACAGAAGACTAAAACTGCTTCAGATGGCTGACGCTGCGGGCAGAGTCTGTGAGACGTGTTGTCTTGTGATTGCTAACATTGATTCTTCCCCATGAATTAGCTTGTTTTTGCAAACCACGTTGTGTGCACAGTCGCATGTATTGTACTGTGGCACAGTGTCATTTCTGCAGAACTATAGTAAGTAAATATTGGTTTGGGGGGCTTAATAAGAGATTTAGTGTGTGCTCACAGATATTTAAATGCATCCTTGTCTTATACAAAGAGTCATGTGGGTCGATGCTTCTCACGGTTACACGCCGCAGGCAGTGAACTGAACCTCCTGGAACGAGGAGGGTGTCTTTGAAATACTGCAAGTAATTATTGGTGTGTGTTCTGCTGGGGGTGGTCTGTGTGTATGTGTGTAGATATGTTCAGTCCAGTGCATAAGTAGGCCGACTGACATGCAACCTCTGGCTCTCTCTCTCTCTCTCTCTTTGTATTTCCATTGCTGTCGCTCGCCCACTCTGTTAAGAAGTTGCAGCCGCGGTGGTGTAAATGTTGGCTGCTGTACATCTATGTTCACCACAGCAGGGAATGGAAAAGCCTGGCTCAGTCATCTGGAAACACACACACACACACACACACAAAGTCACACACAGTTACGCTGCCCCTGGGAAAATGTGACTGGGACTGCTAAAGGAGATAAAATCAGACTGTGTTCTATGGCTGTTTTGTGTCCAGTGGCTAGGTAAAACTCACACTCACAATAAAGTAGCTCAGGCGCTCAGAAATGTGTTTTAAGTGCTTAATGATTAAGTGTTGAGTCCTTGAAGTAAAGGGGCGAAGGACAGGAACACACAGAGAAAATGATGTTAAGGTGTATCTGTATAATATGCTTTAGCTGTACTGAGGGTGAGAGAGAGTTTCCATTAGCCTTCACACACACACACACACACACACACACACACACACACACACACACACAGTGTCAGCATAGAGAACAGCTGAATACAAGCATAATCCTCTCACTTCCGAAAGAGGGACGAGAAGCAAGTGTGTGTGTGTGAATGCCTCAAATGGTTCAAAGTCTGTCGGAGACAACCGTTAAATATGGTCCGGAGCTAAAGACCACCAGAGCAAACTGCCTTTTTTCTTTGCTGAAAGCTCGGCGTCATGAGATTTTCTACACGTAAAATACACAAACTAATCCTAACTCACTGATTTTGTTTTTCTCAGCCTTTATTTATGGATGAAGGGGTTAAAGGTATCAACAGGTGGGGAGAGAGGAAAGTGTAAGAAGCTAGGAAGCAGGGACAAAATAAGTCTATATGCATCTGTACAGCATTCACCATGTGAGTTTGCTTGGGCCAGAATTGATTCTACAGCTAGTTAGTTTGGTAAAACGCTTTTGGAGTATCCAACAAGTGCTCATCAAGATGGATCCTTTTTTTTCCCATAGCTACTGTTTCGGACTTCTCAAATAGGATCCCGAGGAATTCCCAGGCCAGATGAGATATACAATCCCTCCAGCATGTTCTGCTAATCAAAAACAGTCAACAGATCAGTCGATAATCAACATAATGACCGTTTCAGCCTCTGTAGCCCTATAGTTACTGCGAGGGGTTAGTTAGAGTTTTAATATCCACCAGTAGGTTTTAAGGGGGCCCTTTAAAGTGCCAATCACCCAGGTGTCTTTGACAGAGAGAGTCCGCTGCTTTTTTAAGGAAGTTGTAGACATGTGCGCATGAGATACAGCGCTGAAATGTGCCAGTTGCCCTTTCAGCGTGTCCTTGTTTTCTGAGTGTGCTTGTGCCTCCACTAAAGTGTGTACACTGGCAGAGGGGGAAGGGTGGCTTCTCCCGTCGGAGACAGCAGAGGGATATAAGCCATTTGGTCAACATTCCTCCAGGAGCATAACAAATTACTACTGTGTGTGTGGGAATGGGTGTGGATATGAGTGTGCGTGTGTATACACACACACACACACGTGTAGTTTTATACACATAATTCTCTGATTTGAATACCTGTGTTATCCATGCAGTTGGCAACGAGCTGTGTAGTGACCTGGTGAGTTTAAGGGTTTATCCTTCAGCTGTTTAGTGAGAACAAGCACAGGGAACCCAGAATATGAAGCGTAGAGTCTGTTGTGACCAGTCATCACATATTTAGTTAAAAGCTAAAGAAACAGACAGGTCAGTCGGGGTTAAATAGACTCCAGAGCACACTGACTGTTCAACTGCTGTTGCTGCATTTGTGTTGATGTCAACTAGAAACGCTGAATGCAACATCTGTGTGCTCCTGTCTGTAACATCCATGCGCTTTGCACAATGAGCTTGTGGGTCTACTCCACAAGTAAAACCTTATATCCCAGTATCACATGTTAAATATGCTGTTATGACTTATTATATTGAATAAAAATTGAGTCAGCACTTGGGTCCACAATCTCTTTTAGGAGCAGCCCTGGTGTCCTGCCTTCAGCAACACTACAGAGCGTAGGTCATCTGTGTTTCAGAAGTGCACAGAGCTGAATAGCATAAAAGCCACCCACCACACCCCACCAGCTTGCTGAAATTACTTTCCTGGGTGTGGAATGTGTGTTGTTGAGCCCCCGTTACTTATTGTCAATGTAACTGGATTCATTTTTCACTGTTTCACATTTCAGGTCCAATCCAGACCATGTTTTGGAAGAATCATTACACATTTACTGCAAGCACTATTCAAACTATTACAATCATTGAATAGTAATAGAATAAACTACTTAGTGGTTGATTTGATGTTAAAGTATGTTAATCTGTGTAAATCCCTGGGCTTGACCCACATGCATGTTTGCAGACTTAGAGATGTACAAGCATGCTTTTAAAGTTATTAATCATTTAAACACTTCCTGTTGTCAGCCCTGTATGTTTTGTGGCATCCTGTATGTCTCTTTGTGATGTGGGGTGATGCTGTCCAACGGGTGAGTCCCCGCCATTGTTGTGTCTGACGGAGCAGCTGCTGCTGAGCTGTCGGCTCACTCTCGTATGTGGTTTCGGGGTCTTCGTGATCTGGTGATTTGTGTTGGGAACATATTTTTGAAAGTTTGCGCCCGAGAGCAGTTTTTGCTGCTAAGTTAAGAATTAATTAATTACATAGTGGTTTTAAGACTCGTTGAATGGAGCCAGTTGCTCATGTGAGCTGTCAGGACCGCGTTTTCCCACCAGGCCTCTCCAGACCAGACATGTCTGTTATCTAAATGGATATCAGACTCTACTCGCTGTACAAGAAGAGTCCGTCTAAGTGGACTGAAGCAGCGCCCTATTGGTTTGTGACCTCCATCATCTTCATTATCCTTGCTTATGTGTTTTTATATGCATATTTGTGTATGTTTATAGGAGTGGGGTCGGCGTTTAAAGCTCGTGTTTATTTGCCGTGGAGTTTTTCTGTCACGCTGTAACGCAGCGGACGAAGAGCTGTTGAAACAGTCCTTAAAATGATTGATTCCCTGTGATGACCTGCCCTCGCCAAATCATAAATCAGTTCTAATGAAAACAGAGTAATTACAGTAAGCATGCCCTTTGTTGCTGAAGGAATTTGAGATATCCTGCTGCACGAGTTCAGCTCAGCTTAGGTCGAGCTGAAAATGTCTACATGTGGGTACGAAGGATGCTGTGGAAGAGTTTGTTGTTTGATTACGGACATCGGACCATGTTTCTTACGGGGAGCATTCCTTCAGAGTACATTTCAAAGCACTGCGAGCAGTCAGGGGATTGTGTTCGCCCGGAGCAGGCAACAAAGATGAAGACGATAATCTTTTTCTCTTGTCCTGCTGTTGACGGTAACAGAAATCCTGGGATTTTACAAAAGAATGTTTTGACATGTGGTTAAAGGTATGCAACCAAATGTGCTGGGCTTGTAAACAGCAGTGTGTGTGTGTGTGTGTGTGTGTGTGTGTGTGTTACTCCCTACATTCCTGTAAAGGTAGCCTCCAGTAGCAATCTACTCTGCAGGGGGTGGAAGAGAATGCCATCAGATAGAGATGCTATTGTCTCTAGTGTGTGTGTGTGTCCTCCGCTCTGACTTGCTTTGCCAACTGTCCTAACTAACCAAAAACAGATGTTGTGCAGCAACTTCATACACAAGAGAGCATATTGATGAGGGAGACAGTAGGTTTGATTGTGTTATGATGATCATGAAAACATTCAAGGTTCGAGGTTGAACTGCTTCAATTGTGAGAAATTAAAATGGACATTACTATTGAACAGATTCAAACTAACAACAACACTACACTGCTGCCCGAGTAGACTAAGGGCTGCAACACGTGAGCGCCTTTAGTTCTGATTAAACATTTTTTTCAGTGTGTGTGTCAAGTGTCTGGAAAATGTGTAGCACACTGTGTGGACACTTGAATATACAGTGGATCCGTTCTCATGGTGTGAACTGTAAAAATGTTCAAATCGTTTTTAGCTTGCTCAGCTCTTTTTAACTATTGGATAACAATGGAAAGCACAGACCTTTACAGTGCTCATCATTACTGAGAAAAGTCTGGGTATTCCTTGTTAAGTAGTGCCTGTTTAACGAACCATTAGACTCATCTGTAGTTATCTTTTTGTTCATTCACATTTATGTCAATTCATCATTTCTTATGATGTAAAATGTTTCTTGTTCGTTCGTTGTGTATTTATAGTATCTAATTGGAAATATTGATTCTGAGAGAAAGCTTTAAATTTTTTTTACAGACATTGTGTGTGTGTGAGGGTGGGGTTGGAATGTCTCTATCTCCGATCTGTGGAGCCTTTTGCTGTTTCTTTAGGCTGTCTAGAGACTCATACACACACACGCACACGCACACACACACACACACCCTATAATAACAACTGGTCTTTGTGTGCCATAATGAACTCTAAAGCTCACATCACTATTATTGCAATTGCGGTGTGAGTACGTGCGTGTGCGCACACACAAACAGCAACACTGCAATGTGTCTGTGTGTGAAGGTGTCAAAGTAGAGGAAGAAGAGAGAAAAATACTTTAACCATATTGAATATTAATCCCATTCAAAGCCGTTTACACGTTGTAGTGATCCTTTGTGAGTATCTCCAGTTCTCCTGCATTGTGTTACAGTATGTCTGATCACTGAAACACAATCCTCAAGTGAAGCCAAATGTAACTGTAACCATTAACATTCTGGACATTATGTAAGTAAACAACTTTAGTTTGAATCATGTTGTTTCTCCATCAGTGTACGCGAGAGAGTCTGACTGCGTCTGATCATTTAAATGGATACTAGAGTGGAACCACGCTGCGTATGGCACTACCTCTCAGGCAGGCAACGTGGACGCCCCGTGCCACTATGGTAACTTTCATACAGAAACGTGCTGTCTTGGTAAAGTACATCCGCCTTGGGCAGTGTCTATAGTTAAATAGTGTAATAGAGGTGAGAAAGTTCTGACCCGAGGCAGCTTCAGTTATTGTTTCTGTCCGACACTCATGACATTTTCAGACCCTTTCACACGGGGCACCACGCACACTCAACCCAGACATATTTTTTCTTTCTCAGATTACACCAAAATTTCCATCTTAATGCAACGCAGAATGGGTTTTGAAACCTCGGTGAGGTTTTTTGGTTCTGTTGACTTGCAAATGTGGGCCTGCGTTTCTGGGCTTCACCTACAAGTGGTGGTTAAAGTTTATTTTAACTCAACAGCACGTCAAATTCAATGCAAAATTCAGAATAAATACAGTTGTTATGAAAAAACTTTTTTGGACAGCTTAGTCCCAAACAAGGTTGGATAATTAATAAATACTTCATAATACATTTTTTAAGCTTCTTATTTTATTCTTTTTGTTGTCACTTGTTAAATCAAATATACATACTTTCTGCTTATGGTTACTAGCATTCATATTTTTTAATATCTAAATAGTGGGTTTATTGTGTTTTTAATAGCTCTTGTTCCCAGTGTTGCTTCTTCTTCATAACGTTTATGCCAACCACACTGTGTCTATTATGTTTAACACTTTGATTTCACAACAGTCAGTTTCCAAGCTATTTTGTTGAATTATTTAAGTTATGGCTGTAATTTGTGTGTGTTTCCGTGCGTGTGTGTTGATGTTTACAGCTTATTGTAATGTGTCTATGCTCCAGACCAAAGAATGAACCACATACACACACAGACACACATTCCACCATGCAATGTGGTCCACTGTCGTGGCGACCCTGGCGAGTTGACTCCAGTTTGAGGCCTAAAATGACACAAAACTCTCTTTGTGTACTGGATCATCTCTCGTCGTGGTCCCTTCCCTCTGACCCTCCAGTCTGTAGTGTCTAATGGAAACATGCTTTCATCCCTTTGTCTCATGTTCCTGTCAGGCGATGTATACTTAGGGGACACATGGGATTTTGTGAGTCATAGCGTCGGCAAAGTTAATGCATTCATCTCACTTTAGTGAAGAACCAAAATTTGTGTGTGCAGTGAAGGAGGACGTTTTTCTTGGTTAGAATTGATGGAGATTTTGCCCA
Organism: Microctenopoma steveboyesi; assembly: GCA_032359275.1. Classification (NCBI taxonomy): domain Eukaryota; kingdom Metazoa; phylum Chordata; class Actinopteri; order Anabantiformes; family Anabantidae; genus Microctenopoma; species Microctenopoma steveboyesi. The sequence continues at coordinate 8,804,392 of JAUMHF010000010.1, read as the reverse complement.
AATACATTTTGGTGCCTCTCTGCCCAAAATTCTTTTTGTATTTCTTCTTTAAATTGACTAAATTGGTCAAAAATAAGTACTTTATGTTGTAGTTTTGACAAAATATCGACATATAACACGCATATTTTAGTTTGAGTTTATTCTGCTCTGTCAGGCTCTCTTTACCTCTGCAACAACCCTGGAGAGTGAATCTTACTAACCTAGGAGAATGATATGTAGACAAAATATGGATGAACTAAAAAAAAGGAATACAAAAGCAAGAAACAATGAAGAAGAGAATGGATTAGCAGGATAAAAAGGTGACTAAAGTCAAAAGACACTGCTCCATAGAAAGGGTGGAGTGGTGGTTGTCCTAAGCTCCTTTGAGTCGTAGGCTGATCGATTGCTAATAGACGGACAAAGAGATAACAGATCAAAAGATGGAGGAGGTGGAGAAAAACATTGCGGTCAGTGAAGAGTTTGTGGTTTCATATTTCCAGACACCCCTTTTTGTCTGTATTTATGGGTCATTAAGCACATTAGGTTTCACCCTGGTGTCATCTGAGTTAGAAAGTTGTGTGTTTGGTTTCGGCAAACCTCAAATATTCAGACACAAATACCATGAAAGCAACTTAAGACGTGTAAGCTACTGGGGACCAATCGGTGTTTAGAGTCAGTAAAGCAAATTAACTGAGCATTTTGAAAAGTGTTGCATACTTGTAAGCTGCCACAGCAACCTAAGCCTAAACCTGGGAATGACAACTCGTACATAGGAATAACAGCAGGTTCAGCATTGCCCATTTTTTTAACCTGTTGGAAAGATGTCCAGAACTGTATCCGGACAGGATTAATTCAACTCACGACTCACCTGTGACATGTGGAAAACATATCTACGTATCAAAAGCAGTCCTCTTCCTCCAGGTACTTTTGTGATTTGAATAGTTACTGACATTTGGCCTGAGCTCTTTTTATATGATACGCTTTAAACATACTTGATATCTTTCCAGAAAGAAAAGCGTGGAAAGAACGAGTTTAAAAGCTGGTTTTAATCAGACAGAAGAAAAAATATGTGCAATGTCCCCGTGTCTCTTGTGAACATGAAATCACAAGAGACTGAGGAAAGGTGGGGGAGGCAGATTGTATTCGAGAGAGCAAGGTCACATTAGTGCACATTAAAAAGTTAATGTTTCACCTGTATTGAAGCGTGTGCGTGCACTCGTGTATGTATGTGTGTTTGTGAGGGAGAGATAAAGGGATACACACACTAACACACAGTCTTTTTGTGACATTGATGGATCCATCCAGGCCTTCACTGGTCCCACCAGGCCGCTGACCTTTTGCCCTCTGCTAATGTCAGAGCTGGTCACTGTATCTAATGGCTTCCATACTCCTCCAGAGACACACAGTGAGGGGTATGTGTGTGTGGACACAGTATATGTTACAGATCTAACAACACTATAGACTCCTTTTTCACAATATTTTACAATGTTTTTGTAATACCAAAAATTGTTAAAAGTCCCTCCTTGTCAGTACTTTAAACTGGCAACACGTGTTTAAATTCCGATCTTAGGAAAAAAACATCATTGTACAGAGTAATGTTAAAGTCTCTGCCCCCTTGCTATTTTTTAAACTTTTTTTCCCACACTTAAACGACCATCAAATAATAATACTATACGAAAATGTCCCTAGTAAACACAAAATGCAGTTTCTAAGTGATGCTTTTATTTATCAAGGGAAAAACTATCTAAACCTGTGTTAAGTAATTCCTCCCTTAAATCTAACTATGGCTTGGCATTTTAAGGTTCTGACAAATATGCAAAAAAGTAAAAAAAAAAATCAGGAAGGTCACATACACTTAACAACAACAATGATATTACACCACGCTGCAATGATAACATTTTGGCATTGGTAGTTGAATAAATCCAGGTTAGTACCACTATTAAGATATATTTTATTCATTTAGCTCTAATAATAGCAGATAGCAAATATACCAAATGGCTCCAAGCTTAGCTTAGAATTAGCTCCAGATTAAACTAGAATAGAATGTATGTCTTTCCCAATGGCACATAACTTGTACTCTAATCAGTTCATCCATGAGGGGTCTGATGTGCTGACATTCTCTCCAGACATTTCTGAGATGTAATGTTGATAAGACCCACATCAGGTCATAGTGAACCTGTGCTTTCAACTTTCCTTACCACTAAAATCTAATCAGTTCATCCGTGTGTCCAGTTGATCATTGGTGCAAATAATGAAGACATTTTCTGAAGCTTAAGATATTATTGTTCATGAGAATGCCAATTGCTGGGTCAGAGTCATATAAGCTTGATTCTATTGTCGGCGTGTATCGGTGAGCACATGTGACTACTAGAATATTACACATTTATACACTGTGTGCTATTTTTTAGAAATGATTGTCTACCTTTTGACTGCACTTTAGGCAAATAAGATGGCATTCAATGTTAGCCACCTTTTGAAATGCTGTTTCTGTCATGTGAAAAGAGGCTATAGTAAAGATTATTTAATAAATGTGTATGAACAGATATGTGCTTATTTGAAGACAGAGGTTTAAAAGACTTTTGCTTCTTTGTGTTTGGAGGTGTCACTGTTTGAGTGTCGGGCTTGTGATGGGTTACTTTGGAGTCAGTGTTGAATGTGCGTGTGCAAGTGTGGGGGTTAGTGTGGAGGATTATGGGAGTTGGAGGCCCAATGTCTTTTATGATGTTCACACGGAGGCGACGACGGAGGGCTAAAGTTCTACGGGTTGCCTTTTCTTCATGGTCAGGGGTTAGTCAGTAAGTATTCTGGGTAGGGGGCTTTGATGTGGCAGGCAGCTCAGCGTCTGTAATGAAGAGATTGTTTTTACAGATTAGGTGAGATTTTATTGGTATTACTGGAGCTTAATGTTGTAACAAGATCTCTGGTGTAAAGGGTTAGGCTCTCGGCACTGGATTTCCCTAAAGATCACCCATCCATCAAACACACTGATGTCTATTTTCTTAGAATTTTCTGGTAATGAAGTTTCATTTTTCCATCTTTTTATCCTCAGTGGCTCACGCTGGCTATGCTTACAGTCTTTCTTCTTGTGATTCAGTAGTAGTTCCTTTCTGGGCAAGAACTGCCAGACCCATACTATTTATGTAGACAAAGTTATATCAAACTTAAAAATCGGCTTCTGTTTTTACAGGCTTCTAAAATGTAAAAGCATGTGCATGATTCAGAAGTCAAGCACATTAAAAAGGATTCTGAACAGTTTTCCGTCATTTTGTGTGCCCTTACTAAAATATTAATTTAATATAAAATAAAAGCCCTAATAAAGGCAACATGAGAGATCCAGCATTTGTTCAGTTTTCTGTGCTCTTCATTTCAAATGTATTGCAATGTTCTCTCTTACTCAACTAATTTTAAATATTTAGTCTTGTTCTTGGAGTATGGCTAATAAAAATATACACGTGGAGAGACCCACCAGAAAGTGTCTGCCACTAATTTAAAATAATTACTGAAAATATTCCAGATCACAAACAAATAAGAAACCACAGAGTCAGCCGAGTGTTTAGACGTAAAGCACATTTTCCCACAGAATCTGATTTTACTTGTGGCAGTGGTGGCTGACCACACCTTTTACAGGAGGAGTGACAGCCACATGCACATTGCAAAACACTGGGATGAATTTAATCAGATTTTGTCAAAGGGTGCTCAGTATAAATAGTATATTTACATATAGCATATATATACATATTGTGTATATATATACATATTGATTTATTTTTTTATGACGCATGATTCCTCAAATATTTCGAAATAATTAAATTTTTTAAAAATTTCTAGACATTTTTTTTTAAATTGAGGCTTCTTTTACATCCTATAACTCGTTCCATTTGTGTTTCACACTGAATATTATAATTGACACGCTTTTAAAGGGGGTGCGTCAGAGGCAGGAAAAATCTTCCAGTGTTCCAAAACAAAGATGGTTAAGTAGGACAACATGTTACTTTCATGTCACATAATGCTTTATCAATATTGTTTAATATTGATAAAGTTTAATGTTTAATGTTTAATATTGTTTTTATTCGATTACTCAAATAATCGAAGAAAATATCCACAGAATACGCGATTCCATAAAAGCTTGATAGTTGCTGCCCTAGTTTGTATTAATTTGCTTGTCCGTTGATTTGGACACAGAACGTAATTTGATTTCTTGTTCGTTTGCCTCATTTGTTATAGATTTTGACATTCTCTGCAATATGGAAAGTATGAAGTGTGTGAGCTTTCTGTTTGGAGCTCACAGGTCGACAGATGGGGGTGGGTAACACAAAAACATGAAGGATCATTCCTCCCCTTGGTAAAACAAAACACACACTGTTAAACTGAGAGAGAGGGAGAGATGTTTTAGTTTAATTTTGTTGAAATCTATTTCAAACATTACTTTTTTTTTATTTTTTCTGTTAGACTGATCCATAGTTTAACCCCTGCTATTGCCATACACATACTTTTCAAAGTTGAGGCAGGGTCTCCACTCTTTTAAGGGTCTATAATGCTGAAACTTCACCAAGGAATTGCTCCTCCATCTGGGGCGTAGTTGTCTTGTTGTTCCCTTTAATGTCTCCATGGGAAGGCAGCACACCCCAGTTGCAATATCAGGAATCAGTAGAGCTAGGTGGAGATGAACACGCAAACACACACCCAAAGTTTTTGGTCCTTTTGGTGTGAGCGTGGGAGCTTTTTTCTTTCTCCAGCTCTCCAGTTCCCCTCCTCCCGTCCTGATAAAGAAGGCCTTGTGTGAGCGTGGGTGTGAGGAAGGGAGGAGAACCTCACAAGGCTCAGACTGGAGGCCAGAGGTTGAGGAAGGGTGTGTGCTTCTCTGTGTGTGTGTGTGTTTGTGTGGACAGTTGTATGACAAAAAAAGAGCTTATTTGTTATGTGTGCATATGTACTTCTCCTTGTCCGTCCAAATCGGGAATAGAGTAGAAATTGAAATAAGTTTCAAGCTGTCTGCTGAACCTGTAAAACCAGAATAGGGAATTTCACCTCTTAACACCGTAGTGGTCGAGCTTGAACAATACAGGGTTTTTTCAACAGACGGTGATAAAGTGTTAAAACATTTCATCTAGTCGAGACTTATGAGCATTTGATGAAGCAAGAAAACCTCCAACTGGCCAACAAATGTTGCAAGCAAGCTATTTCTGGTTGCATATTAGATAGCTGAGTGACCGCTGATAGACTTCTCACGGTCTTTGTGTTATTCATATTGTTTCACATTACAAAGCTGTGTCCCTAAGTTGACTTTGTGTGGACCATGAAATGCTGATGGAAGTGCTCAGGTTAATGAAAATTGGAGCATTTACATCTACAACTGTGACATCTGAGAAACTGTAGAAAAAGATGGTAATTTGACTTATGAATAGCTACTCAATCGACCTGGTGAGAATATTCTGACACTTGTTCTTAGTCATACAGGGATTATTTCTGCCAGAGTTACCAGCCGAATCCATTATACTCTAAGTATCGGATGAGACATTTTCTCAAGCGAATTGATTCAGTTCATTTGAAAAACACATGATCAATTTGTAAAGATCTCAACCAGTCTGTATGTCAGAAGAAAATTCACCTCAAGAAGCCATTATGTCCAGATATGTTGATATTTGTTCATTAGATTTTTATTCAGTTTACAATTTCCATATTCAGGTAGTCTGTTTTGTGTGGGAAACTGGTAATAATTGTTCTGTGCTATTTAAATGTGGAAATACATAGTGTGTTCTCAGCTAAAAACCAGAGACAGTGAATGTGGCAACCACTTTAACCATGACAAGACAAAAGCTGATTGCAAAATGTACCATAAGAAACTGACCTACCATGGAGACACAGCTAGCATGAGTAGAAATTGAGCAATAGTGAGAGACGTGACTGAAGTTCACTCTAGCTCACTTGGTGGAAGCAAGACAGTAGTAGACAGTAGTAGTAGTAGTACCTTTTTCTGCTCGAATTCAAGTCACATTTACGTTGTAGCTCTTCGATTTTCAATTCTTGGCCTCGTTCTGGAGGAGGTCAAACACCGAGTGACTCAGACTTGCGGCTACAAACAACCTCTGCCAGCAGTGTAAATTGAGATGAATTCAAACACTATCTAAACAGGAAATGTGGGAGAAACTGGGCTCTACCTTCAGGGCTGCAAAAAGATCTGGCAGCACCAGTCTTGAGCTCCCCAGCCATGTTTCCACGTTGCAAACCACTGTTTGCAACGTGGTCCTTTTATGCCCCACTGGTGAAGAACTACAGGCTAGAGCTGATTGTTTCAGCGTTTGATAAAGAGGTTGTTGTTCTGCGTAGTTTGCTGTGTGTGTGTGTGTGTGTGTGTGTGTGTGTGTGTGAGTGTGAGTGTGTGTGTGTGTTCTAGTCAGGTGATGGCTAAGTGCTGAAAACCTGTGACCAGCATGGGTATTTCTTTTTTTCCACAGTGACAGGCACAGCGCCACTGTACGCACACACACACACACACACACACACACACACACACACACACACACACACACACACACACACACACACACACA
>JAUMHF010000010.1:8781611-8792379 GCA_032359275.1 Microctenopoma steveboyesi | reverse complement strand
GTGTGTGTGTGTGTGTGTGTGTGTGTGTGTGTGTGTGTGTGTGTGTGTGTGTGTGTGAGAGAGAGAGAGAGAGAGAGTTCAGAAGTCTGCTTAGTTGTTTGTACACAACATTAACAATTGCTGTTCTGCTGTCACTTTTTGGTAATTCATTATTTTTATTTACAAAAACATGTCTGAAGCAGTCTTTGCTCAGATAAAATGATTAATTTTAAGTCTTTGCATTTTAGTACAGTTTCTACAGGACGCATTATGTTTTCCGTCTTTCTTATTCTTGTAAATAAGAAAGACGGAAAACATAATTATTTCTCTCTAAAAAGGTCTAAAAAACATTTTTTGCTTGGTAGGAGCACTTGTGAATTTTGTCTGGTGTTTTCGCAGCATGTGGTTAGAACAAAAATAACTAACATAAAAAGTATTTATATTTAGTATTTACTGTATAAAACTTGCAAGAACAAGACCTTGTGAAAATTACATTCAACAGTATAAATACATTAGCTCTCTTCTACGTTGTGTGAATTATGTATGTATGTAGTATGCTATTTGTGTACATTGTGTATGTACAAAACAGTCTGTTTTCCTATATTAAGCAGTTTTTTGTGTTTTTGTTGGCATGCTCTAACATGGTTAACCACTTATGAATCAAATACACTGTAATTACTGACACTAATCACCAACCTCTGCTTCACCATTGGGTGGACTCTGTTGCACTTTGACCCCGACTCTGTGCCAGTTAACACAGTCGCAGTGTTTAGAGAAACCCTCTAGAAGGCATTGCAGTAGTCTCCTGCCAGCCGACACACACCCACATAAACATACTGCTCCTTCGGGGATGATGAAATGCTCACATTTGTTCACTTGGCTCGTCTTACGTAGTTTGAACAGTGGGAAAGGACCCAAAACTCAAGTTAAGAAAGTCAGCATATAAGGCGAAGGTTAGCTCATCGCAACGCCTCAGAAAGTACCTTTTTGTGTATCATCTTTTATTCAACTAACCATTACCAGGCAAATTCTCGGCATTAAATCTTGGTTAGAGCAGATCTATCATTGCATTGTTGTTGACCAAATACTTTGTAAATGTGTAATGTGGGGGGGATTAACCATAAGGAGGCTATATAAATACCAATATTTGGAATCATCAGTTTGAGGTGCCGAGCTGCAATTATTGTAAACAGAGCAACACATGCTCATAGCACAAATTCAACATCGTCTCAGGATGAGTTATAATAATGTTTTGTTTTTTTAACGTATTAGAGCATTGTCTCAAATTTAGGCCTCTTTAAGTTGATCACACTGAATTCCTGCAAATTCATATACAGCAGCTGAAATATGTGAAATGTGGGCCACAGATGACAATAAGGTGGCAGACAGTTTTTAATGCTATATGTGTGTTTTTCTAAAACTCACTATACCTAAGAAGAATTTAATTCAATATGCTTCACTGGGCTTTCCCTGCACAGTATTTTATTCTAGCATGAATAAATGAGGTTCATTTACTGAGGAAGCAGAGAAGAAAAATGAACAGAGTGGATTTAATTATATGATGTAAAATCAAAGGAAGGAAATGTGGAGTTGGCGTGGAGCGATAAAGATATGTTCAATTTTAGTGAAGGTTCGGAAAATGGTGCTTTTGTGCCACTTTTCTGCTAAACTCTTGTTGGAAAGCTTTGATGTGGAGGTTTGCACTGAACTTATAAAAGAGCGTATTGTATTTGACAGGTTTTCATTACATTAACAAGGAGTTGTGTTGAACCAGAAATGAAAAGCATGTGGTTCTCACCTCCACTCAGTCCTGGATGGATATTACTACGCATGTAAACGTCTTCCAGTACAGTGCTGTCAAAGTTCTGTGTGCAATACAGATAGCAGAGGAAAACTACAGACGCACGACTTTTGTAGACACAGAAATACCATTGAATACTGTGTAACTGTCATAATTATGAAAAATACTGTGATAAAGACTCAGCTTCATCATTATATGCAAGTGGATATTTTTGAACTTTTTTTGAAAAAAGAAGTGTTTCAGGTAAGTGATATTTTTTCTGAAATATTTATAGAAGGGAAAGAATGCTGAGGATGTTTTGTTGGCTCGACCTGGAAATATTTCTTCTATACTACTTCCTGTTTTTGCAGATATTTTGTTAGATGTGTGCGTTTGTGAGGATTTTCTCACTGGGCATACATGGACATGGCAGGATGGCATTCCTCAACTTTTGCATAATTTCCTGTCCTCTCCAAAAATTTCCGCTCTCTACTTCCCGTTCAACTTAATGCTTTAGTGACTTTTTGTGTTTGCTTGTATCAAAAGAAGCAGCTTTTAAGGGAAGCGAACAAAGACCAAACATTTTTACAGCAGATAAGGGGAAAGGAAACTGTTCTTTAAATGCAGGTGGACATGTATACAGCTGTGTGCATGTTTATGCCTATATACATATATTAATATATACATATGATCAATTTCCTCCAAAAATTAAATGACCTCAGCATAACAGGACTGCAGGCAGGTCGATTAATCTTACTACTTTATATGTACAGCATCCGTAACTTTTATCAAGTGGTAAATATGCTTTAACACAACGCTCAACACCTGTTACCTGTTGAGACTTACCCAAGATTTACTGCAGATATATAAATATATATATCAACAATATATCACTGTTATCATGTATAACAGGACGCTCTATCACAAATAAACAATCAGTCAATCAACCAGGCCCATTTACTGCAGTTCAAGCCCAGCTACAACGATGACAAGCTAACACGTTTGACTAGATATGAACAGCCATCTGAATATCATTTAAACCAGCAAAAATAGTCTAAACAGCAATAATCAAGTGGCTTTAAGTAACCCTAACCCTAAGTACAAGTCGGTTTGTGTTAGCATACTTGCTAAGTGTCTGTTAGCTTACCGTTAACACGGCAAACTGGTAACGTGTGACAATTCACAAAATCTCAGTATTCTCTTCATGTTCTGCTGACGTTAGAAGTCAATCTTTCCCATATTCAGTAGTGAATCCAAACAAATAGCAGAAAAGGAAAAGAGAAATCTGATTACAGGGCAGCGCAGCAGGAAATATTCCAAAGACTGGAATTCAGGCTGGAGTTACGTGGCAGTGACAAACATCGACTGTGGAAGGAGGAGTGAACGTAATGAAATTAAAATGATAATTACAAGAGAGGCTGATGTCATGTTTGATGTTTTGATGGGGTAAACAGGACTTTATGACGAAGCTCTTTCATCTCAGCTCACTCTTTAATCTCTGCCACGCATTAACTAAACATTTATTGTCTCAGAGTCAGAGAAGATGAAAGAATGGTGACAAGGACAGACAGTGAAAGAGAAAAGAGGTTTTTTTTTGTTTGTTTTGGTTCTTTTGGTATTTAGGTGAAGCTAAAGTTTGACATGTTATGACACATTCCCAGACACAGACGTGAACTTGATCCTTTTTTCAGACTTGGATGTAATACTTCATCCTAACACTGTGAAGGACAAACAAATTCAACATCAATGGCAAATGAATTGATGATATCTAGCCGATTATAACCAGCTTTCTGTTCTCTGTATGCGTGCACATCATTTCACCAACAATTTCTCATTAGATTTAAAGGACATTGTCAGAAATTTCTTCTTTTTCTTTCCAATTTTTATTGGTACAAATACAATCCCACTAAAACCAACAATGAATTGCTTCTACTCACCATATCAGTGTTGTTTAAAAACTATTACAAACACATCAGGAGTCTCAGGACCCCTACACACACCCTACATTCCTGCACTGAATGTGGCCATTGTCTCAAAATAAATATCATCATTTAGAATAGTTAGCTAATAAATAGAGATATTTGTTGCAATTTCCAAAGTAAAACATTGTGTCGTGAGCAAAATTTTAAATGAAATCCAACGTTAGTCTAATTGTTGGCAATGAGTTTCAAGGGGAAGTAGTTAAAGTGACTGAGTGGTTAGTGCTGCAGCCTCACAGCTTGGTCTAATGCCAGGCTGGCTACTAGGGGATTTTTTTTGTGTAGAGTTTGCATGTATTCCGCAGTACTCAGTTTTTTCCCACAGTCCAAAGATTGCAGTCGGATTAATTGGTCCCCATAAATTGCCTGAAGGTGTGGTTGATTGTCTCCACACATCTGTAGATGTCAGCCGTGAGATAGACTGGCGATCTGTTCAGGATGTACCCTGCCTCTTGCCCAGTGAAACTGGGATCGGTGCCAGCATCCCTGGCCACTTTAAACAATGGATGTCTGCGAAAAAATCACTAAATGAAATTACACGTCAATTTGCATGCTGTGCACAGACGCATACAGGTACAGTGTTATAAAGTACAACCTGTCATGTCACACTTAGTTCCTCTGATTGAGCGGAATAAATGACCAGTACGTAAATAGAAGTCATCAGATCTTCATCTTTTAAATTGGCAGTAGAATTTGATGTTTATTGATGATGATAACAACGTTGTCTAATATTTCTCAATTGCAAATTGGAATGTTGTCCACAATAATCGCTGCATGAGTTTTCCACTAAGTTATACAGCAAATGAATCAACACTGTAAATAAAATTAGTTGCACCTTTACTTTGTAGTAATGCAGATATTTGTCTACACGTTCTCTTGTTTGTTGATGTGCTTCAGAATGGTGTCAGAAGACCCTCTGTGGGCTCTGACACGCAACATACATGAATCCGTACACACATTCATCTGGTTGTTCGTAATTTTACCACAGAGAAATGGATGGGGCAGAATGTGTGCACACACACACACACACGTACATACACATTGGCAGGCCTACACACACATCCCGCTGGAGACCGGGGCAAGACTGAGGTCTGTGGTGCCAAGAATCATGAAACACAATAGTCTTCCCCCCATCACTCCTTTCCAAACTGAACAATAGACATTCCTGGGATTCTTCAAGACCTCTTCCTCACACAAACACACACGTACATACATCGCTCTAGGTCTGATTAGAGCCTGGACCGAACAATTCTGGTTGTGTTTATGATGAATTATTGAAATTTGCGGACAGAACAGAAGTGTGTGTTTGTGGGTTTCAGTGTTTCACTGTGTTTATTTCTTGTCAGCTAAAACACATTAAATCAACAGGAAGAACGGAAACTGGTGGTGGTAGCCTAGGATAAAGAAGTGAAGTTGTGAGGTTGACTATTTATTACTGTCGGGGAAAAAAGTCAAAGTAGTTTGGGTGGAAAGCTGTGCCAGTGTTTCTGTATCTATGATAAGAGAGGGACGAAACTAATTAAATGCATTTAAGCTTTAATTACCTGCTGGGGAGGAGGGAGCCTGACATGACTCGAGCTGTATTTAACACAACTAGCAGTTTAGCTAACTGCTCTTACTTTATGACACAACCATCTACAAAAGAGTCATAGAAAATTAAGAGGAACAAGCTGGAAATGCAACATTTAATATGAGCACACGTGGTGGTTGACTGAATTGAATCATCATTCACCTGTTGTCATGTTCCAGTTCACCTGACAAATGTATGTTAGCATTATAACCAGTCTCCTGTGAGCTCTGTTTTTGGTCTCTACCAAAGTTACACGGCCTCGCAGTTTCGTGGGTATTTTTTAGTGCACACTTCTTTTTACAGCGTATTGTGTTCTGCGTCCTGTTTAGCACATTGTGTTCTGCATCCTGATTGTCTGTAGACCACTGTCAATCAATGTCCTCCGTACAGTACAGAATGTTCAGCTGGATAGCTTTAGGCAAATCTTTAATCACTAGCAGTGTCTCCACAAAGGTTTGAACTTTGAGTGTTTAAACCAGAGAGGAATGGTGAAAATGTTAATGCCTGTCTGAGAAAACTGTATAACATGTGTAGTGAGGAGTTTTACAGCCTTAAAACATCCATTCTAATTGTAAAAAATGAAGCTGACTACTTCGCTATTGTGGGTTTTTTTAGAACTCCTGCAAATAACGGAGACCACTGTATTCCTATATTAGTTTTAATTCAATTGTGATTTAGTTTATTAGGTAAATAAATGTGTGAAAAATATGTGAAAATAGTAAGGTGGACTAGTCGCGTCTGATAAATACCGCTTCGTTTGTTGGAGCCTCCGCATGGTAACGTAACTTACACAAAAAGACATGCACAGACACACACGCCGCGGCGCTTCATATTTAAACTGTACAGCTGATATTAAGCTAATGACCCCAACATCTACTTCTATGTTTATAGTGCCTTTTTCTTGTTATGTTTCTAACATTACACAACATATTTCTACCATCAGGAGAACTCTGTATGTAGTAATTGTTTGTGCATTTGGAAACATGGGTCCATGTGAATATTTACACAGTGGGAGGTTTCCTGCATTACTGCAGACGTTACGGGCGCTATCTTCATTAATTCATTAATTAATTGTCCCCAGTCGTTCAGAGTGTCAGTTATTGTGAAGCTAAGGAATGTTTAATTAAAATTGCTAACTAATTTCAACACTAGCTGGTTATAGCTAGTTATAACGCAATTATTGGTTTATCAAGGTTCATCAATAACAGCCAATTGCTTGCTTATAACAGTTGTTTCGTGTGATGTAATGCACTATAAATGTTTCAAAAAGGTTTTATCTAAAGCAGCTGGACTTGTTAGGTTTCTTGACGACGTTTCACCTTCCATTCCAGAGGGCTTTCTCAAGTCTGACTGACTTAAACCATGACCTGGATGACTGAGAACCTTCACAGATATTTAACTATAAATACGTTTTATCCGATAACTCGAATAATCGATGAAAAAATCTGAAAAGTATTTATCGGATTGATCAGTAATAAAAAAATCTTTATGAGACTGCCCTGATACAGTGTGTAAGTGAGACTATGTTTGTGTATCTTTGTGGATGTGGGTGTCTGTCCACTATGCGTGTGGTCTGCTACAATTTATCTGTCTTCTCCAGCCTGGTTTTTATTAACTGGCCCATTAAACTGTGACTCCATGATAGATGAGACGCACACATACACGCAAATTCCTAGAGGCCGACTCGGACACAGACACATGTTAAAAAGATGTTTCTGTGTTATGGAACGGAAAAGGAACCAGAACATAAAGTGTCATACTAAATCAGTACTGTTAAGACAGTGGACATGACCTTTAACCTTACAAATACGGCACATAATCACACCTTCTTCCATGTTCATATTTTTGTATAAATTGTGTGAGTATTAATTATGTTTTAATAAAGACATGTAATTATGTCTCAATTATCAGTTCTTTAGTATTTAAAATGTGCATAAAGAAAAACAAACACTTTTTTTTCTGACTAAGTGAATGTTTGTGTATGCATCAGAAACTAACTTGCAGATCACATTTACTTGCCCGTCTGATTCAGAGCGTGTAGTTGAATGGTCGAATCAATATGCAAAATTAAGGTGAAATTTGTTCGTTGAATAAACTGTTGCAGCTGTGACAGAGTATGTCATCATTATTATTATTTTTATAATTACCATCATTTTATTACTTTAAAGTATTCAATGGCATTTTCATTTGCACCATTCGCTGAACTGCATCAGGATTTAGAGCATGGCGTTAAATGATATCTTCATCTAGCCCTTCGGACATTCATGTACACACGTTTAAGAATAATATGTTAATATGGATGTGCTGATTTAATTCACAGACCGTTATATCAAGGTCAAACCTGCTCATTTAGTTTTATATAAATGTTTTTGTCTTTTTTTGTCTTATTGCAGATTGTTATAACAGCATTGTTGCACTTCTAGAAAGTTTGAGGATGAAGACAAAAAGATTTGTTGGTTGGTTGAGAAGAAAATGACAAGCCAGGAAAGGGGAAAGGAAAAAAGTCAGAGTGGGCAAAATTATTTGTCACTGTAGTAATCAGCTGGAGATAATGAACTGCTCAGGAGCAAATCATAACACTCACACATGTACAAAAACACAGTATCAAAGTGGAAAATATGAGTTGTAAATACAATCACAATAGTCTTCAATCAGTAGTCTATCAGGAAGCTACGTAAGCTCAGTATCTGAATCAGAAGAACTTCAGCTAGTAATTTATATGCTTCATGCAATGAGAGTAACGTCTGTCACCACCTATATTACACAACTGGTTATTCTGCCTGGTTTCAGCCTGCTGCGCCTAATTTTGGTCCTGTGTAGTCACTTACAGTTAATATTGGTTTAAATAAAGTCATGTCATGATGTAGTTTTTATTTACTTTCTTGTCCTGTTGAATAATCATAGTTAACCAACACTGCAGCATTCAGCTGCGTGCAGGATGGTTATTTTTGACATAAACCCAGTTTACCAATAATATCTCTTCTGGGTATTGACATAAAATAAGCTAGAGAAGGATGAAAAGTTAAGACTTTATTGGCTCAAAACTTTTCATCCTCTCTGGCAAAAGTCATTGTTTTGGGAAAGCACAGTTTAGTCTTTACACACTGAAACACCAAGCTGCCATTTTCAGATTTACAGTCTCTGGAGACGTTTTGGGTAAGGCTCTGTTTTGGGGAGACAAAGTAGGCTGGATTTTGTGAGACTGTGGTCGGCAGATCTTGGAGCCTCATGCTCTCTGGGAAGACAACTATGAGCATTTTAAAGTTAAACTAGTCTGTTGCAAGAACAACATTTCACAATAAAAAAAAGAAGCTAGAATTGATTTTTTTTAAATCAAAATAATAGATATAAATGATGGTGACATGGGAAAACCTTTTGTAAGCTTAGATTCATGTTTAGGGCCAGTGGTGTCCCAGAACCTATATCATGCCCTAAATTTGACCCAAGTCTATCAAATGAAGATCAAATCTTATTTAGATAAAGTATTTACACATTACAGCTTACGGATGTTATTTAAACTGGCCTTACTAACAACAATTAACATTTATGTGGGCTTCAAATAGTAAACTAAAAGTTAATATCCTTGATTTGTTAACATCATATGAATAAAATTTCAACTGGCAACTGAGCTGAGATCAGCTGATGTTTTTCCTAGACCTCTGACTCTGTTTGTGTTGGAACTAGAGAAACAGTTCTCCCGAAACGTTCAGCACAGTGATGGATCTCACAAGGTACGACATTAGAGGGCTCTTATTTTTTGTGAAAAGCGTAAAAATATTTTCCATTCATTATGAAACTGTGGAAAGATAAATTAGACTGCAGTGGGATGAGTTACGCTCTGGTTGGCCACCACAGGTAATTAATGTGAAAGGCTGTGACTGAAATGGAGAGAAGATGTGTATACACATGTATCTATCTTGATGTTGACATATAGCGACCTTTGAGTTTCTTTCAGCACTTAAATTCTCTGTTTGATGCTTACACTAGCAGCTTTCTCACTTTCAGTGCCTTAACCTCAGTTATACACTATTTCCCTGTGTAAGTGCGATAACATCGGGAGCTGTAAAACTACCTAAACACAACAAATGAACAAAGAAACTGAGCTTGACATCACATAAGGAAGAGCAGCAAAGCTGGTGCAAATTAAATGACAGGGAATATAGATTGCATAAAATCCTTTTTATGGTAAAGAATACATATAAAACATGAGCCTGCTAGATGAAGATTAGGAGAAATATATCAACGTATACACTATATGTTAATATGTCTGCATGATATCACATCAAACACATACAGCTGGAAGGGTCAACATCTCATGTTAAACACCATTAAGTGATCAAATGGCCATAATGACCATAATCATCTTGTCCAAAAAAGCAGCCTAGATGCACACGCTTTTGCTCTGAGGTTTTGTCTCCTCACCTGCACGACTCTCGCTGCAGGCACAGAAACCGAACTGGCTCTGTTACACCTCCAGTAATGAAAACTAGAATCTGTGAATCGAGTTGATGCAACATATACAAAAAGTCAGCAAGTTGGTAAACCGTAAAATACATTAGAAAAATAGATGAAAAGGCCGCTTCAACTCTCTCCAGAGCATTTAGCGTCCTCTGGTTTATGTAAACTACACTGATGCCACTTAATTGATGGAAAACCTTTTACCTTGTACATTTTAAAAAAATTACCTAAACGTTTCTTGACAGTTGGATGGAGTAAATAGCAAAAAGCAAGCACACACACACACACACATAATCTAGGGGATCGAGTCAAAACAAACAGCGCATTGTGCTGCAGAGGCTAAAGTGGACTTCACCCTTCCTGCCATCGACTTCTGGTATAAAGCTAGTCTCACTGTACTGATTACCTGGTATGCAAAACCCAGTGTGTGTGTGTGTGTGTGTGTGTGTGTGTGTGTGTGCATGTATCGGTTTTGCCAGCAGCAGTAGTCTCCACGTATGTATGTTTGAGCCCTCGATCCATGTCCACAAGTGTGTTTTTGTTGTTCAAAATCCATAGTCAATGGTGATGAAAGTCTATAAGGTGGACAGGGAATTTGATTACATTGACGGAAACACACACACACACACACACACACACACACACACACACACACAGACAAATAAAGCTCTATAAAGCAAACAAATAGTTCAAGTTGCAGGCGAACACAGGGACAAGTGGAGGATAGTGGTGAGGTTGTTTAGGCACTAGCATAGTTAACCCATGACCCTTTTGAAGAGAAGACAAGAGAATGTGAGGAATTTGCTCACATACATGAACGTAACACACACACACAGATTCATGGAGTCTGCAGGAGATGTAAGTCTCCGGGAAATCCTTTGAAGCCCGCTGAGGGACTCGTGTTATTAGGTGCCTTCCATATAAAATTCATTTTAATGGAGGCACCTATTGTTCTCCACCTCTAAACTGGTCTCTTTATATTTTATATATTTATATCTTCTT
>JAUMHF010000010.1:8736521-8780500 GCA_032359275.1 Microctenopoma steveboyesi | reverse complement strand
GTCGGGGAGATGGGTCTAAGGTTCAGCGGCGAAAGGTGGCAGGCACCTTCAAAGTTTCCCCAGGAACTTTCTAGTTAAGTGCCTGCTGTTGTTTGCTTAGTTAAACTTCAACACGGGTGATGTTGGACATTCGTGAAACTTGATGTTTGTTTTGAGAGTTTCAAGTCTAGTCAGAGTAATGAGGGAAATAAAGACACTGATACAGACTCTTACAGACAGATTTTTCTTTCTGAATGGGAGAAAACACCAGGCAAGGACTCATCTACAAGATTGTGTGAACTGAAGTGTGTTGTTTTGTTGTATAATGAAACAACTGGGCAGAATGCATCACTTACCGTCCCGTTAGGTGGTCAGCAGGAGCGCACAGCTGGATGTGTTGTGTTGTCAGCTAGTTTATACTAGCATGTGTGGTTATTACCTTTCTCTTAAGTTCGTATCCACTGAAAAATGTTGTAGTTGTGTGGATATAATGGGAGACAATGCCTCTCTGTGCCTCACAGTCTTTTATGTCTTTTAGTTATACATTTTGTTGCATATTAACTAGACTGGAAGTTAAGCAAAGCTGCGTGTTTCCACACGGCGATAACACATTGATGCTAAAGCAACTTTTTCTGCCTGATGTTGATAATCAAACAGTGTCCGTCTGAAAATTGCACCAAAGAGAGAGTAGCATTTTGAAGTAGACCTGTTATTTCACAGGGAATTGGTTATATTTACATCAAGTAAATATCATTAAGTAACACTAATGAACAGCAATTCTCAAAGCTACCGTCCTTTAATATACCTTTAACAGAAGCGTGTAAGTCTGTTCATCCATCACCTCTTCTCCTTGTTTTTGTCTATACTTATTCCTCAGACTCTTTCCTCCTGCCAGCCTCCCATCCTCTTTTACATTCTCTTTCTTTCACCACATCTTGTTTTGCTCCTATCTTTGCCAAAGTGAAAAACAACTACTTGTCAGTATAACAGTCTGCTTTCATTGCTCTTTCAATTTCTTTTTCATGGTCTGCAAACACAGGTGCGCGCGCACACACCCACACACACACACACACACACACACAGAAAGAGGAAGTACCTCTGCATTTTTTCCTCCCGTCAAACAATAACAGAGTGGAACTCTGAGTATTATTTTAGTAGCCGTCCACTACTTTATCTGCTCTCCGCAATACTTCCTCGCTCACTGACTCACACATCCTGCTGGGGACGGGGCGAGAGAGGCAGGGAAAGAAAGACATAAGGAGAATGGGAGAGAGGGGTGGGAGGGAGAGAGAGAGAGAGAGAGAGAGAAAGAAATGCAGGAGGGAGAAATAGCCATGTTTTGTCTTCCAGCCGGAGTAGTGAGGGAGGAGGAAGAGGGGATGTGAGGATCATTAGTTGGTTTTTCCCTCTTGGTCAGAACATGTGAGCTTCTTCAGATGGACATCGGCCTTTGGATAGTTTTTCTTGTCTCACAACATACGTACACGACCCGACTGTCTCATAAGACCTCTGCCAGATTGAGGACATAAGAAAAGGGTTGTTGGATTCTTTTAAGGCGTTGATTCTTCTTCTTCTACGAAAACATGTGATGGAGATTTAGAGAAGTTTGAATTGTTGCCCGTGCAAACTGGAGTGGATACTTAACTCTTTGAACCTGAACACTGACTGTGAGGGATGCTGGGAGCTGAACTGGGATCAGGTTGACAGTGCTCCAGCTTGTGGAGTCTGGTAGGTCTGAAAATCTTGCATCTTCACTACTACTACTACTACTAGGTACCTTATTTGACCTCCACGATTACTAACATATAACATTGTCCACTTAATACATTTGTAGAACTTCTTTCCCCTACTCACGTTCAACGTTTGCCACCTCGTAGAAGCAACAACTTCCATGATGCCCTCTCACCTTGATCCATTTAATATGCTCATTGTTTTTATTTTGAATAGTCTCCCTGTCCCCTCAGAATCACGAATAAGTCCTTATCTGCAAGATTGTGAGGAGTCCAAATGTGTTTATCAGGCTGCTCGTCTAGTGTTCATTCTGTACTGTACACCCCCTGTGTGTGTGTGACTCTGATTATGTGTGTTGACCTTTGCGGTATCAGTCAGCAGTTTCTGACCATTAAGTAGGACATTCCGCTGGATCCTTTCATTGAGACGCTTTCAGAGCTGCAAGAAATAGAATTCATAAAGTCTCGGCCTTTGACTGTTGAGTCTCATCAAAGTCTCGTCTTTTACGTTTTGTTCATCTACTTTTCAGTGTGTTAACCGCCATTTCACATCTTGAGTAGGCAATGTCTGTTCCTCATAGCAACTCCACAACATAGCTTGGTTTCCATGTCTAAAACAGACTATTCATACATTCACGTAAGTCAAAAGACATGTTTCATGTGACATCTGTGTGCTATCAGCTGAGACAGGTAGCCAATTGGCTTACAGTGTTAGAGAAATGGGGAGTTCTTTGGCCAATAGTATTATCAGCTGGTACATTTGACAGTGGCCTTGACAGGTCCTGGTTTAGTCACTGTGGTGGAAGGAGTTTTAGTCAGGGCTCTGTGTTTCCTGTGCCCTATAAATGAGAGAGACACAGACTTTATGGAGCCTCTTTGGATGTTGATGAATGCAGCCCTGACAAAAGTTTAAATGGCCTTTTTAACACTTTGCTGTCCAAGAACAGTTTTCTGTTTTTTTTATTTATTTTTTATGTTTTATCATTGAGGTAGCATAAGTATAAATAAAAAACATCAACTACACGTCTTAGCCAACATTGATATTGAGTATTTTAAACCACGTAATTCCCCACTTTGGTAACCATGTTGTTGGGCATCTCAGTAAAAACTAAATTTGGTCGGTTGAAAATTTTCTGCAGAGCATACACAGTACGTTAATGTGTAAATATTTTAATATTTAATATTTTTTTGCCTTTAGCAGCCCATAAAAAGCTATTTGAACAACACCATTAAAACAATTGATAATTCACAGACTTAACTACAAGTTGATAAGTAATAAAGATAAGATTAAGCAGTAATGAAAATACATACATTTGTTTGTAAAGAATAAATAATATATATAGAATCAGAACTTTTTTTTGCAGTGTTACTAATATAAACTGTAAAACCTTCAGTGACGTTTCACTGAGGGTGTATTTTAAGAACTGGATTGAACTTTTTTTAAAGAACTTTTTGATGAAACAGGAATTGGTTTCGTGGCTGACATTAGCCCTTTGTATAAAACATTTTTGGTCATCATCATGTTGGGGGATTTTTCTTTCCTTATCTGATGTTTCGTCTCTGCCTAACTTTGGCATCACAAAGTTTGTTTTGATTTTTACCATCATCAATCTTTGACAGCTTAACTAAACTAAACTTTGTGAAAAAGAGGAGATGGTAGTGAGGGGGGGTCCATACATGTTTGTGCTGGGCTCAATAATGGTATTTTGTCTGGTTGAGTTTGTATAGTTCCCACACATTTTCATACACATACGGACTTAGACATGCTCTACATAAACTTTCTCAGGAGATAATTTAAGGACATTGTCAGCAGACTCGAACAATCAATCAGTCAATCCCTCTTAAGGAGCTAGAACCAGGAAACAAGAGTGTTTATTTTGGAAATGGGTCTCCTGATCCTGCTTTATCACAAACAATAATACTCAGAAATTGCCCTTTCTTTCCCTCAACATCCCGAGATCTGCATACCACTCCAAACTGTGTACATCAGAATTTTACCTTTCGTACTTTTAGTTTGATGAACGTCAGGGAATGCAGGGAATCAAACCTTTCCTTATAATGGCCACCCAGCTGTTACAAATATCACATGAAATCAGGAGCCTGTTGACTCAAGATAGAGTCAACTTCAGGTCTTTCAAATCTGTAGTCAGCCCAGATTAGGTTTTCCCTTTTCCACCAGATTGGTCCCAGGGACCATTTAGCAGAACTCGGTGCCTGTACCTACCATATGAACCCAAATCTAAACAAACATCCCTGATTGGAGGATAGTACTTTCTAACGGTCCAGGAACTATTAAGTCAAGGCTTGCGAGCTGAACACTGCTAATTTGTAAAGTATCATTCAGCAATTTATTTATTCTATATAACAGTTAGGTTTTTGTTAAGGCTCAAATCATTTAAGATTAGTTCAAATAAAGGTGAGAGTCAGTGAGCACTGATCAGGTGCAAAGTTTTAGTTTTAGGGATCAGTCTCAAGTTCCCGTCTCAAGTCATTTATGTGAAGTGCAAGTTCATTTTCAACAAGAAACAACATGAAATCAAGGTTAAAGTCCTTTCTATGACAAGTCAAAAGCAAATCTTACGATACTCAAGTTCTGGGATAATTCTCAGAGTTAATAAAGTGCAAATTGTTCTTCGATTTTACTACTTGACTCTTTGTTTTTGGCTTTCAAGTCTTCCGTCAAGTCAAAGTTTTACATCAACAAGTCCAACAGAAGCCAGGTTTATAATAAATCTCAAGCTCCCACTTGTGTGCCTTAGGTCTGCTTCAAGTGAGGACTGTAGTCAACAGCTCTGGTGGTTTTCATGCCTAGTACAGAGTTATTTCCATCGAGCAGCAGTATTCCCAGCTGAGTGTCTGAGAGATATGATTACCCACATAGAGGTTCATTCATACTCCAGGAATGTTACATTTATATCCGTCTGTTCGTTCTCCTCCGTCTGTTTTTGTTTTTTGCTGTGATTTTTTCTCTTAAACACTCCTTGTCTTTCTCTCTCTCTCTCTCTCGCTCTCTCTTTGCAGGAGGTCGAGTTGAATCTGGCTAGCATGTGGGATCGGAAGTCTGTTTAAGGGAATTAGTAAATGTCTTAGGATACGCTGGAATGTCTGGCTTTAGATCAGACTGGCAAACTTACTGAACATGTTAGATTAGTTTTTAATGGCAGCCCGATCGAAGTCCAAATAACTTTAGGAAGCTGTTTCCACAGAATTTAATTTGGGTTGGCAAGGTACCTTCGTAGTAGGTTTATGTGAACTCTCATCCTCCAAGACACTTACAAATAAGGATGCCTTTTAAACCTAAATCTTATGTAGGTAAATGTTTAAAAGTAAAAGTGGACATGTTTTTTTAGAATTTGAGTTCAAACAAGAGCATTTTTCAAAACGAGCCATGACCATCCATCCATTATCGTCCGCTTATCTGCAGTCAGGTCGCTGGTTAGTGCTGGAGCCTATCCCAGCTGTCGTTGGGCGGTACACATAAAAGCAAATTGTATTTGTTATTGGTGGTAAACCAAACTTTAACATTTTCAAGATACTGTTAATCTAAGTAGGGACTATAGGCTTTAGCATGAGTGTTAGGAAAATTGTTACATGTTATATGTATACCCCACATGGTGAATATGTTTTGATGACCTTTGTGTCAGCCCAACTCAGTTTGCACCATCTTCATTATCTACTGTTGCTGACTCTCACCTGTGTTTCTTCCTCTTGTCTCCACAGACGCAGCGTTCCTCTCATCAGACCTCACTCCTGGCACCTAGCAAAGTTATCGGAGCCGCCCCTCCCTCCCCCTCCCCCACCTCCGTCTCCTCCTCCTGTGCCCTGTCCGGCGCCCGCAGACTCCCCTTCTTTTCCCCCTCCTCCACCTCCACCTGCCATGCAGCTCCACCCCAGCCCCTACACCCTAGACTGGCACACTACTGACAACAGGTAGGACAGCATGAGCAAACTAAATTATATGCTATCCTTTACTTAATTTGTTCAGTATTTTCCAGCTTGACTAGCCTTTGTCTCATTCAGTTGTGTCATGTACCCCCCAGTGAGCACGTATCTTGCTCTGTGAAACAGCAACCTTTCTGGGGTGGTTTTTTTTGTCTTTTACATCCAGTAATGTTTATACATATATCTGGAGCATATTATTGTAACTTATCAATTGAAAAATGTCTGTTGCAATAACACCCAAAGAGATGATTGTATTTTTATCCAGCATTCGACTTCATATTTTCATTCATATTTTCACTATATCTCATTGCAAAGCCTACTTATTTAATGGAGTGATCGTTAACAGTATCACCTCACGTCGTGTTTGAATTGGCCCAACAAGTAACTGGTGTCTCACTAAGTCCTTTCTCAAGAAGAAGAAATAAATTGGAAAGAAAAAGGCAAAGATCTCCATGCTATGAAGTTGTTAAATCCTTACAATTCAATCTTACTAGAGTGTCTCATACAGTAGGTCTGAGTCATGCACTATGATCCTACAACTCTGAAGGAGACTAGCAGTTCCTGTTTCAGCTGGGGATTTTGGTGTCTAATCGCCAACATTAAGCCGGAAGCAGGTGACATCATGTTCTTATGTCAACACCACCCACGCAGGAAGCCCATTGGTCTATTTCTGGATTCTATTTAAACATTTTAAAATGATAACCAATCAGATCCCCTGGTGACTTCTTCTTTGTTCGTCTTTGGTGACCAAATTGTTGGGTTTTTTGTTTATTATGAAAACTACGACATTAATACATTTATTGATGTCTTCGCGAGGGAAGAGGCACAGGTAAGTTGCTATGGAGCGTTTGCCCACTAATGTAGCTGTTAAAGTACACTATGTTGTACACACACACACATGAACTTTAATGGCTTCAACTCTTCTTAGAAGGCAGCCCACAAGGTTTAGAAGTGTGTTTAGGCAGCATTTGACCATTCTCCCAGGAGAGCATTTGCAAAATCTGGTAGTAATGTTTAATGAGAAAGCTTGGCTCACAGTCTCTGCTTAAACTTATCCCAAAGGTGTTCTATTGGCTTAAGATGCTATTCATGTCATGCCCTTTGTGCACTGGATTTATTCATTTAAAGGAGTGTTCCGTTTTTGTATTGTTTTGTTTTGACTGGTAAATATTTTGGTGAACAACACATTAGCAAATGCTACAACATAATGTAACTATAATATAGTAAATTATAATGTTAAGTCAGGATGCTTTGTCTGGCGCACAAATATTCAATTTACCATCAAATAAAACATAGTAGAAAATTCCCCACAGCTGACCAACTACAACAAAGCATTAGGTATTTTGATATAACTGCAGTACAATTGGGAGCGGGTCAGGTTAAATAAAAGGAAGACATGTAGATACAGAAGTCTTTGTATTACAGTATGATCTCACCGAGCTAAACTGTAATCCTTTCAAGGGGAAGAGGAAGTTACCACAATCTGTATGTTGACTCACAACAAAAATAGCCTTTATGCCTTTGTTTGTCAGCCTCCTGGTACTGGTCACTTTTTGATAGGAATCAGTGATATAATGTACTACTCTTAGATTTAATAGTCACACGTGTATTAGATCGATGCATATGTGTGTGTGTGTGTGTGTGTGTGTGTGCATGCGCAATGTGTTATTCCCACAGTTTCTTCTGCCTGATCTCATCATACACAAACACACAAACCATCTGATGAGGAGGCAGCTCCCGGCATAACTCTGGACAATGGCATGTGACTCCCAGAACATGTGGACAAAGAGAGGAAGACATTCAATAAACTGTGTTTGTGTGAAGGAGAGGGACATTTTGTACAGTCTCTGTCTGTGTGTGATTAATTCACACTAAGCAAATGTGCGGATGAGAATACAGCAGTTTTGAAATTTACTGAACTGCAAGCATAGTAGCTGTTGGCTGATTATATAGGCGCATGTGTTTATACACTGACGCTGAGCACTCATCAAACACAGCCGTCGTGTGCAGGATTTGTGTATGTGTGCTGTTTTATCTGTGTCAGCCCTCACTCTCACATGTTCCACATTGCCATTTGATTGAACAGGAGTGACTATCATTTCCTGTCCAGCTCCCGTCTCATTTCCTCTCTTCCTCTTTCTGTCACCTAGGTCAAATCTATACAACAGCATCTCCTTTCTCATTCACGGCTCACTTCCTCTGAACAGGATTTTCTCAGAGACAGATAATGAAAATTTTGTCAGTCACACTGGGTTCATCCTGAAAATGAGTAGGGTTAATACTGTTCATGAAGTGATTTAAATGACTAACTTTTAAGTTCCTCCTCAGTGTACTCCTGGTGGTCTACAAATGGTAGTTTTATTGTCTTGGATTCAAGATTAATCCTAGAGGGAAATTATTTTTGGCATGTTACAGCAGCTCTCTATTCAATCAGAAAGAAAGAAAGAAAGAAAGTGACTATAACTAGAAAAGATTAACACCTACATAAACACATATTTTACAGAACAATAGGCAAAAAATTAAAAACTGGACATCATTCTACTCTCAACTACAACCTGCAGAGGGTCCACACCAAGAACAGAGCCATCCCTCTTAATTAAGTTTTAATCCACAAAGCTTTCCTACAATATACATCCTACAACCACTGAGTAATCAGAGAACTTCTGAAGGTGGCAAAGCTCTGACTTGTATCTGATGTCTGGGGTGTAGAGGGTGAAGAGGAATGTGGCGCTCCTGTGCTGCCAAAGACAAACAGTTCTGCGTGCAGACTTAGTGGGGGGCGGCTAGTGAGGTAGTCCATAATCCAAGAAATCAAGGAAGTATTGACCAGCATGTTTTTTTATTTTCTCTTTCAGCAGTGCAGACTGGATTGTGTTAAATGCACTGAAGATATATAAAAACACAATTCTATAAAGCGGATTCTTTTTCACGCCAAGTTGGGGCTGGTAGACAGGGGAGTTCTTATTCACATGGATCAAGCGACTTTTTCCATCCAAGAGGAACTCTCTCCAGATGCAGGCTCAGGTTGAAAAGGGTTCACACATAGCTGGGGAGCATAGGCTTTCAGCACCCTGGGACTGACTCCATCAGGTCCTGTAGTTTTTGTGAGGTGAAGTCTGTTCAGCTCTCTCCTTCTGTGCGTGGTGGCTGAGTCGTGTGGGGGAAGGGCAGAGGCTTCTATTGTGGAGCTGAGGTGAGCTGGCTCTGAGGCTCAATCCAGAATCTGTTAAAAAAATCATTAACTTGATTGGCCCAATCCAACATATGCCTGTCCCCTGTCCATTGGTTTCACAGACAGTGATGGTCCTCATGCCCCTTCACACCTCCCTGGTCTGCTGCTGGAGGCTCAGGCTTCAGTTTCCTCCTGTAGGCCTTCTTTCCCTCCCTGATCCCGACAGACAGTACCTTCTGAATCCTCTTCATTGCCTCCCAGTCACCAGATCTGAAGGCATATTTTTCTTCTCGTTCAGGATAGTTGTGATATCCTTGGTGACCCAGGGCTTGTTGTTGGCGAAGCAGTGAATAGAATAGAACAGAATGGCCTTTATTGTCATCGTACAGTGTAAGATTGGATTGCTACTCCTTTGGTGCACAAGACGCGAATGCGTAGAAAAAATACAATGATAGAGTGGAAAGTAGTTCAAACAATGATCAAACAATGATATACACTAAATATATACACGAGGTTGCAGCATTCTGTACTAAACAGAATAGTTAGTTAGTATAGTTAGTAGTGTATAGTTTTTGTGGGCACATGTGAGGACAAAATAAACTAAAATAGGAAAAAGTTTAAAATCTAGTCACTTCATTCATTTTATCTGTTTAGAGCATGAAAATGTAAATGACCTACATAAATCCTGCAGACCACATAGAGATTTGACAGAAAATCGTATTTTGATAAGAGTAAACTGTGGTAATATATTTACCACAGCACAGGAACAAAATCCATCGTCTTTCAGAGCTTTTGAATTGTAAATCATAAATGCCACAGAAAACGCCCTGGAGATAGTCTGCTGATTGTTTCCCTGTGCTTGTCTGAGATCAAAGCTCTTTAGAAATGTATATCATCTGTAAAACCCCTCCTCTGTCTCTTTGGCAACTTTCCCTGTTGTTTGAATGAGGTAGCAAAGACATACAAAGGGTGAGTGACCACTCTTTCTTCTTTATAGGAAAAAGAGAAACCACAGTAAAATGTCTGCAGTTTTTTATTAGGGATTTTATGGATCAAAATTATATCAAGCACAAGAGTCCCCAGTTCCCATACCCCCTTGAAGCTATTATTCATAATCAATATGTTGCTGCCCGAGCTGTGCTTTTCCTGAAAGAACACCACGCCCCTCCTGTTTATGCTTTTTGGGGGCATTTCTTTGCAATAGAGGCCAGAGAGCAAATACAAACCGAGAGTTCTGATGCTTTCTGTGACCAACATCCCACTGAGTAACCCCACAATATTTGTGAAATGTATTACATGTGTATCCATAAATCTGTTAAATGATTTTAAGTAGCTGACCTTTCTTGAGAATTCATGCAATATTTTACTATTTTGTGTCGAAACTCAATATCAGTGAAACTGAGGGATTCAACTGCTTTACTAAAAGAAGAATCTTTTTAGCGTAAACCTAAATTTGATAATAATAATATCACATGTTATTTGTGCGTGGCTCTCTAGAAACCAAGGACACCTTACACAGGATAAAATGTGAAAATGTATAAGCATAAAAGCGGAGTGTGTGTGTGTGTGTGTGTCTGTGTGTACACACCAAGGATTAAAATCAGTATCCAGAGAGTAAGCCATCTCAAACGGATGAGTTTTTAGTTTTGACTTAAATAGGGGAAGAGTATGTAAAGAAGATTGGCCAGGAGGAATCTACAGACATAAGAAAGGAAAACGGGAAATCACAAGAATCAAGGGATGACTTGACCTGAGATCTTGACTCCAGTGGGACTTGATGAGGAGGAAATCCCTTGCCCCCTAAAGAGGCTTCCTCATTTGGTCTTTAAAAACACATGGCTGCTGTGGAGCTTCAAATTATGGCTGATAGAAAACATATTCCCGAGCTGTATAGTTTGTATACTGCTTTTAAGGGAAATGTCAGACTGCCACTTGAAAATGAAACCTAACTTGTGTTGTGTACAACGTATAGTTTCTGAAAGTGTTAATGACTTTGTCACTCAAAAAGTAACGTACTGCCTATAACAAAAGCACAGGACAAAGTAGACTTTTTTCGCAATTTTCTACTGATGTCACAATAGCTGTGATTGTATAAATAAATAGACCATAAAATTAAAGAGAACAATGACAAATACCCAGTGCGAGTTCCCAGAAACAAAAAGACATCAGTTTCTTGATTTTGTCTGACAAAAAAATCCCCAAAGGGATCATTCATGTCTGCCTCTGAAATCTGCCTCTGATCTTCTGTGTCTCTTTCTCTCTGTAGTGATTTGTCCATGCGGTGGAGTCAGCTGTCCAGACCTTACTCCTCCACTGACCGAAGCAGTTCTCTTGGCTCCATGGAGAGCTTGGAAACATTGACACCCACCTCGCAGGCATACTCTGACTCCCATAACTCACCCGTCGACCCCATCCTCTTTAACAACAAAAGAGACTCTGCATACAGCTCTTTCTCTGCCAGCTCAAACACATCTGACTACGCAACAGTGCCACTTAGGCCTGGCGAGTCCTGCTCCATGGATAACCTCCTGCGGAGCCTGGGGCCAGCTTGTCAAGGCTACCCTAGTGGTGATGCATCAACCCATGTCCGCTCATCAGGTGAGGCCATGGATGAAGCACAGGCTACTGTACACAAATCCAGATCACTGACCAGGCTGCGACCAAAGCATGTTGAAGTAAAAGAGAGGCCTTCCTCTTGTTGTTATGAGAAAGAGCAAAGATCAGGAGACTTTGAGATTTTAAGAAATGGAGAAGGAAGGCCACAGAGGAAGATGAACCCTCCACAGCCTCCCACCAGAAAGGACAGTTTTAGGGCAACTCGAGGTCGCTCTAACGTTGCAAACAAACGTTGCTCTTCTGCTCCTGTTGAAATTTCCAGTGTACCTTCTTACTGTAGCAAGTCCTCTCTGAATGTTGAATCAGGAATTCACAATGGCTTTGATACACCACAAGACAGTGACAAAATTGGGAATTTAAAAGAAGACACCTTAAACACGCACTGTATCCAAAGACAGAGTGAAGACATTAGTCACCTTACATGTAACACTAGTTTTAAAACAGACCACACCTTAGAGACCCCCTTAGATCATCCCTCTGACCAAGTCACAGCCTTAGACTCCATCACCTCCTGTCGTCCTGGCTCTATTTCTGCAGAACCCTCCATAGAAGTTCAAGGGCAGTCTCATATGCACTCCAAGACCAAGCACTCCTCTATGTCACTGCACCGGCACAGTGCCCCTGAGAAACTCCTCGCTACACAACTGCAGTTGTTACAGTTTGACAATGACAGCACTTCACAGGAGCCTTACAATCCATTAAACTCTCCTGGTCCCTCCTTGTCTCCTTGTAGCAGCCAGCAATCCCTTTCATCACTTCAGCCAGCAAGAGAATACCAGCAAGCTTCCCAGGACCTTCTCTATACTCAATCAAACAAATGGGGAGGCAGCCATTGCTCGACCACAGGATCTGTGTTCTTGGAAAGAGATGGTGATGATGAACATTCAAATGAGAATCTCAAAGGAATGGGCGTAAACAGTGAGTCCCATTCCCCAGTTCAGCATCTCCAAAATTGGGGTCGCTCTATAAGTGTACCAGGGGAACCCAGTGAACCATCAAGTCAGGGAAGGTTGAGATCTGACCAGATATTGGACAAAGAATTTGAGCCTCTCAGTTCTGCTTCCAGTATCGACACGTTACTGGAAGAGCAGAGATCAGTGGACAGAGTAACAAGTAAAGGCAAAATGGAGGAAGATGTAAGAGAGCCAACAATTAAGAATTCAAAAGCATTCAGGAACCATCGACGTAACCGTCGCCGAAGTGAACGTTTTGCTACAAACCTCCGCAATGAGATCCAGAGGAAAAAGGCCCAGCTTCAGAGTAGCCGTGGCCCAGGGGGCTTGCTCTGTAGTGGGGAAACTGTTCAGGAGGAGGAAGGCCCAGACCTCAATGAGGAGGAAGCAGAACCAGACCTGCCTGCCCAGAATAGGCAAACCAAAGTTGCATTTGCCTCACCTGCATGTGCCCAAGATCTCAGGACCACAGCACGGGTTGAGAAATCAAGAGACACCTCATGTGAATCTAACCACAGCGTTATGCAGATCCAGTCTCAGTCAACAACAACCTACCCTCAAAATAATAACCCTTCCAATTCTGTTCAGATTTTGGACCCAGGTGTGCCTAGTTTTGGTGTTGGCATTCGAGTGGTTGAAGAACCAGCTCCTGCTGGTAAAGCACGCCGCTGGCGTTGGACTCCTGAGCATAAACTCCAACCAGAACCTGAACCAGACAGAAGGTGTGGAGCCTTGGCTGACAGGGGGTTAGGCGTCACAGGGTCACGACATGGGGTTTGTGCCTTTACTTCCTCATCCACCTCCTCCTCCTATATTCGCTCTACTTCATGTTCTCGGAAGGAGGAGTCTGATATCCTTCCGTTTGCAGACAGAATGAAGTTTTTTGAGCAGACAAGCAGGGGCCTGTCTGGATCAAACACTAGTCTGTCCAATTACAGACAGAAGAAACCCCCCGTCCATCCTGAACAGGGAGGGGAACCTGGTCTGTATCCAACCCAGAGAAGATATTCCTACCAGGGCGGAACTCAGCAGGAAAGCTCCCTGTTTTCAAATACAATGGAGGCTAGGAGGCAGTCTGTGAGTACAAGCAGAGAGAGGCAAAAAGAGAGGGCGATGGAGCAAATGAGGGAAAAGGAGGAGTGGGAAGAAAGATTGAGAGAAAGGGAGAGGCAGAAGGAAAAGGAAAGACAAGAGAGAGAAATGGAAATGGAGAGGGCGAGGCTAAGGGAGATTGAACAGGGGAGAGAACGTGAGGAGCAGGTGATACTGTGGGAAATGGAGAGAGAGAGGGAGTTGGAGAAAGAAAAAGAGATGGAGATAACCAGAGAGAAGGAAAGACTCAAAATCATGAGAGAAAAAGAGCTTGAGAGAGAAAGGGAAGAAGATAATCAGCTCATCTCACAGCAGGAGTTTTACTGCAATTCTGGCACCAAAGAAAGACAAGACTTCCAACTCAAGGACAACTTCCAGCCCCAACTTCAGGTGTTCTCCTATAGCCAAACCCAAACCCAGGTCCAACGATCAGCTTTTCGCCCAGTCAGCATGGCCTCCTGCTTTCCAGAGAACCAACAACCTTTGCATCAGGGATACACAGTGAGGAGCTACACACCTACAGAGGTAAGACTGCTCTTACTCAATAAAAAATCTAAGATTCACTTTCAGTAACACAAACTCAAACACTCACAGGCATCCCTAATGAAAGATATGCTGTTATCCTGATGAAGGGTTTATTTGGCGTCAAAGGTTGACTCCAAAAGAGTCAGGGTTTTTCCTGGTAAGCTCTCAGTAAGAGTCTGTTGTCCTGGGATCTAGATTATAAAATTGACCAGAGGGGTCAAGTAACGAAGCACTTTTACTTCATTACTGTTCCTAAGTATATTTTTCAGGTATCTGTACTTTACTTAAGCATTCCTTTTCTCCTTTATTCCCTACATTTCAAGAGAAATATCTGTACTTTTTACTTCTTACTCGTTACTTCCATTATGAAGACAATGCAACAAAAACGCTGTAACAAAATGGGATAAATTTACAGCGCGGACCGAAAGCGCATAATAGTGCAGTGTAGCGTCCCCCTCCCCCTTTCCTTCACACTGTAAAACACTACAAACTACAGACCTGTTCTATGGAAAAGGGAACCTGAAATGCCGTCTCATGTGATCTGGCCTCTACAAAAAGTGTAATTTAATAAAATTTACCTGACTTCCTGGGAAGTCACACAATGAATACGCAGAAGCGTGGGGGGGTGGGGCGCCCCCCTTGTATAGAAGGGGAAACACTGGTAGTTATAAGCAATAAACATAGATATGATTTTAAGGTATCATTCTGGAGCATTATAATGTAATACCACACATAACTTACCAATCTATACCTATAATAATTTAGAAAATGTACAATCCAAATGACATATCAGTGATCTGCACTCATTGGTGATCGTATCGGAATCGGCAGCAAAAAACCTAATCAAAACATCAGTTCAATCTATGTTATCTTGTTTGAAAGACTAGACAATATCAGAATTTCTGAATCATCTTTCTGAACCAACACAGTGCAGGTTGTGAACAAAAGAAGAAATGTCATGTATTTTGTATGACTAGAACTTTTTTTATCATCAAAAGGCATTTTGTATCATTAAAGGTGAAAATTGTTTTTTTTCGTTTTATACTTAAGTACATTTCAAAACCTGTACTTTTTACCTTTTACTTAAGTAAAGGATTTCAACCTGCACTTTTACTTTTACCAGTAAAAGTGCAGGTTTTGCTGGTAATATCTGTACTTCTACTTAAGTAGAGAATGTGAGTATGTTTGACACCTCTGAAATTGACTTTCAAATCTAGTGTGGAGAGACAGACAGCAAAATATGGTCAGAAAGAGTAGAGGGCTAAACAGGACATACTCCCAAAGTATCTGTTGTTAGATTGCTTAGTAGACCAAATTCAAACAATTATCCTGACAAAGTTTTGCTTTTTAAAATGTTTAAACTGTGATCTTAGTGAAAATGTAGTCACTAGCATGTAAATTGATTGACTGGTCAACAACATCTGACACCTTCCATGTATCCAATAAAAGATTGGCTTGAACCTACCCTTTCATCATGGCATTAACCTTGTGAGATCAAGGACTGAAGATCTTGGAGCAAGGTGCTGCAGTTGGTCTCCGGCAGCATAACATCGGGAATGATCCTGTCAATTTGACATTACAATTTATACTCGATAGTCACGATATATATCATTTACTATATTTCATGTGGAACACACCACTGTAATAAACAGTACGGTCCCCAGTCCTTTATCTAGTATATTGCAGTTATGAAAACCGTTTCTTTGTGACTGGAGCCTCTATTTAGGTTTGTTTATTCAGCTTTGCTGACTTGTTGTAGTCGATGTCCATTACATGTGTGTTTAGCGTTGTCTAAACGCTGCACTTTGTTCCGAACAGTGTTCAGGCTATTGAAAGTAGTATATAAAACTCAGTATCATAAAAACAAAACAGGTTTTTGGTATGAACAGGTATACCTCCCAGTACTAGTTGTGATTGCATTTACTGACAGTTATGTTTACAATACAATCTAAACTTTGCAGCTCACTGAAAGCAGACTGTGGTTTTTGGCTGAACTGAAATGTAAACTGGAGACTCGAAACTATCTTGGTTCTACCAGAAAAAGATCGAGTGGCCACACTTGGATGTCAGAGCAAAGTGGCAACTCGGTCCAAGTACTCTATGGCTAAACTGTTGGTTTTAAGTTGAATCTAGCATGCTGCATGTGGTTAAGGTCTAAAAATCTCTTTGGAAATTCAGCAGATCATTGACGTAGTTAATAGAGCTGAAGGAGATTAGGCAACATCAGTGGACACAGTGTCAGCGATAATGGCAGGGTTGGGTTACATCTGTACCACAAATAGATTTGAGTTACTCTGCAGGGGGGAAGCCCCTTGTGTGAGTGAGTCTTGCTGTGTAGAAATGTTAGGAAATATTTTAACTGAAATGTTTTTGAGAAAATTAGATTAGATTATCTTTTACATTATATTTTTACATTACATTCTATATACACAGGGATGAAAGATGCATAATCCTCATTAAAATCTAAATAAAATGCATTCACAATGTTTTTGTGAAAACGTTTGATTGCAAGATTAGATTTTAGATTCTGATAACTTTAGTATGAACTCGGGCAAGAATCGCTGGATTAAATGTACGTTTTCAGCTGCTGTATGAGTGAGAGTAGTCGGTCAAAGAGAAACCTGTATACCATAGCAATATGTCAGCTATAAATGGTACTAGATTCAGGATTCAGGTTTATTCTTATCGTATGTACAGAGTACAGCGTAAGAGCACAATAAAATTCTGTCTTTGCAATACAAAAAATAAACAGTTTTAGCTGTACTAGTACTTTACTAGTTTGCCTGATGTGAAAACCAAAAAGCTTTTCTGGTAAAAATGGTGACATTCCGCAGAAATCACCTCCACCCCACGAATCTTATCACCATTGAAGCATATGGCAGGGTGGAGTGGCAGACCCACTTCCCATCTGCTGGAACGTGTGCTGACCAACACTTTGCACTAGACTGAAACCTTCCTTCATTCCTTTGGTGTCATTAACCGGCTTTAAATCTCTTCCACAGACATATCCCGCCCGGCAACAGGACACAACCAAGCTCAACAGGAAGTACAGCCTGACGGAGAGGTGAGCCACTTCCTTAAGGAACCACAGACTACAAACGCAGACACATGCAGCCGTATGAAGTCATATTTCCCTGTCTGACTTGATTATCTCATGTACATCTCTTGCGGTGCAGGCACACACACTTGCTCATCTCTGTCTGATTATCTCTAAGTGAGTCCCCTGGAGACTTTATGTGGGACTCGTCTCATGGTGCACAGACAGGAATTCACTCATGCCTGACTGTGATTTGAGTGTAATGAGCTCTAACTGTGCAGGGCAATCATCCATGCTTAAAATGTAACCGTAGCAGTATGTGGCTTGATGGTGATTCCTGTGTTTTAACATGCAAACTGGCCTCTGCTCATTTTTGACCTGGGACTGAAAGAGTAAAAGGGAAACTTACTGTAACACTATCATTCAACCATCGTCTCGGTCTATTTGTGTTTGAACTGTTGTTCTTAAACTATTAATTAAATCTTATATGATTTTACTGTCTTTGCATCACAGGGACTACCCGAACTGGAGGCAGGAGCACAGGCCACCACAGGTTGTTGGTCAGTACCAACATCACCCCAACCAGGGTCGACAGGGTCATGGACAATTCGATGGCAGCAGCAGCAGCAATGACCGCAACGGATACGCCTCTACCCCCCCTCCAGCTCCTCTCTTACACCGAGGACGAGCCATGTCTGAAAATGACCTGCGCTTTGACAGCAGCCACCACTGGTCCCTGTCCGTTTCTATGGCGGCCAGTCAGACGCTGAGTGAGGTGGAGGAAGGTGCGGGCGGTGTCAGGGGTGGAGAACCGGCAAGCACTGCCAGGCAAAACAAGAAGAGGTTGCCGCCCCCACCACGGCCACCTCCTCCGAAGTGGGAACAATTCCATCGCAGGCGTGCATCTCACCACGCCCTGTTCTCCACTACGTCCTCTTCTTCTGCTGCTGCTGCTGTTTCACACCCTGCCTCACCCCCACAGGGGCACTATATGACTCAGGCCTTATCATACTCCCAGTCATCTGAAATGTCCAGGCAAAGGTCCTACAGTCTTCCTCCAGAGAGGCAGGAAGTGGCAGAGGGCTGCCATCGCTGTAGCTGCAACCAAACCCAGGAACATACATTTGCCCAGAATCAACAGCATCACCCGTATTCCCCTGGCCCGCCCACTCAGAACCAGCGTCAAATGCAGGAGCACCATCTGCCTTCTCACTCTGATCTGAATCAGGCTCGGTGTCAGGAACAGCCGTTTACTGCTGCTCCACACAGTCCTGTGCTCTCCGGGAGGTCCTTCAGACCAGTTACTCCACCCCAGAGAGAGGACAAACACAACCTGCAGGGCATGTATGTAGACCAGCAGGAGAGAGCGGAGGTTTTGCCTCCAGCACCAGAGAACAGTGTGAACAGGTGAATCATGCAGGAAGATCATTTGCTTTTATTAAAACATTTGAAATTTGTTTATTTAATTTGGTTATTTGTGTGGTTGCAGTTTGCCTGAAAATGACTTCAGTGGATGTCCTGACCAGGCCGGATTAACAGAAAGACACCACAAACAACAGCACAGTGTGAGGCCTGGAGTGGAGTGGGAGAGATCTCTGTCTCCCAAAGCCCATGGCGACACAACTCGGCCCCCAGCTGCAGAGAATGGAGACGTTGGTGGGGTTGCGCCTTCTGCGTCTTACCTTGCTATGGAGCAGCCTCCACTGCACAGTATGACCCGAGGTTTCCAGAGTGTCGAGCAGCAGAAGACTGAGGAGCCAGGAACAGAATCTGAGACGACCCTTAGCCCGAGTCCTGCACACAGCCTGGAGGTGGACCTCGATGTCCCCATGGAAACAGACATCGACGATTTCCAGGAGGAAGAGTTGTCAGTGGTGGATGAACCAATCACCAGCGAGCTCCCGTGCTTCGCACTGCCGGTTACTGTGCTGGAGACGGACATCGACACCTTACCGGATTCTGAGGCCTCACCGTCAGGCAGGACAAGGGCAGACAGTAGCTCTGTGGAGGAGGAGCTGGAGGCCAGGGAGGAGCTCTTCCCGCAGAGCAGTGAGGGAGAGTCGAGCATGGAGAGCTGGAGAGGAGCCTACCAAACCATGGAGCCCAACACCGACAGCTTGGATAGGTAACAGAGTCAGAGTGGCGCGCGCGCACGTGTGTGTGTGTGTTGTCCATGAGTTACACAGACCATTTGATTTGTACAAGACCTAACTGTCACTTAGCTCATTGTCTCCTCCCACAGCCTGGAGTGCAGCCTGTGCTTCTTTTCTCCGTTAAGTTTAAAAATAGTGTTTCTACCATCGCAGGTGCCAGTCGAGCATCTGTTGCCCCACAGATCATGTTCTACTTCGGTTAAACCTACAAAAACTGCATTGTAGTCATACTCTAAGCTTCTACCTATGTAGTAGACATTTTCTTCAGCTGTGGAGCGACCTTTAATCACCTTCTCTTCTCTTCAGTTTGGTCAGATTGTTTTTTGTCCACATGCTAAAAGCTGAAATTGTTGAATGTTTTTTTGTTTGTTCCATTTGCTTGTTTAGAGTTCAGATGTTTTCCATCTGCTCCCAGTGCTTCTGCCCCTCTCACTAAGCCCAGATAATTGATTGGGTTTCTACCTTAAAGTATATACTCCAGTATTCACTGTGTTTTATGCCTGTGTGTCTACTTTATCGCTCTGCTTGAGTGTTTTATCTCTGGCTAAGTAAAATAAACTCTCCTCGCTGTGCCTCTTTCGCTCTCAGGCGGTCCGGTGCGAGCTCCAGCTGTTCGTCCTATTACAGCACGTCAGCAGCCAAGGCTCAGCTTCTGTCGCAGATGAAGGACTTCGCCGATAACAGAGAGAAGGACAAGGATGATGAGCTGACTTACAAGGTAACACCGGCAGCTACTGTCTCGCTGTTTAACTAGACGTTCTGGGCAATCAGTGTTTTGTGTTTGCTGTACTTTTTAGACACGCGTTGCCTGGTATTTTCACGTTTTGTTCAAACAGTTGTTCTTCTGTCGTGCAGAAGCAGCTGATGGAGAGCCTCCGCAAGAAGCTGGGAGTGCTGAGAGAAGCTCAGAGGGGGCTGCAGGAGGACATCAGAGCCAATGCACAGCTGGGAGAGGAGGTGCGGAGACGGCTCACCTGCACACTGCTGCATGTTGCTGATATTTTGCCATTAAACTAATTGATTAATTGTCCACACTTTCCTATTTCCACATATTAAGGAGACATTTCACCTCCTTTGTTGAGGAGTGAGAATACAGCACGATGTATGATTTACAAATTGTGAAGATCTTTAAAGCAAAGATGTGATTAGGGGTTGTATAAACTGATTTGCCTACTTTGACAAAGAATGAAATGATTGCCACTATGAGTGGTTCGCCTTAGAAAATCTTATTAAATCCAACTTTAACAATATGTTTACAGCTCCGGCGCTCAGTCTTACCCCTCTTACTTTAGTCTTTATCTTGAATTGAGTCACACCAAGCTGTCTGTCCTCAGGTGGAGAGGATGGTGGTATCTGTGTGTAAGCCCAACGAGGTGGACAAGTTCCGAATGTTCATCGGCGATCTAGACAAGGTGGTGAGCCTGCTGCTCTCGCTGTCTGGAAGGCTGCTCAGAGTGGAGGCCACGCTGGACACGCTGGACCCTGAGACCGAGCACGACGAGAGGGTGGGTGAAAGCAAAGGAGCAGCGGACGTTGAGTGGGAAAATATTTTACGATTCACGAGCAGCATTTAAGCAGAAGCCACTAGGACAGAAGTCTTAAGGATAAAAATATTTCATATTAATATCATGTTTAGATGAGCTGAGGCAGGAAGCAGGGAGCCGGGTGGTGGGAACATAATTAGAGGAACTGAGGTGAAAAAGTCTTCACATAAAGAGGCTTTTTAAAAGAAACCCCTCTAATCGTGCCTGTGACTCTCTCGTTGCCCTCTAGCTCCCCCTGCAGGAGAAGAAACGTCAGCTCATGAGGCAGCTTTCCGAGGCTCAGGACCTGAAGGATCACGTTGACCGCAGAGAGCAGGCAGTAAGCCGCGTGCTGGCCCGCTGCCTCACTCCCGACCAGCACAGAGACTACAGGTGCAATACATTACAAACCTTATGATTGGTTCTAGTGTATGTTAACATATATTTAAAAAGATGTGCACGTCCTGGCTCTTTGATGGATGCAACTAACATATTTTCAATGTTGTATGTTACATCCAACAGCAATTAGTGCTTATATTTTAGCCTCTAATAATACATATTTTATTTACATACATGTTAAAAATGTTTATCTCTCCACAGCCACTTTGTGAAGATGAAGGCCGCTCTGCTGGTGGAGCAGAGGCAGCTGGAGGACAAGATCCGGCTAGGAGAGGAGCAGCTGAGGGGGCTGAGAGAGAGTCTGGGACTGGGCCTAGGAATAGGCATGGGAATGTTGATGGGATATGGACAATATTAAAACACAACCAACAATAGGAAGCACGCATGTCATTTTGTTTAAGGACTAGTTCGGTAAAGACAAATTCACTTTCTCGCTGAGGGTCAACTAAAAAGGTGGACACCAGTGTCACCAGCAGCTAACCAGCTTGGCTTCAAGTATGGGAACGGCGTGGAATCCATTTTCCAGGACCTCTTAGAACATTATATATAAATTCACAGGGAGTTATGGACAAGACGACGTTCACTGGGTGTAGGGATTTCCTACAGGCTGTATGATACTCTTTAGTTATGTCCTGGCTGTGGCTTTATGTGTAGCATCCCATATTGTCCCAAACCATTTCACTGACAATTAGCTAATTCTGGAAACAGCTGGAAACAGCTGGAAAAAACGCCTAAATCGGACTCAGGCACTGGATGATGGAGACCAAATTACACCAGTGTGTCAAAAAGAAATAAGACGGGACTGCTGAGAGAAGAAGTTTGCTCTGTTTTGTAGAGCGGGACACAGAAACATCAACAGCTAGTCTCTGGACCTGAGCTTTGAGAGCAGCGAGCATGTTGACAGGTAAAGGGAACAATTTCATTACTGAAGTCTTTGCTGCGGGCGAAAAACCCACAAATATTACAATGTTTTTTTTTAACTAAGTCAAAGACTTAGGAAAACTAAAGAGACTGAAGTAGAGATAAATACTGATCACCTTCTGCTTCACACTTTGTGTACTGTAAAACTGTCCTCATGACACAACACTACTATTCTACAGCACAGCATCACACTAAGTTGCCAAAGATGATTTTGCTTGTTGAATGTGTCACTGAGACTATTTTTTGTGTTTTCTGTTGTATTGAAATCTCCCGATTCAGAGAATCCAAGGAGACCTTTGTTTGGTTTGGTGCTCAACACTAAGAAACTGCTTCCGTTAACATCCTGAAATGCCATTTGCAGCATTATTACCATTGAGAAACAGAATTTCTCTGGGTGACACTTGCAATCAGCAACATATAAACTGTATTATCTAGCGTAATATCATATCACTTTGTATTCCTAGTTACTGTTACATGGATGTAAC
The DNA here is from genome assembly GCA_032359275.1 of Microctenopoma steveboyesi. NCBI lineage: Eukaryota > Metazoa > Chordata > Actinopteri > Anabantiformes > Anabantidae > Microctenopoma > Microctenopoma steveboyesi. Next base: position 8,757,973 of record JAUMHF010000010.1, on the reverse strand, counting down.
GTGTTTTACTTTGTGGAGTTTGAGACGCCACCAACGTGTTATACTGTCACGTCAGGACTGTTATGTACAGAAGACTCTTGTGTTTATAATGTATACCATGTGTGTATATACTGATTTTGATTTTTTAGAAATGACTGGAAATGAAAAGACAGATAAGAGTCGAGGTTTACTGTATATTTTGATGGGAATTAAGCCCTGGTTGTTTTTAAAGAGAGAGTTAGAACTGCCATTTATTTACCCATATCACCGATTTCTGCTGCTCCCAATTTATATTTCAGTACCAGTTAGTATTAACAGGAGACCTTTTGGTAATGTATTTATTTACTTTCTTGCTGAGAATTTGACATCTCTCCTAAATATGTATGTGGAATATGAAATCGCACCCGGGGAAACCCTTAAGCTATGCTAAGAAAGACTTGGCATAAAGACTGAAAACTGGTGAAAAGCTTCTCTCCAAAGGCAACTAACTAGTTGATTAACCTTTAATTAATCTTAATTGATTTGAACCAGTCAGTGAAGTCACTTGTAAGTCCAAGAGTCCAAAGACCCAAACACTGGAGTTTCTCACATTTAAGAACATGGAACTATACAACTTATATTCTAAAACAGTGGTGTAAACAACAATGATAAAGTTGCCTTTGCTCATGTTGCCGGTCTTTATACTAAAGTTAACCAGCTGATGGATTTAACTTCATACTTAATATGAGAGTAGTATCAATCTAGTGAATCCACCTTCAACAAATACCCAAAATGCCAGAAGCTGTTTTAGCAGTGTGAATTGCTATAAAGACATGTCCAGATATAGATATGTTTTCCCAAATTGTAAATTATTTTTGTCAAATGCAGAAATCAGTGTCTTGAGATTTGTGATCTTGCCAATGTCTCCTGTGCTTTAACCACTGTCCTCTATCTGGACAGGTGCCATTTTATCGGGTTCAGCAGCGAGAGGATAAATGGGGTATAAATATAAAAGCAAAAGTAATCGCTTCTTAGAAAGATATGAGTGATTTGTGAGAAGAACTGTATATTTTGGCTGCTGAAAGGTGATGTGTTGAAGTGGGTTCATGTGTTAATGCAGCAGCTCTTCTGGCAAGAAGCAGCACATTTCCAGCTTAAAGCATATTAAAAGTTTTACACTTGGTTTTGTTTTCCTAATTTCTGCTTTCGTTGATGATTCCTGCTGTTTTCATACCAAACGTCCTATAAATGCGTGTTCATTTTTCGTTCATTACATTGCCTTCTTGTCTTATAGCAGCCAAAACTTTCCTAAACTGACTGGAAACGTATTGATGTGATAAGCAAGAAAGGAAGTTGCTTGTAGGACCAGTAAGAGCGAGTTCATCTGTTCATTTGTTACCGTGCAATTCAGCTTTATCTCAAAGCCTTTTCTGTAAAATGCAGTATGAAAGCATTTTTTGTAACTGCAAAAATACCTGTGTGAGGAAAATGTACCATAAATAATAATAATAGTATTTTAAACTAGCTTTGCGTGTACTGTTGTGATTTATGCCCTCCTGGGTGGATAGTGTCTTAATGCTGCCTCAGCGTCCAGTGCCGAAATGTATTTCCTTTAGGGGGGGGGGGCGCTGTTGTTCGAATGTGGAGGGAAGATTAAGTAAATACGGCTGAGGTTAAATGGAGGTTGACAGATGATGAGTGCAGAGCTGAGACTCATTCAGCGCCTCTCAAGGAGCTGGTCAGGAAATGAATCTAAGGGAAGTTAGTGTTTATGGCATTAATACAGATGATGTCCTGTTGAGTGGAGGCTCTTTAAATCAGTTCAGCTGAGCTGTCACAGCAGGGAGCGCTAAAGTATATTGATGTTCTTGTGGTGTGTGGACTGTCAGAGGAAAAGTATAGAACCATTTCTAGACTAAAACCAACCAGTTGACAATATAAAACTATAGAGGTGGATTAAGGATGACTTTATTGAAGTGCCTCTGTAAAAGTCAGCCCCAGAAGCATTGAAAAAAGAGCATTTAGAAATGAAAACTATTGGGCCCAAAGGACACAAGTGCAGAAGTGAAACAACATTCTTTTAATACAGAGATTACAATATATGGAAATCAGTCAGTGAGAGGGAGCCAGCACCCTCTTAGCAGACAAAGTGTAACATGGTACTGCTTCTATTAAAACTATAAACTGACTCTTGTATAATTACTTGTAACAGAAACATATTTGTTTCCACTTTTGTCCAATTGAAGGTTCCTACAAAACCAAAATTAAGAACGCTAGAGTAGATATAGTATGTAATGTGTATGGGTACTTTAGTAGAACAGGCGTCCACAGCATGTGATTCAAGAAAAACGTGGTGATCTAATAATCGGGAGGAACCTACAAAGTCCACATATGTATTACACAGCAAGAAACAGTGACATGATAAAATCCTTTCTGTGTATGAGAACTGTGTTTTTTGTCCCGTCCCACCCTGACTTCATTTCCCATAGTCCTCAAGCGGTCGGAGAGTGCATCTGTGAAATGTTATTTTACAGGATAAGATATGGATCTTTCAGCTGAGAGGTGCTGTTATAGCTGTTTTAGCGCCGAGGTGATTCATAAACACAGAAATGTGTTGGAGTAGTTTTGTTTGGCCTCGCAGCAACAGAAGTAGTGCTGGTGGACAGGAGGGTTGCTGGCCTGTGGAAATAATAGAGAAAACAGCTGTTGTAGAAGTGAAGAATCTGCAGTTTTGGGGGACTGAGGGAAGTCATTTTTCTGTTTGACCCAGATTGAAGAACACGAAAGCTGGAAATGTAGGGAGAGCTGTAAGCGAGAAGGACTGAACAGGAAACATAAGCAGTTGATTGGGAGGGTGAAGGGATCTATATCTAAGAACACAGAGAAAGGTACAGCAACTAAGCAGAGAAAAGATAATGAAAACTTCATTATCATTATAGATAATAATAACATCATTAACTTTTATGACTAGTTGCACTCTGTTAGGGTAGAAAGGGAGGTGATGGGAAACAGAACCACTAAAACAAAAAGCACAGGGACGCAGACTAGAAAAAAGGTTTCGGTTGGTCCTCAGAGTGCAGCAGAGTGTGGGGAGTGGAGTAAGAAAGAAGATGAATGGGTGGGAGGTGTGCAGAGAGAAACAAGATATCAAGTGAAGTAATGGTGAGGAAAAGAGCTGCAGCCATAATTAGGTTATGTAGTGTTCTATTACAGGTGCAGCCACAAGGTGTCGCACATTTCATATGTACCCTGAAACTGTCCAATCCACCGCAAAAACATTTTACACTAATACACTAATAACACTACACTAATAATAAAACATAACGTCAGAGCAATGTTTTGACCACAGTTTACACTTCACAGGCATTTACAGGTAAAAATACCCACTTGTTTATAACAATTTACATAATGTGGTGTTTTCATTTTCACAGCTCCGTGTTTAACGCCGTTAATCGATTAGTCGAACTGCTCCACTGACCCAGCTGGCGAGCGGCACATCGGCACTCGACTGATATTCCTGGTTCGTCAAGACACAAATGATTGGACAGTTAAACCGGAAATGATATGACTGGGGCTTCAAAGTAAAACTAAATGTATGGGAAGAGAGAAGTTATTTCACCAACTACACGTGAAAAATACGAATAGGTCAAGATGCGACCAATCTCTGACTATAAAACTGTAAAATATACACCCTCTGGCAAATATCTGATACACATTGCGTAAAAATGCAGCGGAAGTGGCAGCTAGTTTTATCTACCACCACGCTACCTTGACGTTTGCTGTGTAAGTGTAAAAACATCAGCATCTGCGAAGAATTTAGCTGTTTTTTTTAACCGCTTTGGATATCCAAGCAGGGTTATTGCTGAAATCAAATGTTCTCCACTGCGTTTTAGCAGACACAGGATTATTCTGTAAGCCTTTGGTTTACATGAACTACTGTTCACATGATAACCAGCCTACAGGGGGGGGACGGCTGCGGCGGGGCAAATCCGAGTCACAAGACTTCTTCACTGAGCTGGACGGCTGCTTTCCCCCCTCACAGGTAAACCAGGGGCTCGGTTACCGCTTTCTACCCGTCTACATGCATAAAACCAGGCGAATATCGGTGGGGTGAGCGTGTTGTCAGCTTTGGCGTTAACTACTGCGGGTCAGCGCGGCGGCCGTGTTTGACAGGCTGGGTAACAGCTAAACGTCGATGCTAGCGTTGGGCTAATGGGATTTTTCGTCAGCAGCAGCTGTATATATATACATGTTTTTTCACCGAGAGGCGCCTGTTCGGCCTGTTTTCAGCTCCTCTCGTCGAGTTTTTTTAGGAGGTGTAGAAGTGCAGAAGCGCGAGCGGAAACGGTTGCGAAACTCTGAGGGGAGATAAACTCAACTGTCCCGTCCTCGTCTCTCAGGAGCCCCCGAGCCTAAGACTCCCACACGGCGAGGGTCGGAGGTTATAGACACTAGTCTAGCTTTCCCCGTCCTCCGCTGCCAGCGCTTCACTTCAGGCGAACTTAAAAGAGAAAACTCAGATCTTAGCTAGCACCCCGCAGCTTTAGGCTATAATCCACATCCACTGCGCTGCCCGCAGGATTTGAAGGGATGGAAAACCCCGGCTACCGAGCCGGGAGCTTCGACGGCCTTCATCACCCGAGTGACGATGATGATGACGAGATGGTGGACATCGCGGGAGCCACGCTGGATTTCTCCTCCACGGACGACGTGCCTCCTCTCAGCACAGGTAACCCAGCACGCACAGGGCTCACCTGATAAACGGGGACCTGAATATGACCACATATTCAGTCAGGTACACTAACCCCTGAGCTGCGTGACCTCCAGTTCTAGCTGCTGCACCAAAACCACTCACACTACATTAATCCTATTTCCTATTGGTGACACAGAGTTGTGACATTATGTGAGAAGATCTATTTTGTGTGTGTGTTAGTGGCCTTGAAGTAGTTTTCTACTGATAAGATATATCTGCAGCGCGCTGTGTATGTGTGTCCATCACATGCTTTTAGTCATATGTCCGAGCAATCAGTTACTACATGCTCTCTACAGTTAAGCACTCATAAACCTACTGTATCTGGTACCCGGTTAAAGATGAAGTCGCCAGTTTCACACACTCTTTCACACACACACACACACACACCAAACTCCTACAGGCCAAATACAACTTTCCATTAAAATGTCTGAAATGAAATGGCATTGATGAGTGCTCTGCTGACAGCTTGATGTCATTGCAAGACCCCAGCAAGTCACTAGACAAACGACACATCCACAGGAAGATTCGAGATTCAAAACACTATTAATAAACTTGTTTAGGTCACGTATTGGAGCAAAGACCCAACAGACACATAAAAGTAGTGAGATAGAGACAGTTATTTACATTTGGCGCTTGAGAAAAGGTTTTTAGCTTTTGTTTTTAAACCACCATCAGAAGTATTGATTAGCGACTAATTTAGTTCCCAAGAAGGTAATTCTCATTCCTTTTATAGAGGCAGGATTGAAGAAAAATTCTCTTCTTTCTCTCATCAAACCCTGGAAGTCTCTATTTTTTAACGATGTAAAAAAAAAAGCTTCAGCACTTTGTTGATTGTAACTACAGCCTAGCTGTTTGAATGTTGCTGCGTCTTTCTTTTAATCTAACTTCAGGACACTTAGATTGAGCTGCATCATTTTGGATGTTGTCCAGGAACAACTAATGTAATTACTACCTTGCTAAAAATAGATCCCTTTTGTTTGGTACAGGATTGCTGACAAAGGCAATGATTTCCACTACCACTCAAAAGTTTGAACACACATAGAAAACGAAAGAATAACGTTCGCGTGTCCACATTTTTGACTGGCAGTGCATGTGTCTCAAAGAAGAGCCGGTGACATCACCTGCCTGGTTACTGCTGATGTCACCCTGACATCACAGACGCCCTGTTCTCGCCACTAGACTAGACGGTGCCAACAGGAAGGAAGTCTGGGGACAGATCTCTCAGTGGATGTGTAGCCGCTGCTGTTGGGGTGAACCACAACATCTCGCTGTGTCAGCGTTTTGGGAGTACACAAAAACACACTCATGTTTTCAAACCGTCAAAATGACACAGTGGGTTGTGAAAGTGAGTGAGTGTGCAGTGATCCGCCCCAACGAATAACACAAGTAGAAGCAAAACGCGGGTTGTGCGTTTTTTTGAAGTGAAAGTGCTGCTTCCTTTTTTGTGTTCTGGCTCCACCATGGTCTGAGCTCCCAGCAGAAATACTCAACGGTAGTTTTATCTCTGATGGCAGATAATGGTTCATGGAGGCACTTTGCCTCGAAACGTCTTGAACACTGAGGTTACTATTCTCTCTGCATGCATTTTACTTTCTGCCTGTTTAGTATTTTTAAATCGCACTTTTCTTTTGAGGCCAGTGTTGTTGTCCTTCCTCGGCTGCTCATTAGAGTGAAGTTGTGTTTGTTGCCCCAATAAAAGCCTTTCGTAGTGTAGCTGCAATTGTTTTGCCTTTGTGTAACCTGTTGCTCAGGGGCTCGTTAGAGTTGAGAGAGTGGTGTTTGGGCCGGGGAGGAGTTCTTAGTACAAATACCGTCTTTTGTTAACTGCTAGTGACAGAGAATCTTTAATATGAAGCAGGGTGTAATGTCGCCCTATGTAACCCTAACCCAAGAACACTGAAATAAGACTAATAATCCCTCCAATCTAGTAGAGATTTAAAGATCACATTTCTTGGATTTTAAAAAGCTTCCTTTACGCATGTTTCTGCTTTCCCTTGTCTGACTTTTCTCACTGTGTTATTTTAGTTTTTGAAGAACTGAAAGGCAGAAAGGGGATGATAACAGTAGAGGGGCTATCGGACACACACAATACTTGAAACTAGACCCACACAGACATGTATATAAGCAGATTTCCCCTATTGTTATTATTACCCCATTAGTTTCTGAAAATATGTGACCCGGTCATTGTAGTAATATTTTAATGACAAAACATCTAGACTTCCTAACTTGTGTTTTGGGAGAGCAGTAATGGTTGAAGTTTTTTATTTCAGTTTATGAGGTGCTATTGCGGTTCTCGTATTGCTTACATTGCTCTTTTAATTGCAGGGTGTTTGATTTGTTCAAATATATTCCCATTTTACTGCTACTGCACAAACATGCGCTTATTGCTGGCTATATATGTTCATTACCTCCACTGCTTCTGCTGGTGTAGGCAGTGCACTTTCTCAATTATGGTGTTAACGCTGTGACCAGTGGCAACAACAGGATATAATGATTTACAGGGAGTGAGGCTCTGCTTTAGGCCCATTTTGAGCATGTGGAGCCCTTTGTTAATAGATCGCAATGTTTACCTCAGAAGGTCACATTTGGCAACTGTGTGGAAACAGGAGAGATGATAGAAAAACATAGGCGATTAATCAAATGAACAAAAGGAGGAGCAGCTGTTCGACGCTGGGAATGTTCTCTTTATAGTGTGATGTATAAAGTCTTATAACACTGCTTTCTGCAGAAAGCAAAGGTCATCATCTTTAATTTGACTTTTGAATAGTTGAAAGGACGTCACTTTTGACTAGCAGGAAAAACACTGCAGATATCTTGATTGTAGATCCTGTATACTTGTTAAATGTTAAAAGGGCTTGCCATACAGTTTTAATTAATGATCTTAATGCTCTTACAGGGATTAAATGCTCTTAACGTGCAAGAATTGATTACACTTACTGAAAAAATAATGATTTAAGTCCAAGTACCAAGGCAAATGGTACTGTTGTATAACAGTACCATATACCGAGTCAGTCACAGTTGTCATCACAAGATACTTTAAATTTAATTACATTATGGTTATGAAGTTTTATTTGGGATAAAACATGCAGCAGGTGCTCACTCACTACGTATTGTACATTGACCCACATCATCTGAAACAAGGTTGTATACCACAAAAAAGTCAGAGAAATGGTGCTCACAATTTCCCTAAATCTAAAAGGTGATTTTCTGTATTTTTATGTTATTGACAGTAAAGACCGAAATGATGACTGACTCCTGCTAATGAGTATTTTGTGTGTGTGTGTAGCAACAGTCATTGTTTAGAATACAAACTTATGTCCCAGAGCACGAGACGCAGCCTCTGTCTTGCAGGAAATCCTTTCCAGAGACCGATGGAAGTCATTGCCGTTATTAGTCTCAGCCCAAACTTTGTGCAATAAAGAAACATGGTAATCTGTAGAAAAATAGCTCACTGGTGTGTGTGTGTTGGGCTCTAAGGTGCAGATGTATCAAGTTCTGGATGCACAAATTATGCTTGTTTAAAATATATCAGTTGATTTTTCTGGCAATAATCAAAATATAGCACATTTTGTCCCATTAATTCTGATACTATTTGACATGAGCACTTTATGATATGTGACTACTGAAGTATTTCACTTGTACACTGCTGTGTTGGGTTTAAAAGCTGTCATGTAGAGATTAAAAATAAGACATTTGGCTCCGGGCTGTACATGATGCTGCAGACACATGCAGGAGCTGACTATAAATTTAAGGAAGGCTCCACTTTTCTTATCTGCTGTAACGTTTTTTTCACATTAATTCAGGCTGTGTTAAAGGTTTAGTTTAACAAAACAACAGTGACGAGGCAAAGAAGGCCTGTGTGTCCTTTGCTGTGACAACCGAGCCAGATCTCTGTAAAGTTTCTCTACATACAATCTCTAGTGTTCTTTCCACATGTGGAAAACTTTATCTTGTGGTTGAGAAATGTAATTGAATCAAAACTTTTTTTTCTTTCCTCAATTTCCTGTGTCCCAGTAAGTATGATTTATAAACCTAAAGACAATTCACAACATTAACTTGTTCCAGAGATGCGTGTTTGTAGTGGCCAAGCGTCACAGAGGTCACATAAAACTCAAATTCCCATGGCAACCAGACCTCACGAGTTCAAGGTTCGTACACTGGAGACGGTGTGTTTGTGTGTCAGTATTTCGTGTGTGTATCACTTATCACGGCAAATGACCAACTGTGTCATGTTTAAGCAGACAGCGCCGCAGCCATACAGAGCGTCTGATTTTTGTAAGCTTAAGGTTGGGTGTGGGCTTCTATTCTGTATAAATGTGAGATCAGAAACTCTTTCAAGACACAGACTCTCTCACACACACACACACACACACACAGACACAGACACACAGTGTGAGTGCTGAGCTCAGCATGTCTCTGTTGCTGCTGGGTCTGTGTGGTGCTGACCTATTTTCTGAGGACTGCAAACACTGGATATGTTCTCACAGTGCACATTGAAATTTAGCAGGGATTGTTGTGCTTCTGGCATTTGAAGTTACAGCCATGATCGTGTGACTTGTGCTGTTGAACATTACACGTCTCTCTAAACCGGCTAGAATCTAAATCCAATGGAAGCAGCCAAGAGTGTGAAAGGAATCTGACTGTGGTCTCGCCCTATCTACTTTAAATATACAGTACTGTATCTCAGCGATGTCTGAGACCTTTTGTGTGAGAGCAAGTAAGGTAACAGTCGCCCTGAGGTCAGAGCAGGGTTAGAGTCACTGTACTCTCAGTAAAATGTTGTTTTCATTGTTGCTCTCTGATTAAAACGTTCTTACCAACTGCATGAGACATTTTTAAATGAACTGCATTCCTCTAACGGACTTACTTGGAATTGACCTACGACACTGTGCGTCACACAACCACTCCTGACAACTCCAAGGATCCCACAGGACGTTAAAAATGCACAACTACATAACACGCATGACTTTGCTTTACGCAGTAAGCCACCTCAGCCAATCGGCTTATTAAATCAGTCCCCCAGCTCAGCGAATCATCTGCTACATCCCAGGAACTTTAGCCTATCCGTAATCATTTCCAGAGCCTTGGGGCCAATGAGAGAGTGGCCTGTTGGAGCCCGCTTCCTGCAGGAGTTGGAGCAGGGAAGAGATCTGCAGTTTGTGTTGTATGCCTGCCTGTGGATGGGTTTTTGGGGTGTTTTGTGACCAGAAATGAAAGATGGCCTGGGAGTTCTGGAGTAAGCAGCTCGATGAAGAGGAGCTGGTTGAAAACGGTGAGTTTAGGACCGTGTCTGTGGCTTCTCCTAGGAAGTTTGGCTGCTGTTTTTACATGTGTTTAAATCGCATTAAATGAAGTATGAAGGACTTTCTGGGCTGGTGATGTTTTTGCTGACGCGTTTAACGCTACAGAGTTTAATAATTAAAACCATTTAAAAGCCATCAGGCACTGAGTCATGGGGTTAGTGTTTCTGTGCTGCGCGTGTGTTCATTATAGCTGTGTCAGTCACTGTGTTTCACAAAGAGCCAAGTTAATCTAAAGCTGTGTGCATTGATAGGGTTTCTTTTTGCAGGTTGGCCTATATAACGTGGTAGCCCGCATACATGCTAGGAGGAGAATGAAGAACGCATGTTTTGGGTTGTGTGGTACAATTTACTCGAGGCTTTTATGCAGTGCAAAGGTCGGTCACAGCCGAAAACAAGAAGGCACAGGAGAACTGTGACCTTTGGAAGTCAGATTTCAGCACAGTCTTCAGAGACGTCTCTGTGCCGTCGGTGCTCATGAAGACAGAACGCAAGCATTTTTGTGTCCATGCACTCATTGTGAACAGGGTCTTGCCTGGGTTGTGTCTCTTTGTTTCGTGATGTAAAGATGTGAGTCCAATGAGATCCTGCCAGCGTACCCGTGAGAAAGACCCCCCAGTTGCTCCCTCATTAAATGAAATCATTTTGTCTTTTTAAATATGCTTTACATAAATGTTCTGTTATAGATGAAGTCTCGCTCTGTGTGACAGATGTGTTTGTTGGCAGTAACCGAGAAGGAGGACGAGCGTTGCATTCACACACCTAGAACATTCTTGGAACTAACAGATGTTTAAAACAAGTCAAACTAGTCGGCAGAGGTGTGCAGGAACTTTCACCTGCTTTGGTGTCACGTTGCGGCAGAAGTGAACGGAGTAGGTGGAGGAATACGGAGTCGCGTGTCAGTGTTTTGCTCCACGTCGGGGTGATCTGCATGTGGATACGCTCTCGGCACCAACCCCAGCAATATTTACATTTATATTACACATTTCATTTCCACTTTAATGAAAACACACTGCTCAATGTGCTCTACTCAAAAACAACAGTCAGCAATAATAATGAGTTTGCTGCTGCTATCACGTTCTCCAGCGTGATATATGTGCAGCACGATGGGAATATCTTAGAAAAAAGAACACATTTGTTGCTGACATCCATTTTTGAACGCCCACTCCTGTGAAAGACTCTTGGCATTCATATTCAAGTAGAAGGTGTTTTAACTAACTTTCCCTTTACAGCAAACAACTAGATTTTAGCCTGTTTGAAATAGGCCTGTCTGATATTTTTATAGAAATGAACACTGTGTATGTGTGGGAACCACTGCAGGAGTTGTTCTACCCTGCTGTGTTTGAGAGGGGCTCACACGGTTCAGTCTTCCTCTTACTGTAATGCTGACTAACGGAGGACTGAAGGAGAGAGACAATGAAGGAAGGAAATGAAATGTGTGTCTCTCCCTGTCAGGAGGCTATGCGGAGTACAGCAGTAGCAGAGCAGCTGGCATGAACGGCCATGGACCTGGTAAACTGGTGGACCCACTGGATGACCCCGTGCCCGGAGTGGGCACCTATGAAGACTTCAACACCATCGACTGGGTCCGAGAGAAGAGCAAGGACCGGGACAGACACAGAGAGGTATGTATACGTTCAAATACTGTTTACAGGTATGACAATGAAATGAACGTATTTATGTGTCATCTTATTTATCATGAATCACATCCTGGTTGTGTCCATCCAGATCACCAATAAGAGCAGGCAGTCGACTGCGGCTCTGCTGTGCAGCCTGTGCGATGCCTTCTCTGGATGGCTGCTAATGCTGCTAGTGGGACTCATGTCAGGTAGTGTACACACACACACACAGAGAGGTGCGCACACACTCTCACAGCTATTCTCATTACTAAACAATAAAATGATCCTTCTACTGAGTAACCAGAGAACAAAGAACCATGCTAAGTTGAAATACTGGCTTCTTGAACACCAGTGCTGCAGCTTGTAAACTCTCTCTCATAAAGTTTGTTGCTGGATAGAAACTTCTGTCTCTGTCCAAATGCCCAGTAACATGTAAAGAACCCAAATTCAGGTTACGACATGTATTTTATGCATATGTTTTTCTCCTTACCCACGAGGCTTCTATTTTGTCTGTATGGAGTGAAACCACTTTTTTTTTCTTTCTTCACACTCTCCTTCTTTCCCGGCGGGCAGGTGCTCTAGCTGGTGGCATCGACATTGCAGCCCACTGGCTGTCGGACCTGAAGGGCGGCGTGTGTCTCACTGATTTCTGGTTCAACCACGAGCACTGCTGCTGGATGTCCAACGAGACGTTCATGGAAAGGGAACGCTGTCCAGAGTGGCAGAGTTGGGCAGAGCTGATAACTGGCAAGTCAGAGGTAGGACATTCTGACAGAACCCAAAACTAGAACATTCATTGATGGCCTACTGCTGCAAACGATTTGGCTCCAAATGTGTGAATGAAATATGGAAACCCCATCAACGCTGTGGCGTGAAGGCTGTGAACCACTTGCTGTTGCTCTGTGTCTTACTACTTTGCAGAATTGACAAACTGTGTGGGACATCATGAGTGTCTCGCGCGTGCTAAGCATTTGCTAACACGTCCCGTGCGACCGGCAGCAGATGATACAGTAGCAATAATAATACGTCTTTGCTTCCATCTACTGGTTGCAAGCAGTCACGGCGCAGAATTGGTGCTCGGGATGCAAAGTGAACAACGCGGAGCTGATGTTTCTAACTTCTAAATGAAAGGTTGTATGTATATAATCACTGTGTGTCATTTTACTTCACCTGCAGGGTGCGTTGGCCTACATAATGAACTACATGATGTACATCTTCTGGGCTCTGCTCTTCGCCCTGCTGGCTGTCACTCTAGTCAGGGCCTTCGCTCCATACGCCTGTGGCTCAGGAATACCAGAGGTGAGACGCTACATTATCATTAGTAGTATTTATTATTGTTCTTTTCCCTGGTAATATCTATAAATAAAAGCTCAGAGCTTTGCGGCAGGAATAAACCTTTTTGCCATGTTTGCTTGTAGTTAGTGAAATGTTTTGACAGTAACATTGTTTCTACGCAGCTTTAGGAAACAACTAATATTGTCTAATATCAGGTTAAAAACATTTAGTTAGTTTTGCTACTTTGTTTTGTGTGAAAGTGTGTGTGTTCACATTGTTTTCATTAACAACCGACTGTGCTACTATCACGCTGCCAGTATTTACTTTGTGTTCTGCTCCGTTTCGGAGGAAGCGAGTAGCTGGAGATTTGCTTACCTTCTGAAAATACAAGGGGAAAGAGCTAAGTGAGGGCGAACGTATCCAGACGGATTCACCCAAGTCTTTATACACAAGTCAAACCACGCAAACACAGCTCTTTCCTGTATATACAATAGCTTTCCCCTCCTCTCTCGCACCAACAAACGAGCATCGCCCCACATTTCGTGGAACTCATCACTGTGAGGTCGGACAGTGGTCAGTGGGCTGATCCGCTTATGTGAAACAAAAAATATTGAGGACACGGTCTCCATTATCTCTCCTTCCTTAGCATCTCTGTTTACACTCTCTCTGGGTTACGTTCCCGCACAAGCTAGTCTAAAGGGATCCCTCCTTAACATAACGCACACACACTCTTCCCCCTTTTCTCTTTGTCTTCTCTCAGATTAAAACCATCCTCAGCGGCTTCATCATCCGAGGCTACCTGGGGAAGTGGACACTCATCATCAAGACCATCACCCTGGTTTTAGCCGTCTCATCTGGGCTCAGTTTGGGAAAGGAGGGCCCACTAGTTCATGTAGCCTGCTGCTGCGCTAACATACTGTGTCACCTGTTCACCAAATACCGCAAGAATGAGGCCAAGCGGCGAGAGGTAAGACCCGACGCAGTTCAGGTGCGTTTTTAGGGTTGGTCACAGGGGGAAAAGTTGGTATAAGAACTTGTAATTACCTGGTGTGCAGCTGTTTTCAGTTCATCTATGTTTTACTTTAATGCAGCACACATGTACGCTGTATGTCCATCCCCGAGCTCAGGAGTAAAGTAAACCTACACCAGTGACTCTCTGTGTTGTCTTCGTTAGGTGTTATCTGCAGCAGCAGCAGTGGGTGTGTCTGTGGCTTTCGGTGCTCCAATTGGCGGAGTCCTGTTCAGCCTTGAAGAGGTACGAAGTGTTATTAATTTCCCAACTAAAAGAAGCCCTTTCCTGCTGATTAACGAGTCAGTGATTTGTCCTGTACGCCTAACATAACGTACGCTTTACCTCGTCCTCTTTACCAACCAGGTGAGTTATTACTTCCCTCTGAAGACTCTGTGGCGGTCGTTCTTCGCTGCTCTGGTTGCGGCCTTCACGCTGCGCTCCATCAACCCGTTTGGAAACAGCCGACTGGTGCTGTTCTACGTGGAGTTTCATGCTCCGTGGCACCTGGTGGAGCTGGCACCCTTCGTCCTGCTGGGGATATTTGGAGGCCTGTGGGGGGCGCTGTTCATCAGGGCCAATATTGCTTGGTGCAGGAGACGTGAGTAGTGACGTTGCCAGAAACAGATGTGTACATAAGGTTTTGTGGATTTTCGTTTTAACCTCCACCTTTGTGTCTAACCTCAGTTCTCCTATTAATCTCCCAGGAAAATCCACTCGTCTCGGTCGCTACCCCATCACCGAGGTGCTGGTGGTGGCTGCGTTGACGGCGTTGCTCGCCTTCCCGAACAGTTATACCAGGATGGGCGGCTCTGAGCTGATTTCCGAGCTGTTCAATGACTGCTCGCTGCTCGACTCCTCTCAGCTCTGTGGCTACAAACAGGTCAGCTGTTGATTCTGTGTGTGTCTGAAGAGACTGAGCGTGGGTGTGTGGGAATGTTGAACTCGCAGATGATTCGATCTAAAGTGGAAACTTTTAATCTACCCTGTCAAATAGTAAACGCTTTTCCTCTCTCCGCTGGTAGTTTTCTTTCGTGTTTATCTCGTCTGTTCTGCCGCTCACAAACTTTCCAGCCAACCAACACATCGGACACGGGCGTGGGTAACAGCCTGGCAGACCGGCCAGCAGGAGAAAGTCTTTACACGGCCTTGTGGCAGCTGGCCCTCGCCTTAATCTTTAAGATGCTGATCACCGTGATCACCTTTGGTATGAAGGTTGGTCGACACACCTGCATACACACAAACAGTACACGTGGTTTCCACGGTCACGGTTATCTCCATATATGTTTAAATCCTGTTGAACTGTCACCACTTTGCTTTAAGTCACTGTCCTGTTTTTACCCACTGCCTCTTCCCAGTTTGCAGAGTCACAGCAACATGACTCACTATCTTGTGACTCACTAGAGGATCGAGTTGTTGGGGAACATGGCTTTATGGTTTACATCGTTATTATTTTCAGGCAGAACAGGGCACCAGTTGGGGTGGAGCCAAAGAGGAGGAGGGAATATTTGTAATGAATGCAAGTCATTTAACCTGCAGCCTGACACAACATGGCAGTGAGACAACAGATTCAAAACACTTTGAATCTTGAATCATTCACATCTGCACCTCTGAAATAGCTCTCGCAGCATCACACCATTTGACTTGCGAAGCATTTCTAATTCTCTCCATCTTGTTGTTTTTACTTCCAGGTTCCGTCCGGCCTCTTCATCCCCAGCATGGCCGTTGGAGCCATAGCTGGCAGACTGCTGGGCGTTGGCATGGAGCAGCTGGCCTACTACCACCACGACTGGGTAATCTTTAGAGGGTGGTGCTCACAAGGAGCAGACTGCATCACGCCGGGGCTCTACGCCATGGTTGGAGCCGCAGCTTGTTTGGGTGAGGCACGTATGGGAGTAAGAACAAGATCGGTATGGTAACGAAAACCTCGCATTGAACGTTAGACAACAGACTGAGATGCACGGGGTTCTGTTATTAGGCCGTCCTTGAATCACGTGGAGTCATCTGAGGATGAGTTTTTGATTCACGATTCCTCGTCTCCCTCCAGGTGGAGTGACTCGCATGACGGTGTCACTGGTAGTCATCATGTTTGAGCTGACCGGCGGTCTAGAGTACATCGTCCCCCTCATGGCGGCAACCATGACCAGCAAATGGGTGGCAGACGCTTTTGGAAGAGAGGGAATCTATGAGGTGAGATGTGCCACTGTGCATACGTATGCATAAATATCTAATCTTCCTTCTTCTCTTCCTTTTCGTTTGTCTGTTTGGAGTTTTTGACTTGATGTGTATTTGGCCAACCGCGCTCACCGAACTGCTTCCTCTTCGGTTAAAAACCTACACGTTCTTATTAACGCGCTGCGACGTGTGTATCAAACGACGCTCATCCGTGTCCTGCAGGCTCACATCAGGTTGAACGGGTACCCGTTCCTGGAGCCAAAGGAAGAGTTTGAGCACAACAGCCTGGCTGAGGACGTGATGAGGCCGAGGCGGTCGGACCCCGCGCTGGCTGTGCTCACGCAGGATGGCATGACTGTCGGGGAGGTGGAGGTAAAGACACACGTGCTGAGTAGAGGGAATGTCTTTCTGTGGGTCTGTTCACTTGCAACATCATGTTTTCTCATGTTCCCAGACGTTGGTGGAGAGCACACGCTACAGCGGCTTCCCTGTGGTTGTCTCCCAGGAGTCGCAGAGGCTCGTTGGATTTGTTTTTAGAAGAGATCTGCTCATATCAATAGGTCAGAGCTGCTATCCAGTGAACAGGCTTTTTCCCATTCCACACAGTTCAAATGGTAAATATCTTCCACCACTTCTTTCAGACAACGCCCGCAAGCGTCAGGAGGGCGTCGTCAGTGCCTCCCAGGTGTTTTTTTCTGAGCACGCTCCCTCCCAGCCTCCTGACGCCCCGCCTCCCCTCCGCCTCAGAGGGATCATGGACCTCAGCCCCTTTACGGTCACTGACCACACACCCATGGATATCACCGTGGATATTTTCAGGAAATTGGGGCTACGCCAGTGTCTGGTTACACACAATGGGTGAGAAAGCGCACACACACAGACTGTGGGCCTTTACATTTCAGGTAACGCATATCATAATGAACAACAAAGAAGAAGCTTAATACATATAGTGTTTCCACTCCCGCTGCTGTAGACGTTAAATTGAGCTGTCTTCAGGAAACTGTGCTTGCAGAGGCGCAGAAGGAGTGATGGATGTGTAGGGGAACCCTGGGATCATTCCGCCGCCAGCTCGTGCATTACAGGAACAGCAAAGAGGCTCAGGAGTTAGGAATTTGTCCTGCCACTATCATGAACAATAGTTCTCCTCTACGAGGACATCTTTAGAGGCGTTCTCAAACATCACATCTGTACCATATGTACAGTGGGTTTACGGAAGCAAAATCAGCATGCTCTCTGACTCATGAGACCAGGCAACAGGGGAAGAAGTGCAACTGCTCTGGCATCACAGCACTATCCGGCCGTTTTTGTATTTTGTGTATCTCAAGAATCCTCCAGAGTTTAAAGTCTTCCGCTTCAAAGTGATCTCTGTGATCGGGGCATGATTGATGCACTGTTTGGAAAACTAACCAGCGCATCAGTGCCTGTTCTTATTTATGTTTTCTTCCCTACTGAGCCCCGCTCCCCCCTCCCGTAGGCAGCTGTTAAACAAGAACGAACGTTTGAGAAACAGAAACGGGGATGAGAGCAGGGTTTGTGTCAGTATGTCCTGTAACATTTCTGTAGACTTTTCTGAGCATGTTTCACTGGGTTATGTGCACACGCAGCTCTGCAGACGATGGTGACTCAAAGTTTGACTTTTATTCAACCAGCAAGTTCTTTTTTGATAGGAAATGACATAGGTGTCTCATAAAAGATAATACGACGGCATACAAGAGGCATAGTTGAGGAAAAAAAACATTTCTCAGCTTTTATTTATATTTGAGAAAAAGTGTCCAAAATTATTCACACCCTTTACACTGTCCATGTATGAAAGAATTGGTCACAATGATGTTTCCTTCATTTTTATATATATATATATATATATATAGCAAACCAATATTATAATAAGATTGCTTTAAAAGTCTATGTAAAATGTGTAAGACTGTTCAGCATCTGTTGGTGAGATTGCAGAATGCAACCTCCTGAGCACACCCCCTGTTTCCAAACACGAGCGAGCCTACTGTATCTGTGAGGGGTCACGTGGTCAGTAACAATAATATATCAAGCATGGCTCACAGTTCAGCCTCTAGTTACAGATTATTATTTAAATTGCATTCTGTGGCACCGCGGAGGCCCAGGGGTTAAGACTGAGTATGAGCATGCAGCCTCACCGGCGTGCGCCCGTGGACGTGTGTTGTGCACCATCTTTATCTTTCTTCATTTCTCTCCTGTGTCTGTGGAACCAATGAAAATCAGCCACAGTCACCGAGCTCCTCAGCTTTCAGGCACGATGACCCAGGCAGAACTCCGATGGGATGCGTTATGGCTGCACCAGTGTAGATCCACAGGCGATGTGAACATGAAAGTTAGCCCTAAACTCATTGTTTGAGCCAAAGAGGATGAACAGTGGGCACAGGCCGACACACGAATGTGTCGTCGGTCGTGTTTTCCCATGAAGCTTTAAGGCTGACGGATCGCTCGCTGTCTGGGAATGAGAGTAGTTTGACATGCTCAGAAGACAGGCCTCGAGGCTGTGTTCAGTGCAGTCGCGCTGTCAATGGGAAACTGTTAATTTCATCACTGGCAGCAAAGGTATTTTCCCAGACCCAGGTCAGATGTGTTCGCATGACTCAGTCGGTTCATGTGCCACTAGTTGTTCTGTGAGCTCAACGCCCCTGGTCCTGTGTTATTTATGTGTTTAGCTTTATGTGTTACTCTGATCTCCTGGTTCAGGCCAGTCCCCCCCCACCGGCCCTGCCTTGTGTGTTTCTGCTTTCTGTGACGATGCAGATGATATGAAGTGACCCGGTTGTCCCTGACTGCTGTGCTCTTCTCTTTCCTTCTGTGATTAGGAGGCTGTTGGGAATCATCACTAAAAAGGACATACTGAAACACATGGCCCAGATAGCCAACAGAGACCCCGAGTCCATCCTCTTCAACTGAGCTCCTCGTCAACCCTTTACCCCGTCCCTCTGTAGACCAGGGGAACAAGAAGACACCAGCTTGTACAACTGAATGAAACGCTCCTTTATCGCTTCAACTTATACCGGCTGCTTAGAAAAAGCCGAGTAAGTCGAGGTCCATTTGCACAGGACAACAATGGGACGTTCTTTTTGTTTCGTTTGTAGATTGGATTCACATTTTTGGAAAAATGACTTTCTCACTGACACTGTTGGCCCCTGTTTGTTTGACCCAGAAGGGTGTGGGACAGATGTAAAACATCTTTTCTGCGATCTCTCCTCCAAATGAAGAGAGAGAGATCTATCACCTTCTCCTTCTGAATTCTCTTTTCTCCATTTGCCATGTTGCTTTTCCACACTTGAGAGGTAAACAGCCAAAAAGAGGTGAGAACGGATGAGCCTTTGTTACAGATACTGACAAGGGGAGAGGAGGACGGTGAGGGGAGGGGAAAATAAAGACACTTGGGAAGACGAAGAGATGTTTGGGGAGCTCCATGTCTGCCCTGTGGCTGTCGCAGCAAGTCCAGACAGAGCACTGTGAGCTGGGCTGATGGATGCTTGGAAAAACCCCCTCTTCTTCACTCCTTCTGTCTGTGAGGGTTCCTGTAGCCTCAGGGTGAAGGATCCAAGGCGGAGAAGAGGATCTGAAACACTCCCAGACTCAACACTCCATTAAGACCTCAGACATGTCACATGGATGCGTTGTCAGCCTGGGAACTATGCAGTGTTGTCCCGTTATACAGATTTTCACATTGCAAACATTCTCACATATGATTCACACATACAAAGACAATTCAGCAAAGATCATATCATGCCTCATGAAAGTGTTAACGTATTCATGGGCGTCTGTGGAAGGGCTAAAAATACAAAGAGAATCATAACACATGAATTAATTTATGTAAATGTACAATTGTTTGTCCCACTAAATTATTTCACAGACTTGAACGAGTGTTTGTGTCGGTTATTGCTTTGTTTAGGAGTCACGTCAGTTTTTCATATTTAATTTAGTAAATTTTAATGTTTTTAGCTCGGTGGGTATGAGTCATTTACCGATTTATTTTTTTAAACTAAATTAAAACCCAAAAACGTGAAGGTGGACAGAATTGAGTGCCTTGCTCATGGACACCGTTTCCATGAAATTGAAACGATGTATCACAATCCAGTTCCCTTCATAAACAGAATAATATTATTCTGCACTATTTTAACACGCTAAGGGCTCAGCAGGGCCTCCAGCTATCAGGGAGTTCATCTTCAGCCCAGGACTTATAAACTTTCACCTCGGCTCTGAATATTTCTAATTTATCAGCTGAAACTGATTTTATTTTCCATCCCATCACACCCGGGGGCTGTTCCGCACAGACTGTAAACATATGATTAGGAAATTCTGTGATCTTTGAGCTCTACGCTTTAATGAGTTTGAGCTGATTCGATCCTGTCGTGATCTGAGGTACAGTAGCATCATTAAGTAATTGAACTAACACATGTTCAGTTGAAAAAAGGATGTCGGATTATTTAATTGTCTAACACGGTCAGATCCAGCAGTCCAAATTGGGTCGAAAGCAGGAAAAGCAGGTACGACATTGTCCGTGTTTTCTCAGCCTTGTCCAGCCTGAATCTGCTTTTAGACATGTGATAGACACTGTGCCGGCCATGACTTTGTTGATACATCTGTTTTCAGTTGACGGCCATTGTGAGTCAAACCCAGTGTATGAATTGGCTTTCGCTGTGTTTTCATCAAGTTAAGTTACTGTTTGAGAAGCAGTCCTTTCAGAAAGTGTGTGTACATTCAGTTTGCTCTAAAACCACTGTGAATAGACACAATTACATCAAACTATTAGTGAACATTATTTGATTTAAAGTCTAAATACGAAAAAAAAACATAGTTTTAACATCTAAATAGTACTTTGTGATCTAAAAACGACAAACTTTATCTACTACCTTTGGCAAGAAAAAATAATACACAGTAGATTATATGTCCATTGATTGGTAAACTATGTTACTATGAGTCAAAATCTCATCTCATCTAGTTATTACAAAATTATAAAGCCAAAGAATATATAATCTAGTGGCGAGATAGTTTTGACCCTCCACTACTCAAAGGAAAGATTCTGAGACACTAAAGTAGCTTTTCAGCGGTCAAGTGTTGGATTACTGAACCTACCATCCTCCTGTCTGAGCGGTGGAAAGCCAGAGCAACATTAATTATTATTAATACACTGTATTATTTGTGGTGCCTGTAATCAGACAAAACATGACAATGGAAGACATCAGCTTCAGGTCTGCACAGTGTTACAGACAAAATGATTCATTGTAAGTGAATTAGAACTGTGATGTCTGGTCTAGAGGACTGGTGTGTGTGTGTGTGTGTGTGTGTGCGTGCGTGCGTGCGTGCGTGCGTGCGTGCGTGCGTGTGTTGTGCTGACA
>JAUMHF010000010.1:8675469-8726906 GCA_032359275.1 Microctenopoma steveboyesi | reverse complement strand
CCTACTAAGTCCAGTTGCTATTGGATAAACCTTTTTTGAGATAACCATGACCTGGATGACTGAGAACCTTCACAGACTTTTAAAATCCTTCTCCCACCTACAGTAACGCAGACCTGGAACCTCGGGAGGGTTTGAGTGCTTTTATTGAGTTTGACAGGAAGAGGTCTAGACACACGTGTGGTCTCCAGATCTGCCTCCCGTTGTCCTTCGATTTGACTCAGTTTGACTTTGTCTTTGAGTCATTGTTCAACTGCAGCAGCTGTGAAGCTTGCGCTGAATCATTCCGGCATCCAAAGGCACAAAAGACAAATTATGGCTCCACTACTGAATATCTAATAAAGAGACTTAACGAAATTATAGTGAGCAGTTCATGCTGGAATCTCTACTTAACCAGTCACAGACAGGGTAGACCTGCACGGGGTAGAAACAGCTGACAGTCTCTGCAATTGTTACAAATTACAGGATGTTTCTAGATCATAAAATTCTTGTATAAATGCGATTGCAGGACATAGACCAATGTTGGTTTTACATTAACCCTTTGACCAGACAAATTGATTTAATGCTGTTAGAAAAGCCAGAGGAAGTCGTTGTGGCTGAAACTGAGCATTTTCAGCTGAGCCCAGTTTTGGGAAGCAGGATCCTGTAGGAATCTATTGTAAGATAAATCATTTCTTTATCAAATCCATCCATCCAACATCAAATCCGAATGATAGATGAGCACGGTAGGTGGGATGTGTCCTTAAATAAACCACTCAACACAGAAACCTCCGTCTGACAATAGGCACTTTATTTAGCAAAGAATAAAACAAGGATCATTCTTTTAAAAGGCACTAGGCAATCAACAGATCTTTACAGGTACATTCCTCATGTGGCGTCAGATTCTTTTTGCGTATGTATTGTACAGTATCTACATTGGTAGTGTTGTGACGGAGTGGTTTGTGTCAGAGACAGGAAAGTGGGAAATGAACAATTAATAAAAAATCTGACTTAGGAAACAATATAGTGACTGAACTGCAATTATAACCGTTGTTTATAAATTAAATTAAGTTTGATTTCTGTGAAATAAAGTTGAGACAGCTGATAAGTAGAAACTTGCTTATTCAGATACGTGGAACAGTAGAGAAAACATGGGCCATTAAATTCGAGTGGTACCTTTCAACAAAGACGAAAGGTATGGGATCCTCAAAATGTGCCTGTTCTCACCCCTTCAAGGGGTATATTTATGGGCTTTAATTTAAAGTTACATTTTTTTAATATGTTTGTGGAGGTCTGGATCCCATTCATCCACTTCAGTTACAGCGTTTGGTAAAAATGTAGGTTTTAGATTCCTCCTGAACTAGATTTGTGTTGTTTTCAGAGACAGGTTGCATTCAATGAGTGTGGGAAACTGCAAATGTTCTTTGTCTACTAAACTTCCACAGAGTTTCTTTAACTTTTTAAGTGGGCGAACGATGGTAGCTTAATTTCTCTGCTCTTTACCAGCATCTTCATAGTTTGCTGTAATATTTTTTCCACCATCTGCAAAGAGAAACTATTGCTTTTGGACAAGTGAAACAAGGAAAATTGGAAACATAATTATGTTCAGCAGGCCAGATGACTTTTGTGTAATATAAACAGAGCATGGATCTTGGATAGGAGTTGAAAACTGATCACGTGATGATTTAAACGAGATCCAGCTCTCACAGACCTCCACACCACTGTTCAGGGTCTTTCTCCAGCTTTAATGAAGGGAAAATGACGAACAGCGAGGTTCGACTCGCGGTCAGGCTGTTTCTATGTTAAGAAAAGGTTCTGGAGTTTAAAAGGCACTTTTCCCACAACTGCTTTTTCTGCATTTATATGCAGAGCCACGTATAACAAAAACACAGACAGAGGAGGATATCTCACTGAAACTGAAAAGACAACCGTTCCAACAGTTCTAGTCTGTGATGTTTTCATCTTTGAAAATGTGTTTGATCATGTTTGCCCTTGGCTGGATTCTCAGTTTATTATTTGTCTCCAAGCGTCTACATTAGCCCGATACACTGCCTGTAGCTCACATACTGTGCATGAAACGCACAGTTTGTCCTGTCGGCAGTTTGTCTAGTTGATCAAATTTCAAAAGCCTGATTAGCTGTTTACCTTTGAGACCGACGATTTTCAGAGCAGCACTTACATGAATGAAAATCAAATTCGATTATGTTGGGCCGTTTTATTTGGGCCCCGCAGTGGCTCAGTGGTTAGCATGAAGGTCCCGGGGTCTGGACTAGATCCAGATGGCTGTGAAATGTTTCTCTGCTTCAGCGTCAGTTTTTCATGGGATTTTTTAAAACCAGCCAACCTGCAGCCAGAACAGACAGGAGTGTGGCTTGTTTGAGTAGAGTGGGTTCTATTCTCCAGTACATCCTATCCAAATTCAAACTGGGCCCCGGCTTAAATTGTGGGGTATAGCATCCAGTAGAACTGATATATGGTGCTTATTTCTCTAAACAAAGCTTTAGAGTTTAGAGGACATGACTACACTGTGAGAGACGGCCTGTGGTTTTCACAGAGCAAGGCGCTAAAGCAGCATGTGCACACAGACCTTCTTTATTTATCCGCTAACGAAACGTGAAGTATTATGACAGAGCTGCGAGATGAACGAGCTCACTCCGCAGGGAGCACCAAATGAGAAACATCCAAACTCGAGCGGCCTAATTAACAAACCAGCGTGGAGTCTTGAGCTGTGCTTCCTGCAAATAAGCAGATCTCTGGTCTTAATTCCAACACAATCTGACAATTACGTATCTGCTGGTGTATTCTGTAGTGTGAATAAAAATGAAATGCAGGCACGTCAGCGTGAGTCAACGTTAAATCAATGGTGAGTTTCACTGAAAACTGAACATTTACATATTTTAATAAAAAGTGGTTTCAACATTTTCGCTGGTTTCCCCTTAAACAAAGTTGTTTTGCCAAAAAGGGAATTTCACCAATCAAACATTATGTTTCTGAATTATCTGAGGCTCATAATGGTTTAAACATCTTTTCTCCTTTTAACTGCCGTATTACTCTGTAACCCACTGAAAAGGTCTCTATTACAAACCACTGCTATTTCCTAACTTCTGGGACGACTTCAAGTCTCTGTGAACTTTGTAATTATATGTTGACACAGTCACCAAAATGCTGTTGAAACACTGTTCAGACACTCAACAGGTCTGTAACACACATAACACCTGTTGAACGATGTGGCGACTTCACTTAAAGATTTCTGTCAGAAGCTTTAAACATCTGTAGCCACTGGTGGATGTTGTGTGCTCACTACAGCATTGTGTTGCCACGTGCACACGCACTCCCTGCATACCCCAGACTGATGATGCTGTTTCATGTAGTGCTGAAACGAGTTGTCTCTTCCATGACAGCAAGTGTCTCACTTAAAACTGGGCTAAATTTCTAAAGTGAAAGATACAACATTTCAGTGAGCAGCTCGTAAATATAGTTTCATAGAGCCAATCTAAAAGATTGCACATACACTACCCAACTATCCAACCAGATATAGCCGAAGTGGCTGATTAACTGTCTTTTGACCTGAATCAACAAACACTTGTCTAAACTAGTTCATGTGCATGTGTCTTCTTGTTCCCATACATCTGTTGTTTTTTGCTTGTTTGCATGACTGACCCGATACCACTGAATGCTGCTTCACGTGTTAGACAAGAAAAACCAGATGGATAAAATTCTATACATGAAAAGAGGGAGAACGAACACGAGGATCAACAACATAAGGCTCGTTGACTTGCATGCCGCCCTCAGCCTCGTTTTGTCTCTCCTTCCTCCTTCCACTGCTCGGCATTTAGAAGATGCCTCCTTGTCTCGCCTCCTTCCTTTCATTCCTCCTTTCTTTGTGGACTTGTTTGTTCCAAAGGGAAGTTGCCCCTCAAGCTCACCACCGTCAAAAGTGTCCAGCACCAAGAGGCCGTCCTCATCCACCTCCATAAAAAGTCTCTGCATGAAGTCCGCAGTTGTAGTGTTGCAGGTTGATGGTCCACAGCAAACCCAAAGTGGTTTTTAGTCCCGTCAAGGTAAGAATTGTAAAATCACCACAGGTCCTTAGCTAAATCTTAATAACAGTGATTTATATGAACAGTACTCTCATGACACTCTGTAAAAAAAAAAGAGTTATATTCCACAAATTTTCACTTTGGTCTGATCGCTTGATTTGCTGCTTCTGCCCGTCTTCACAGTCCTTCCTCACATGTTGGATGCAGAGGATTGAGTTCTACTCGTGTGCACATTCTTCAGTCTGAAATCCACATCCACAGTGCTCCACGCTAAAAGGCTGCTGTCATGTGAGATACACTCAGAATCATGTGTTAATTTCAAATACAAGCAACAGGGCGGCCTAATTGTTTTGGGTGATTCTGATCTAACGGGAACATGTATCTCTGTTTGTCTTGCAAAGCTTTCAAACCCCAGTGCGACCATCCTTCAAAGGATCCATCCAAGCAAAGAAGATCTGAGCTCCAGGCCAAATTCTCACACTTCTGCCTAAATGACCTTTTTTTTCCGCCAATAGGCCCAAAAGGTCCCCAACTCATTGTCTCTAGCCCTCCCAGTTCTACACACATCCACTCATTTCTTTTTTTCCTTCTATTCCCTTCGTTCAGAGATCCAGGCGGAAGGCGCCAAAGTAGCTGGAGGAATCATCAGCGTTGACCATGTTTGGGGAAGAAACTGAGACGAAGAGCTCGTCGCCGGCCCTCAGTTCAAACAGCCCTCCCTGGTAGACGGAGTGGAGGGCGTACTCGGCGTCTGGAGCCCAGCACTTGGTGCCAACGCCCTTCAGGAGCTGGACAGAAATGTGAATTAAGGTAAACAAGCTCTTCAAGAGTTTCTGTCAATTACTATGACAACAATATTCCCGGATAATATACCTGTATGGGATTTGGGTAGGAGGTTTTCTTGTAGACACACTGCACCAGCTGGTGGCTGACGCTGCGCTGGTCTCCGTCGCTGGCTGCAGGGGACGGGTAACGGAAATACACCTAGAGGCAGAGAGAGGAGGGAAGAATGATTGGTAGTGAACAATGCAAATAATAAATGTTTGAACCAGTGCTAACCCCCCCAGCTAAAGTGTCTGTAGGTTAGGTGCATTTACTGGCACCTGGAAGTAATTTCTGGGATGAACAATATCATCATGTCATTGTTAAGAGCTGTGTCTCAGTATAATACTTGTGTGGGTGAAGTATCACCTGCGAGTACAGGTAGTACCGTCCGTCCTGAGGCACTCGTAGCTTCCCATTGGACAAGGACATGTTGTGCAGGTGAGCTCCAAAGCTCTGATTGGCCCATGAGCGAACCACATGGCGGCAAGACTGGTGGAGACCCTGTATGGGGGTCTGGTAGGAAGGGATCCCTGTGGGTGGAGAGGAACCAGTTTAAAAGACCAAGTAGTAGAAAGATGAGCCGCAGATGTCGGAAGAGATCAAAATCGATTTCATCATTTTATTGGAGCACTGAGAAAAACAAACCTAAAGGCGGCTGAAATCCAAATGCTAATAAAATAAACACACTGTGTCTAGAAAACATAGCTCAGTTTACTGTGTGAAGCATGGTTCTTATTAAACATGGGGGGTTTATAGGGTGGGTAAGAGGAAGGTGCATGATATGGATGAGCTGTTTGCCAAAAGCTCCACAGCAGCGACTGACAAAACAATATGACAGGAAACAGAACCAGTGATAAAACATGAGGTCCGAGAAGAGCAGCGCTTCTTGACCAGTTTCTTTGTGTATGTCTGTTTCTTCATAAAATAGTTTCCAGTTCAATCCATAGATCATTCTGTCACACAGACGCACGGTATGCCATCACAAGGTGGGAGATCTTTCCTCCCCTCGTTTGGCAGCGGCTGTCTTGTAAAACTTAAGACAATTAGTTTAACTCCCTCTGTTAGGGTCATTCATACATGTGGGGCTGTAAACGGTGATGGAGCTGGGGGGCTCACAGGGAGTGAGGTAGCAGCGAGGAGAGTGTGCAGCTGCAGCGGCGTTCAGCTTGGGTCCGCCAAGCTAAGCGTGTGATAGAAATGTAGCTGACCTGCTGATCATGATGCCCGGCCACTTTCTGTTGGTATTTATATCATATTCATGTCACGGTTATACGCAGGTGTGGTAACGCTAACGGGCCTCTGTTTCCCTAACTCCGAGATAACTATTAGTAAGCACATCAAAGGTAAATCCTCAAAGTTCCTCTCACTGTCGTACTTCCTTATGAGAAATCCCAGCTGAATGTGTGAACCCCACACTCTCTTCCTCCCCCCCCCACACACACACACACACATTCAACACATTCCTTGACCCTTTGTCAACTCCATGGAAATGACATCAGGCAGCCTTCGCCAGATTGTTAACACCCTTCAGCTTGCACGCCAGTTTCAGATGAAACGATATAAAGGTCTGGATAACACACACACACACACACACACACACACACACACACACACGATTCAAGCTGTGACTAGTTGACTAGTTGCTTCAGGACAAGAGGAAGTGTATTTATTCTAACAACAATGGTGTCAACACAAGGAAGCAGCATGTTTTAATACATATTATTAACATAATAAAAACACATTGCTGTTACGCTAATGATTAACGCGTTACCTGTGAAATTTATGGTACTTGAACTATACCTGCAGACAGCCTGGACCTTAATCTGAGAGAGAAACGTAACACACAACTCTTTCTTTCTTTAATACCATTTAAATATTGTGCAGCACGTTTGCTCTCCTGATTTTTTATTTTGGTTTCTCTTTTGCCTAGCACAGGCAAAATATATAATGTAGTCAGTGACTGTAAAGCTTATCTGAACTCACCAGTAATGATAAGATAGGTCACACACACACACACACACACACACGCACACACCAAAAAACAACTTTCCTTTTCATTTCACTCTTTCTAAAATCTTTGACCCACAGTTAATTTCAGTTACCCGTCTCACCTTGAGAACCGCTGTCTCTGAGGGTCAAGTGGGCAGATGGCCTCTGAACCACAGAGGTCATGAACTTCGACCCAGAATTGTTGAAAGAACGGGGCATGGTTCTTGCCTCTGAGGAAGAGAAGAAATAATATTGTCAGAAAATGAACTGTAGATGAGTTCGATTGTAATCTGTGTGTGTGTGTGTGTGTGTGTGTGTGTGTGTGTGTGGCGCTCACCTATGAAGGTTTGTTTGGAGATTATGTTCTCTGTCACCTGAAGAAAAACAAACCATACAGAAAAATACAGGTCACAAAAAATGTGTAATGAAAAAATCCTAAAGCATCACAATCAACATCCAGTTCCTCCTCGACAGTAAGTGTAGCATGTGTACAGTGTCAGAGGACCTGTCTGTGTTACACGGGCTGTAAAAACGTTTTGTTCTATAGAGTGAGAACTATTTCATGCATGTTTAGCGTGAAAAGGTCACGCAACACTGCACAGATGTCAAATGCAGAGAGAAGACACAAAGAAAATACAATATTTAGATCCAGACTATATTAGTTACATAAAGAAGGAAACATAAAGTATTAACGTGTTTTATACAGTAATGTAATAATTAAAAAGTGTGAATAATTATTTACTACTGGTGTCTAATGTGTAGTCTTACATCTTACAAACATGAAATAATTCTACTAGCTTTCACAGTTTATGTTTGAGGTCAGACATATTTCTCTCTTCGTCCTGCTCCCTCCATTATCACAGAAATAAACTGTATATTCCTGCACACATCTCCTCTCTCTCTCCTTCTGTCTGCTTTATTTCTGCTGCTCCTCGGCGTCATCTCTCACTCCCAGCGCGCTCACTCGGTCTCATCGCCCCCAGATGCGGAGACAGACGCTCATATAAACATTTACTGTATGTACACATTTTCTCACTCACTCTCACTCACACACTGGTGATTTCTGTTGCTCCTCGTTGACTTTCTCGCCCACTAAATCAAGCTGCCGTCGTCTTCCTGTGTCTCTCATTGTTTCATTTCAGCTCCACGCCACCTCAGACTGAGTGTCTTTGTGAGCCCTTCATTCAAAAATCATTGAGTTAAGCCTTTATTACTCTTCACGTTTGTTTACATTCCCTCATTTCTCTTCCCCCCTTTCTGTGTCTTACTCCTTTTAACCATAAGGTCACAAGTTTAATCATCTGTTGCTAGTGATGTGGCCTGTTTGAGGTTCCCTGGAGGAAATCACAGAGCACCTACTGGTATACATCCACCTGATTAATGCGCTGAAGTGCCACAAAATCCTGAATTTGATTAATTTCCCCCCTGGTTTTAATGGTCATCCAGCTACAACCACAATGTTATTCTTGGCACCGGGCCTGTTTCTCCTGTACCAAACACTCAGCCTAACCTGCAAATTGGACATGATCGCTCTGGGGTTTGGCGTGTGTGTGTGAGTATGTGCGTCCGCGTGAACACAAGCAGGGACTTCCACTTATGTATATCCTATATGCTCTGAGGGGAATGCATGAAGTAGAGATTGTGAACCCAGCTATACTAGCTTTTCTTGCTTGACGTGGCGCGTCTCTGTCTCTGCCTCGTGTTCCTCAAGTCCCGAAAGCAGAAAATTACTAGCATGCACACCCACACACAGTCAAAGAGGTAAGGAGAAAATTGCCAACAGATTTTCTGCTTTGTATGCAGCTGCAGTTAAAGGAGAAAATAAAAAGAAGAAGAAGAAGAAAAAAGGACAAGAAATGTGAGGGGGATTTTTCAGAGTCATGGACACGCTCTGAGCTCATAGGCCTCTGCACGGGTGACCCCAGAACAGCATGTTTTCAATATATGACGCTCAGCATGTCTTGTGTCTTTAAAGACTAAAAGCTCACTTGGGAAACTATTATGGCTAAATTATGGAATCAGCTGTAAAAGGCTGTATGCATAATTTATGCTCCACGCATCTCTCAGGAACCCTCCTGTGGCACCATGACAGACATCTGACCAGCTGCAGTGTTTTCCTACTCACTGTTTGCACCTGGTTTGCATTAGAAATCTGCTCAAAGTACTGGAACAGTATATTAATACATGTAGAGTAGAAGTTGTCAGATCTGCTTGAAATTAATGACAGAGATACTAAATAAAAAACGTGATAAATGTGGCAGTTACAGCAGATGAAGGATTTCTTCCCGAGGACATAGAATATGAATTAAATGACAACGTTCCTCACTCGAAGGAAGCTGTTGTTCAATGTGAAAGAACACTTTTCTGAAGAGAGGAAAATTACTTCTGATATATTGGAGAGTGTTAAACACACCTGTCTCCTTTGAAGCTTTTACACAGAGGTGATGCTGTCACAAATAGGTGGGGAGTGGAGAGACGTTTGTCTCCACAGGTGGTTTCAGTGTGATACACAAGTGTAATGAAATGAACCCACAACTTTTTCCACGTCATGCGTTGTTAGGGTCGATTGCAGCTTGAAGTCATTACATGCTCTTTAAATGAAAGGTCAATTAAGGATAACATCATGGGATAATCCCAGCTAACATGGCTTGCTAATGACAAGGGCACGTCCTTAGGACACCGCTATAAGTTCAGTTAAGATTATAACCTTTGTGATTCCATGCGTGAGAAATTGGTTATTGGAACCATAGAGCTCCATAACATACAGAGCTGAAAGGCCTTATTTTGATTAATACACTGGCTGTTATGTGGTGTTCCCAGAATAAGAACATTTCAACATGCACAGCTCTTCTAAGCAATGGTTCAACGCATGAAGACAAATATGTACAAGATACAGTACAGTTTATGTTCTCTGCATCTACAGTCTTGCATGTGGTGCTGGTGTGCTTTGAGCTAAAGGTAGCATGTTCATAATGGGCGATGCTAAAGCTAATATCCTGTGAAGTATACCATGTTTACAATGGAATTTATCTTGTGGGTATGCTTGAGCCAGTGCGGAAACTGAAATACTGAAATAAACATTCTACATATTTTATTCCCTACAGCCATGTTGCTAGCTTGGCTAGTTTGTCCGTGGCTTTGTCATTAATTATGTCACTTTATTAACACATGCTAATGCTGATTTATACTGTACTGTGTGAATAAAAAATCATTGTCACTGAAAACGGTAAAAAATAGGTGGTGAACAGAACAATCTGTGTCTGCAAACCAACCACTCGCGACACACGACGAGACTTCATGGGTTCCTGTTGTAGTTGTACAGTGACACACTGAAGACATTTCATTTGTGTATACTGATTTGTATTTGCAATTCAGTAGGTTACCTTTGTGCAGTCTACGTAAGTACGGTTCAATAAAGTAGATACAAGTTTGAGTTTAGACGGGAAGTAAAATGTACAGACATACATGGTATGACATGTGGAAATTCAAGTAGATAAATGTCAACTTCCGCCATCATAGGAGTCTGTCTGGAGTCTGACACCTGGAAAGAGTTATGCTGTGTCAGAGGTTAAGACAGTTATTTGAGTTTTGCAGGACTTATATAGCTTCCTGCAAATGAGCTGGAATGGACAAACGCTGAACGTAGTGTTTGAAAGTGGAGTCTCTTAAAGTTTTCAAAGACTTTGTCTTCGTCACTCTTTAGAACTAATTTATCTGGAGGTATTTTTATGATGAGCTGGGAGTTTTATAGTTTCACTATATGTCTCCCGAACATAAAAAGAGGTCTTTGTAGGTTAGATGATCAGACATCTAGTGAACAGTAGTATGTTTAGAAACCTATTTTCCTTTTCGCCTGGTTTTCCTAAAATGCTTCTTTTCAGGCATGAACCAAAAGTTCAAGGTCAAGACTACATGTGTAAAAGTTGTGCCATTAGAAAAGATATTTAGCAAACAGAAAAAGGCAGAATGCATTTGTCATATTTATCTGGAAGTGTTACAGGTTTGTGGTGACATATCTTTCCCGTCTAGGTACAATGGACAAAGTGTCTCTGTCGTTGAAATCAGTTCGATTGTGCGGTGAGGTGTGAACGCTGACTGGTTTTTGTTTGAAACCCTTAGACTATACATCTGACTTTATCACAATCTCTTCCTCATAGGGAGCAAAGGTTTCTGGGCCTGCTTTCGTAAACCGCGTTAACGTGTTTGTGAGCTCTGAGCTTATCGAGGGCTTTAGCGTTTGTCATCTGCTGGTTTACTGTGAAAGACTACACTCCTGTCCTCCTTGAGTGCAACACTTTGGTTTCTAGTAAATGAGCCTCAAAGTTCGGGGTCACAGGCAGCGCGACCTTATGTGTGCGTGAAGGCTAAACTGACACCAGGGCACTTGTGTATGCAAAGTGTATGTGTTCATACGGGCTTTAGGGCAGTCTGTCACACTACGAGTCTAAAAGGCCTTTCCAGCTGCAATAACAACCAAAAAATAAACTCTGAACTCTCCCCTTTCACCATGTTTAGAACAACAGACAGAGGCAAAAATAGGACGATTTCTTCACGTCATGCTGTGTCTGGCCAAAATCTACAATGTCTCATAAACGAGAGAAATAAAAAGGTGGAGAGACATGTCTCTGAAAACCATTTTTACTAGATGTCTCCTGTTGTAGTTGGAACCACAACCCCCCCAAAAAACGCTGCAGGTATTTAACTTTTATAGGTGCTGGAACAAGATTAATTGGACAAGATTGGAGAAACATTTAAAGGCAATCTCCATTTTCCCCAGGACCACAAATCTAAATCTCATTGTGATGCTACAGACTGACTTTCCTGGAGTCGCACCACCAACATGACTAATAGTTGACCAACGTGTCTCATCGATTTCAGTGGAAAAATCTGATCAAGTCCTTTGTAGAGAGGTAAGAGACAGCAGGACCAAAAAATCAGACGTCGGAGGGAAAAAGGAGAAACTCAAGAAGCGAAGATGATGGACAATTATACGGAACAAGAGAAGAAGAGGAATTTTGGATAAAAAGGATTTTTAAAAAGTTGGGAAAACAGAGGAGAGTCAGAGAGGAAAGAAAGAACAGGGGGAACACTGAAAGAGATGACTGAGAGGAAAAGAAGGAGAGTGAAAGAGGGACAAGTATTCACATGAAGGAGTGTTTCTTCTGCAGATTAGCAGTAGCTGCAACCCAATACTTTAATATGCTGCTTGACCCTGACAGGCCTGGGCTGGCAGTGTGTGTGTGTGTGTGTGTGTGTGTGTGTGTTTCACTGTCATTACGGCAACACTGACAAACTCTTATCAGTCCTTATCGGGTCTGAGAGGCTGCTCATTCCTCAATAAACTGGATGAGCGTGTGGTTCAGAAAAGTGTAGTGCAGGAAAATATCTGCACGCGTATGGAGTCAAAGTGTGCGTGCGTGTTTGTGAGGCTAATGGCTAATGCTGCTCCTTGAAGAGTTGACGATTAATGCGTCACGCAGACTTTGGTTAAAGTTGGACTGTTGTTATGTGAAAAAAGGTCATTTTAGAAAACACTAATCCCAATTTGCTGCAGAGTTCTTGGCGTAGTCGTCTCCTTTAAAACACAGTGTTGACTGCACAGGCCGGCACATCTGTGCTGATAACGTTTGGAAATATTCAGGAAGCAAAACAGCAAATCTTCACATTTGAGATGCAGAAACCAAGAAAGCTCATTGTTTTGGCTTAATGAATGAGTCTGAGAGTGATTCCTATGACCAGCTGAGGGCTAATGTTAACCTAAACTGCATTTGTTGTACAGAAGCCAACCTGGCCACGAAGACGTGCAGCTGCTAGAGAGTAGTGACACTATATGATATTTACCGACTCCTTCCCATGAGCACATGTGAGTAGAGGGGGAAGGAAGAGAAGAGCAGTGGAGATATGAAAGTAAACGAGACAGAAACAAAAACTTTTGTTGTCTGCACTGTTACGCTGCCTTTTCCTGGAATGATCGTGTCTCGTTTCCTTCACTTCTTCGCCAGAGATTGTATTTCTTATCACAACGAGGCCATATTCAGCTGTAACAAGAAAAAGTTAGTTTTGTTCTTTATACCTCAGTCATTCTTTCGTCACAGTTAAAAATGCGTTAATGTGCCTGGCATGCAGACCACTTTTTATTTTATTTTAAAATTTCTCAAGATTTTATCCACATTTATTGCCTTAAACAGAACCGTTTCCATTAATGAAATGCAATCTGTACCGCGACGTTCTCGTAAACTTGTCGTCACCATGAATGCTTCAGTATATGTGTAAGAAACCTGACGTCTTTCCACACTGCAGCGTAACGCGATGCTAAATGCTAAATGTATTTGTTTATCACGCGGGAAATGGCTCTTTAATATTCAACTGTACTGCCAGCTGCTGTGTGCATTCAGAACAGTCATCTGACTGTGATTTACTTTGCGGTTTATTGTTGCAGAGCGGGAAGGTTTTATGAAAGGTAATGCACCAGTGGCTGACTCGATGCCAGTCTCTGATAACCGACCTGTTTGGTGTAGGGGTTTCCTGCCACATGAATGTTGTGTACAGCTAAGGAAGCCGTTTACTTTACACGCACAGGAGACAGATTTATATAACCCTTGATTGGCTTCTGACTTCAGGTCATTCGATAACACAGATAA
Source organism: Microctenopoma steveboyesi (assembly GCA_032359275.1). NCBI lineage: Eukaryota > Metazoa > Chordata > Actinopteri > Anabantiformes > Anabantidae > Microctenopoma > Microctenopoma steveboyesi. The sequence continues at coordinate 8,713,435 of JAUMHF010000010.1, read as the reverse complement.
GACGGATGAGACTATATGAAATGTAAAGCGTGCATTTTCGACTTATTGACAATAAGTCTATATTAGTCTTACCGGTTCCTCCGCAAAAGACACAAACAACTGCAAAACTATGCGTGTGCCTTTATGCCTCTATCTCTATGTCTGTCACACCTAATCTCTCTGACAACATGGTTCTTACTCCTAAGGACACAAACAGCATGAAACTAGGCCAGGGGCGGAGTTGTCTTACAGGCTGCCTTTCAGTTTCTTGGATCCTGAATGTTTTCAAGTGACATGAGCAAATACTAATGCTAACAGCTAATAAACCTTTGTGAGCAGGTCATAATGAAGACAAAGGTGTCCTCTGTCACGTGAGGCCTGCATGTCTTGCTGTGTCAAAACAACTTCAAGGATGAGATATTTTAGAGTTTGGGGAGATTTGTCTACAGTTTGCTTCTTTTTTTCTTTTCTAATTTCCATGTTCTCAATCAAACTCCTGATAACGAAAGAGAAAATTCAGACATATGTTGCACTATAAAAATCCTTTGCAACACATTAGGCCTACAGTGAAATGAACTTGTGCATCGTAGGAAATACACAATATACTCATGCATTATTCAGCATAATATTATCATGATTTTTGACTTTTTTAAATTATTATATATGTATATTATGTTTAAATATCATTCAGGATCTAAACTGTGCAGTATTCTCTCTTTTGTAGTCGTCTGTGGCGTTAATTAAAACCTTGATACAGTCATAAAGTCCCATGAGATCATTAAGACGTGCATTTCTGGATCCAGCATTGTTAGCCACACTAATGCTCCGAGCATGTAAACACAACTATTGACCTCCATGATATCACCCTGATCTCTAAGTACAATCACTTTTACAGCAAAAGCGAAGACTTTGAACTTGTTCATGTGGTGCTGGTCTGTAATACAAAACAAAACCATTCACAGGCCTGAGGAGAAGGAATGACACAGGCCATTAGTGCACGTACTTGTATCATTAAACATTGTGTGACACGGAGAACTCATTTGTCATCATTTACATATGTGTTCTTATGTTCTTGTGTGATTATTTTGCATGGTTAAATATCATTATATGATCAAAAACTAGGCTCAATTTAAATTATTATTGATTATTATTATCCTTTTTTTTCCCTGTACATACTGTATTTACTATTGTGGAAGCAGCTCAATAGTATCTAAATAATAACTAAATCATGTAAAACAGTGAAGTAAATAAACGTTTTTATGTCTGTTTACTTGTCAGTTCTTTAGGAATAATAAATATATAACTTTCTCAAGTTCTCTATTTAATGCACAAGAAGTTATTGCTTCACTCGACAAACTGTGACACGTTGTTTGTTCATTTTACATTTATACATCAGATTATTGTCGGGGTCGGCCTTTTTTGTTACAGCTTGACAAATGTTCAAGAAAGAAATGCTCCAACATGATACTAACCCTGATCCATGTGTTGTCCAACGACCCCGCCCCTCTGCATCTGGCAGGTCAATAACTAATTCATTTCAGCTCGGCCCAGACTCGCCTGACTGCAAGAAGTCAACTCAAAACACTTTCTTCAAAACTCAAGTAAAAAACTGACCCTTAAGAAATAAAAAATAGGACAAAAAATAAAGAGGGGAGTGTTTCTGAGCTTGCAAGGTGGCAAGCCTCAAAAACATATTGTTTAGACTGGCACGCTGAGCTCATTCATCACACGAACAGCTTGGTTTCAGGCCTTTTTCCTTGAGTGTGATGACTTCATATGAGTCACGCGTTTATTCTTTTATCTGACAGCCGTGTTTATGCCAGCTATTCCATCTTATTTTTCATGCTGACAGCAGAGGCACACAGCGGTCCACAAAGCTGGTGCGCATGCACAAACTATAAATAAAAGGAGATAAAAGTCTGAGCCAAGGAGACAGTGTGGTCAAAGAATGATACTGGACCTGAACACAACAACTTAAGGATTCACAGAAGTACTTCCAGCTGCCAGAGCTGGACTTTAGGGACTTTATGTCTCCCTAGAAAGAAACTCAATAAAACCTAATCAACAAAAACATCCTTGAAATGAAACCATGATCGCCATGACGACAAAGCCGGCACTATGTTATAACAGAGACAATGTCTGGCTTGTCCAAATCTCCAACTTGCAATTTTGTACATTTCTTTGGTCCATAAATACTCAGAAACATATTTAAAGGCTGTGATTGTTTCTACAATATTTTAAATCGTTATAAGGGTTTGCTGGAGCAGTGCTGCTTGCTTTAATCTAGGAAATATGCTGTGAAACAGAAGAAAGATATAACATCAGCATATCAAACGCATGGTAGTCAGCGAAGAAAGGTAAAAAAATATTTTCTCATTAACCAGAAACTCATCTCTTCAAGGCTAAACGTTATCTCTGAGAGAAAAGACACAAACAGGTCTGTAATTACGAGAGGCTTTCAGAGGTTTGGCAGTAATTGTCAGTGAGATAAGAATCAAAGGGTCAAAGTCAGCATTAGAATCTGAAAGCAGTAATGAACCGTCGATGCACCTCTTTCTCCTGTAACAAACATATTATTACTATATTAAATGAAGTACAGTGTTTCGCTGGAAATGAGGATAGAAGATTGACTGGTTTTTCCAACCTGCTGCCAAACATCTCTGCCATGAGGAAGCTTAAAAAATGAACCCGGAATTTAACATTCATCATGTTATCATAAGCTTCTTGTCTTTGGTGAATGCTAAAGAAACTAGATCCAATAGGTGGAAGATAGCAAGCAAGTAAAGACGGAGGTAGCAGAGGATTTTCGTTGGTCATTGCTTGACAGGAATTTGGTCTGAGGGATGAATGGGGAGAGGGAGGGTGGTTGACACCAGACATAGAGGTCTTTTGTGTTTGTGTATCAGCTGGAAATCACTAACAACACTGCGGCCCTCCACGCTTCCACGTGTGTGTGTGTGTGTGTGTGTGTGTGTGTGTGTGTGCGTGCGCGCGCTCACAACATGTCAGGGACATTTGCTTTTCAATAGCTATAGAGAAAAATAAGATAAGGAAGTCCTGCACTTGTTTCTTTGGCATAAAACAAACCAGACAAAACAAAGTGCGAGTGTCACTCTGAATACCCGCTTTACCACTGCTACATCACGCCGCCCTCCACCTCTTCATCATTACACAATAGCGAGATGACCTTTTGACATTTTTCTATGTGAGTATTGAAGTTTGAGGCATTGAAAAGGAGATTAGACCAACTTGTTTATGTTAAATGAGCTACAGCACAGTCGACAATATGAGCCTCACTCATGTACCCATCAACGGAGGCTAATGTTGGACAATTTGAAGGTCAGTAAAGCAACGTTTTAGAATCAAAGTCCTGCCTGTGGGACTCACAAGTCTTGAAACTCCTCACGGATAAAACGATGCTAATGCTCGATGATCAATTGCAGAGTCATGTGTCTCTTTGTGAATTCATGCTGTAGTGTTCCTCTGTGAATCGGGGGGTCATTTCGGCACAATCAATTAACTCGCCTCTGTGCGTACGTTGTTGTTTCGAGTTTCTCCTCAAAAGAAGCATTTTAGCACAGATTTGAAAGTGTGCTCTTGTCGAACACAAAGGTCTTTCATGTGGAAAACAAGAGACAAGAAGGGCGAGAGATGAAAGGAACAACTTCTTACTGTGTGATGCTAAAAAGAGCAGATGGTGAGAAATTAAAGAAACGATGCCGCGGCACAAAAACGCCCCTGAACACATCCTTGAACGTTCAAATGCCTCTTTCCCCACTCAGCCCGAATGTGATGCTGTGCTGCTTTCTGGAGGTTACCGCCTTGGTGCCTGCTGCGTGTCTATCCACACCCTGACCAGCTGCTTTGGATCAGCAGTCAAAGGCCAAATATTTGCGATGACATCACTGCTCTGAGACAGTGCAGATTTAGAGATACAACACAAACAATGGGTCTGTGTTAGACAAAGGAAACGTGCAGAAATGACCTTCGACTGGAAATAATTCACTGGAGCGCGGCGAGTCGACAAGCACGCAGTGAAATTATTGTTGTAAGAACACTTTTTTGAATCAAATTGGTTTTGCTAAGCATCATCATTTTATTCTGACTTGAAGGTTATCGCCATCCATCTTCACCCACTGCACTTGGAACATGATGAGAGGACGTACAACAACTACTGAGCCCTTTGACCACGTACTGACAGTATATATTATTATTTTGTTAAACCTCATCACGGTCCAAGAACAGACATTCTCTCTAAAAAGGTCGTTCTTCGTTGAGCATCACTTTGTCCGGCTACTTTGAAAGGCACAGTTGAGTGCGTAAGTTTGGGCAACCTTGTCAATCTTCATGATTATCCTGTATAAATCCTTGGTTGTTACACAAAAAAACTAAATACATATTTGAGAAGTGAAACGAAGTTTATAGGATTTAGAGAAAGTGTAAAATAATAGTTTAAACAAAATTCTGGATTCTGGTTGAAGGTATTTTGGACCATTCCTCTTTACAAAACATCTCTAGTTTATTCAGGTTTGACAGCTCTCTTTAACTCACACCACAGATTATCAATGATATTCAGGTCTGGGGACTGAGATGGCTGTTCAGGAACGTTGTACTTGTTCCTCTGCAACGCCTTAGTAGATTTTGAGCAGTGTTTAGCATCATTGTCTTATTGAAAGATCCGGCGCAGCTTCAGGTTTGTCACTTAATCCTGGACATTGGTCTCCAGAATCTGCTAATATTGAGTGGAATCCATGCGTCCCTCAACTTTGACAAGATTCCCAGTCCCTGCACTGGCCACACAGCCCCACAGCGTGATGGAGCCACCACCATGTTTTACTGTAGGTAGCAGGTGTTTCATCAGTCCACAGCACTTTATTCCAAAATGAAGCTGGCTTGTTCAAATGTGCTTTAGCACCTCAAGCGGCTCTGTTTGTGCTGTGGGCGGAGAAAAGGCTTCCTCTGCATCACTCTCACACACAGCATCTCCTTCTGTAAAGTGCGCCGAATATTTGTTCACTTTTAATAGACATGTAGATGTCTAAATAACTCACAGTGGTGAGGTAATGATGCTGAAGATAATGTTGTTTGGTCAAAAGCACCAGAACAAATAACTGTGGAACGTCTTCATTGCTGTGAAAACAACTACTTGTTCTGTATTTTACAGAACAATGCTCATTGTTTCAGAAATCCAAAAAGTCCTGATCCCTTTTTCCCTACGGGGCAGAAACGTGTCCCTGAGTAAATCCTCAGAGCAGGTGAGGCTTTGGTTTTATTGGAGATTTCTAAGCTTTGTCTAACCTTGACCTCCCCGAAGTATAAGGTAAATCCCTTTCCTGTGCTCTGCTGAAAATGAAGGAGTGGAGTCTTCACCCTTTGACCTAAACCAGAGGACATCCAAACATTCTTCTCCAACCTAAATAGCTGCTGGCTCTGCCTCTGTAGCATCTACCAGCTATCTGCAGTACATGTGGTAATGTAGGCAAAGACACTCAGAGCGGACTGACTTACCAACTTAGCTAGAAACAGTCACCGTTGATCTTTCTCTAAGTCTACTAGGTTAAGATACAGCTGATATCACAGCTGAGACCCTGGAGAGAACATCTGAGCGAGTACTTACACAGACTTCTGCCGGGAATGTTATAACCCATGCCCTTATCTGGGAGCGTTAACCCTAACCCCAACCCTAACCCTACCCCTTACCACAACTTAATCTGGACGCCAGGAGATCTCCTGTGCTCTTCCTCTGCCTCCCCACTACTCTCCTGCATCTCTGCTGCTGTCGTACCTTAAACCACTCACGGGTGAAGGGTCTATGAGTGTCAAGAAACACTTGAACAGCAACACTGTATACTGAATATCTATGTTATGTTACATCTATGTGAAATTAGCTGTCAGTTTCTTAAAGTGATGCACATGAATTGCTTGTATAGTGTAATAATAAGCAGCTAATTCAGCATGATGCAATAATGAGACTCAAAGTTGACTTATTAAATGGGAATCTGTGTCTGGGAAAAGAATTTGTACAATATATCAGAGCTAAAAACATGAGGAGTCCTTTATATTATGAGTTTGATCTTTTGGGTGATTACTGGTCGTCAAACAAACATCACTTTGACTCAGCTGTTATTCTGTTCTTATTATTTCTCCATACTGCATTACTAAAATCATATTGTATTTTTTTTTCTTTCATGGTCACCACCTCACCACATTGTTTTACGCACTTCTCCTGCGGCACCTTCCCTCCTAAACTCCACATCTCTCCTCTCTCTTTTTTTTTTTTTGTTCCTGTCCAGCTGGGTTTGTTAATAGCTTCTTTCTTTGGCTCTTGTTCTTTCCCTGTTGCCGTCCAGATCTGTTTCTCCAGTTTGCCTTTAATCTTTAGTCTTCTAGTGCACTCTCATCTTCTCGTCATCTTCCCGTCATCCCCTCGCACACCTATTTATCACATCATCATCACCACCGCTCACTAGTTCCACTAAGCACGGTTTTTATGCATGTGTGCCACACAAAGGAATCATCAGGCACAGCCAACGTACATTGTAATAAGTTCCAGGAGACACTGGAGCTTCTTTAGTTATTAGTTTTCCATTCTTTTCTCTCCACCTCCTTCTTGATCATCCGCCCTTTCTCCCTCTTACCGTTTTTTTACGCTGTTTTATAGAACAGTACACATTTTGCACAAGTTTATAGTTAGTTATCAGTGAACGAAATCCAAGCATCTGTTTTGGACTGTGGGTTTAGCTGAGGTCAATGTGGGTGTAAGTTTGTGTGATGAATCTTTTATGACTGTAACTTTGGATCAATCAAATAATAATAATCTAAAATCAATTATGAACCAGTCTCAAACCATTCTCTTCATTTTCTTGTTTAACTTGAATAGACAAAGTTCACTGTTCTGCTTTAAGTGGCTTCTGTCAGTAAGGAGTAGTGATCAGTGCCTCCTCCTTCCAGCACCTGTTGCTACAACAGCTGGCACGCCTTACAGACTCTGACACGCTGCAGCAACAGGCCTTAACAAGTAGCCGTGGCCCAACTTGACCTATATTTTGTCATTAGGAGTGTTGCTGCTGTCCCAGTGAACCTGCAACACAACCACAGTGAGCTGACAGTAACATCTGGTCACTGATCATTTGGCACTGAGAGTTAGAGAATTAGCTGGACGGTTTAGGAAACATATTAATGTTAATGAGAAGTTTGATCGCACTATAATCTTTAGTTTTTGACACTAAATAAGAGTAGTGAATCAGCAGAATCTTCCCCTAAAGCAAAATTATTTCTGCTCCTTCTCTGGTCAGATGCCAACCAGCGTACGAGTAAGGACACAGCGTAAGAATGACGGCTGCAGCCAATCCAGGAAGGCGGACCGTGTGAGCAGAAGGAATCTCTAAGGCTAATAAAAAAAATGATTGTAACGTATCAACAGGAGCCAGCTTATCAGCAGGAGACATGCTTTAAAAATATTCTGCAGGAGTACGGTGAGGTTGGAAGTCAGGTCATTACAGGCATACTGTACTTCTGAACAATTTATGTGCAGCATCGTTCAAATGGACTCGGGATTAGGTTCACATCAATATTTGTCTGATAAATAGAAAATGAAAAAAAAAAAACAGGCAGGGCATGACCTACATGTCTCAACTGCTGAAAGGCACTATTGAACATTACAAAACTGTGTAATTACTAACTAGCCTCAGTATGTAGCTGGGTTTCATGTGAACAATAAAAGAGTCTAGTATACTGTAGATTATTAACATAGTGCTTTATCTGGATCTCCAGACTTTTCACTGAAGCATTTTATAAGAAAAGAGATGGCGCCTATTTCGTCTGCCAGCTCCACTGTAGCTGTTCAATTCATGTTTCCAAAACTTCTCAAATCCAGCCCTACCACAGTGTCAACATGTCAGCCGCTGGCAAACTCTACTGGAGGTGTTCACAATATCAGTGCCTACCTACTTTTTTGAGCAGTACTATTTAGAGGACAATGAAATTCCAAATAATAGGTCAACATTACTGCAACCACGTATGTGTCTGCTTGTGTGGAAATGAGTAATGAGATGTAAATATGTTTGGACGTGTGTCACCAGGAACCGTCCGCATTGTCTGCATCACCCATTCACACTGGAGGGAAAGAAACGAGACATTCCTGTTCCTGTCCACTGAGGACCGCATGGCCATGCACCAGCTCTTTCCGATTGTATCAGACAAGTCGAGCTGAGAGCTGGGGGTTGGGAGGTGAGAGGCAAAAGAAGAAGAAGCAATGTGGACTGTAAAGAAAAAAGAGAGAGGTTTAAACAGAGACCGACTGTGGTTGTGTGTATTTGTGTGACGCCCAAAGTAGGCGTCCAGATATTTAGACTGAGTTGCCAAAATGCTTTTGGCCATTTCTGCAGTTAGATGACTTATACCGCTGGAGTGACTGAGCGTGCCTGTGAATGGCTGCGTGGGTGTGTGAGACAGCAACAGGGGGTATTCCTGAACCACAGCCTGTAGGAGTCAGTGGTATTTTTATGCTGATACAACATACTTTATGTGCTGAGGGAAACGCAACCTGTTCACCTCTTTACTATGTTTGTATCTGCTGTGTGTGTGAGCAGCCACGTGACTGCCGATTTTAGGTTTTGAGGACCACCTGCACCCTGGGACGTCGTCTTATGTTGCAGACTTTAGGCCGAAGGAACTAAATCCAGGCTTGTGCTGATGGACGGCTCAGAAAGCCGGAATATGAAGCTGAGAAGTGATGAGTGAGTGAGTCTACTGGAGGAAAGCCTGCTTATCTCTCCACGTTTGTCTCATTTCATTTACTTCATAGACTGTTCTTGTATAGTCCTGTCTATCCAACACATCTCAGCAGTCGCTCTTCAGGGTGGATTTACCAACGTGGGGGGTCAGTGCAGACCCTTTAAATTCAAGCAATCAATTAAAAAACATCTTTATCTTTCTGGGTTCTTTACTACTCAAAGTTTCGTTGTAGTCATTGAAACTGGAGCTTGGTTCAAGATCAGTACGAAGGAGGTACAGGTCTGCACAAGCCTGAATTCATAATCGGTGTGATTCAGGCTTGAAGTCAAGTGTTTACTCGGTAGATAGTTATAACCACGATGACATTATTCATCACTCATTATTTTCTTTAAGGAAAAACAGGGAGACTAAATACATCTCAACAGAAAGTGACACTTAACTTTATCTGGTTGGTCACTGGATTTACCCACTAAATGATAAACAGCAGAAGATGAAACTCAGCACTTCTCCCACACATTTACTGGGCGGGAAATCAGTTCATTTACTGTAACCACTGTCTCGAGTTCACAACAAACCTCAGGAGACTCAATAAGCCACCAGCAAATAGGCACACACCTGTATTTATTTGACTTGTACTTGACTGAAGTCTGGCACAGGTTCATCAGTTTTAAAGATAAAGCTCATAAAGGCCAAGCAGGTTTATTCCAAACACTTGGCAGGCACATAAGCACACACACACACACACACACATATTCAGTCAGATTAGTGCGCGTTGCTAAATAGGCCCAGAGGCACAACACTCTCTAATCCAGACTCACGGAAAACACAAGTTGGTGCTTGTCAATCTAAACTTGTAGCAAAACAGTGGTGTTTATAACACAGTGAAAAAAGGAAGGGGCCACGGGCGCCCACGCTGTAACCCTGGATTTCATAACGAATGAAATGATGTACACAATAATGAAGTTGATGTGATTACTATTGAATATAAAAGTATATTGTACTAAATTATAGTAGGATATACTTGAATTTGATTGCAGTTGCAATGTAAGTATATATTAAGAAGTTTTAGTTATGATCACACCATAATGTAGAAGCCTGTGATTGGATAATTAGATGCCTTACTCTGGCTTTCTTCCACTCGATCTATTACTAGACACAATCATTGGCCATTAGTTGGACACGTATATATATTTAAAGAGAAAACTTACTATCCTACATATTTAATGTGGGGTGGCTGAACTCACCTTTGAGATGTACGCTTTGATGCCTTCAGCCAGTTTGATGCAAGGCTCTCCAAAGAGCTGGGCCAGCTGGTCTGGGATGTCCTGGTCCTTATCCAATGCATTGAGTAAACTCAGGCACTTCAGCTCCTCTGTCACACCCTGGCTACGCACCTATAGATCAGACATACATGGAACAAATTATTAAACCAACTTTCCTCTGAATAAATGAATTATGGGTAAATAGTACAAAGGACTTTGGTCAGCTGGACAAGGAAACATGATGAGGAAACCGCATTACCATGGGGGTAATTACTTACTAATAAGGGGTCTAAGGGGCATTTTTCACAACAACAACATCTGTCAAATGATCAAGAAAAACAGAAAAGTAAAAAAGCACTTGAACAACATCCATATGAAAACTAACAGACCAACAGAAAACATTGCACAAAACAAGGTAATGGAGTCCAGATGCAAATCCTGCGAACATTATAGAATTCGAACAGTTCTTACTGTTGGATCAGTAAAGTTCCACAAGTTTATGTAAACGTCTGTGCATTTCTTTTATAACTCCAATGCTTTCATTTATTCCAGAAGCGTATTGAAACTAGTCCTCCTCCGATGTGCTGCAACTCTTCCTGCCCCTTTCTTATAATTCGCTGCACTTCTAGCACATCAAGTCATTTTACAGTCTGTTTGTGTAGATGTTGTGTGAAGCGTGCAGCATGACTGGAGCTGGTTCACGTTTTCCTAAATGTGCTTTCACTCTGGGAGCGCGACTTTTCTTCGGGGGGGACACACGTCTTTGAGTCGCTTGTGGAAAAGAACAGTTCCTCTACGGGCGAAGAGGAAATGTTTCTGCTTGGCAGCAGATTCCTTCGGATATAAGAAATGTTTTCATGTAATTTGGGGCGAAATGGGTCATAAGAGATCTTTGGGAACTGAAAAGTACAGCGAGGCATTTGCTGAGTTATGTGCAGAAGTGTGTGTGTGTGCACTTCAGGGATGTCAGCGTCATGGTCCGAAAGCCCTGCTAATGACTCTATAACAAGCGCTGATGAGGAGAGGGAGATTACAGAGCTGCACTCTCTCACCCCGTCTCTTTATTTTTATTAATATCTTTCCGCTTGACCCCCATTCTCTAATGAAACCCATTCATTATGCTTTCTTCTGTTTTCTGACTTTCACTGTTCTGTTTCTTTGCTTTTCCACTTTTTGCTTCTTGCTGAGACTTTTTTTTTTTACTTCACAGATAACATTCATGTTGATACACGAGCGGGTCTCTGTGTTCCTAGTGAAGATAGCAGTATGTCTGTGTGTAGTTCACTGTGTGTGAGTGTGCAAATTAAACCTGACCAAGCGGGAAGCACGGGGAACTAACGGGAAGTCATAGGGCTCTTTAGAAAATCTCAACTGTCTCCAAAAAGTGACTCATTGCTCTACTTGTTGTTTTGTCATTGTTCCGTCAGCAACATGTGGCGGTTTATGCTTTTAATTAGATATCTGAAAAAGAACAAATTGTGTGTGCATTAACGCACTTTCACTGCAAACCTAAAAACGATGTACGATGATGAGGCAGCATCCACAAGCATACAATTAAAACAACTTTTACAAAAAAAAGGACAACAAATTCAAAATAACCATTTTGAAATATGTTCAGCTTTGTTTGTGATCTTCTAGTAACAAAATGTGGAAATAAGACAAAACTTCTTCTACGTCTAGTCTACTTTTACAAAGTTTGTATTTTACCATGATTATCATTAAAAACATAGGGAATATAAACATTATTTACACTATTTTCCTACATACTCAGCTACTTTTCCTCACTGCTCAAAGACTTGATCATTTTGTCTCAACTTCACACATCCATAAATTCTTCAGGGTGAGTGGGTCATCGTGGATCATCTGTGTCTACGGAATAAAATATGTTGACGCTGAAATCTGGGAAGCGATTGCCTATTGTGAGGGAGTGTGTGATGACAGCTATCAGTGTAAGTGTTGGGTAGTGGTGGTGGTGGGGGTTAAACATGCATGAGTGGATTTGAGCTCCCTCGGTGGAGCAAATGGAGTGAGTGTAGGCTTGGTTTCTATGTGGCTCCTCTGCCAAAAAAACACACTCCCTGCTTTGGTAGTTCGGCTTGAAGAATTAATTGGTATTAAGGAGTGGGAATAAAAAGCATCTGTGTGTCGCTGTGTGCATGAATGAACGTGCATGTGAGTCCATTTCGCTTTTACAGGGCAGGTAGGGAGTGTTTGATCTATTATGGGAACCAGTCTTGTCCGTATTAGTTAGCAGATAAAGGCTGTACACACTCCCGCACCGAGCTGAAAACAAGATTAGATGAAAACTCTCGGCTCCATTAGTACGCGAAGGAGGCCAGAGGCTAAACCAAACTATGCAGAGAAGCATTCATCTTCTCTGCAGGTTTAACTGCACGAAGACGTGGTAATTTATGAAAGTGCAACATATCTATTACTGGGATGTTTAGCTGCAGTATCAGTAAAATTCTGTGACCATATTTCCACTTCTTATAGCAGCTGTTGCTGAGTCGTGCTTTCTTTGGACGAAAGACTTGCTGCTGTTTTGTATTTTGTTCCTTAAATTTGATTTTGTAATTCCTCTGTTGTGCAAGTCTTCCTGCCGGTGTTGTTAACAGTCATCCCGCATGATCTCACTGTCTCGCTGTGAAAGGGAACATAAGGCGCTACAGAGATGCTCTAGGAACCATGTCCAGGCAAAAAGTCTCTTTGAGAGAATTGTAATTAAAATTTTATGCAAATTATCCTGCTGATATATTAGGAAAAAAGTTGGTTGTGTTTTTTACATTTTGTCATTTTAACTAACTATGGTCGTTGAACTACATTTAGACCCCGGTTTCCTAAAAGAAAACTGTACATGATGGATAAGCTAATGCATCTCTATTTAGAAGTAAATGAGGAATATGAAGAACAGACTGTTTACTCCTGTAAACAAACCTTATAATCTCTTACTGTTTCCAAGTTTAGTCTGCACAACATTTTTCCAAATTTTTCCATCAACATTCTGCAGCTTCGTCTTGCCATTGATTAGCATAATAAAAATATGCATTTGAGGCCAAGATGCTGAGGTTAGATCTCCTCATTTCAGTGGATTGTATCTGTTATTTCCTGCACTCATTTAGGTTTTTGATGTTGAACCACTGCTGGAAAGCAGAGAGGAACGTGTGACTATAGGTTCTATAGGCCAGTAGAGACATGCACGCTTCCCTGCAGATGCCCTGGGAACATGCAACTGGAACTGCTCTACTCTGATCCACATTTTAAACACGAGTGGACGCCCCCCACCCTTCACTCCAGAGTGATCCCAACTCTCAGCCAAATCCCATAATTGTAAACCTGGCCCCATTATCTATCATTTCTGGAACAAGTTACACCCTGATATTTCAATGGTAATAAATCACCAAGCTGACAGTAGGTCAGCTTTTAGAGTTTGGGTTTGATGGCAATCACTAATATTACTTCTGACAAAACTTGATTAATTTACTTTTCATTCTGGAGCAAATGTTTTGTAATTGAACTACTCACCCATAATGTGCCTTGTAGTTTTGCTACAAAGCATAACTCACGTCTCAGAGCGCATATTTGTTATTTGGAAAAAAGGTATGTGCTCCTGTCCCCTGGGTGACACATTGACTAACTTGTCCTTCCATTGCCTTCGATGCAGTGAGTTCGTTCAGTAGCCAAACACAGGTTAACACATGCTTAATGGCTTCTTCATCCTCTCAGCGAAGGACTTTATACACAGGACACATCACTGTGTGCGGTTCACAACCTTCTGGATTTCTGTTTACTAATTGTAGCCATAGGGAGCCAGGTTCAGCGCTCTTTCAGTAGTTAGACAAATGATTTACTACTGGCAGTTATTAATTTATGGTACTGAATAGGCTGATGATTCTTATCATATATATATATATTCCTAACATACAACATAATAGACATTTTAAATACATTCATGTTCTACAAATCTTGTTTTGACATAAAACAGCAGAGCCTCCAAAGCCACGAGGAAAAAAGATGAGAAAGTATATTTTGAAATGTCAGGATGTTCGTAAGTATATTTATAGCAAACTATGTTCTCCAGATATAAGAGCTAAACTGGGACAGATTCTGTTACTGGAAAATACCATTTCTGTATGTGAGGAATAACACACACACACACACACACACTTTTCTGAGTGATCTATGTGCTTTTTATTCCTTCTTAGCCAGGAGACATGTGGTCTCTCATGGCTGTCCATGCTTAATTGGATGACTGGGCTCCAGAGAGAGATGGGGGGAGGAAGGGTCCAAGCTGACAGAGCTCCTGTGATCCTGATGCCGACTCTCTCAGGAAGAAGTGAACAATGCTGCACTGTTCCCCCTCTGTGTGAGTGCATAGGTGTGTGTGTGTGAGTGAGTGCATGTACGTATGTATTACGTGTGTGTGGCCTGCCCTCAGTGTGTGTGCGTGCAACAGAGTGACTGTGTGTGTTTGGCAGGTCCCCACTGGACATCAAACCCTGAAAAGAATATCTCAGAGGGCCACTTCGAAACCCAGCTACAATTTTGTGTTCCTGAGTGTGTGTGTTCCTGTGTGTGCGTGTGTGTGTGTGTGTGTGTGTGATGGTCTGGGAGTTTCTTGGCAGTCCAAACTCTCATCTGAAGGGATTAGGAAGCGGAGAAGGCGTCCACGTAACTCAAATCCAGCAGTCCAGAGGTCTGGACCAAGAGTGTGTGAGTGTGTGTGTGTGTGTTCGCGCTGGGGGATGAACAGTGAACACAGAGGCAGAAAGAGGGGAAGTTAGCTGTCTTTCTCTGCTTTATAATCAAACGCCCCACGAGCCGTGGCACCGCACATGAATCACTTCACCCAAACACAGAGGCAGGCAGATGCCCGGGTGAAATGAAACATGCGAAGTGTTACGGCACAGTGAAGTCAGCTCCATCATGTTGAGTTACACCTCTGCTGTGTGGACCATGGGCCATGCATTAGGTGCCTGAAGCAGTAAAGAATACTAACAGGTTTTGTTGGGACTGGCAGAGATATGCAGGGCTGTGTATCATTAGGAACGAGGTAAAGCTGGTGTGTGATGTGTCTTCGGGCAGAAAAGTAACAGAAAGTTGAAGAGAAAATAAAGCTACATAAATCCTATCCGAAGCGTTTAGTCTCGACTATGGCTGCAGATTGAGATACCAACTGATAAGTCAGATCAGCTTTAATGTTCAAGTCCTACCAAAAACAAATGTAATCTACGTTTATATTTGTTTTCCCCCAGGAACAGCATCTGTACAGATGGACAGTGGGACAGAGGACACGCTCATTTCATGCGGCTCACACTTCCTTCTCAACAACCAAAACCTGCTGAACCACATACCTTTTTTTTTAAAGTTATGCTGTTGGACGCACTAAGACTGTGAAAAAAATACAAACCAAACCATTTTAGAGGAGGTCCTACAGTGTCATAAACACCTGTACATGTAAAGTATGTGCTGGGTTTTGATTTATAACCTTTGCACCTAAGCTACAGCTCTTTTACTCCTAAGATCAGACCTTGGAAAATCAGTTTGGCTGGTCACTGGCGCTCTTTTGCTCTTGAGTCAAAAACCGGCCCAGAGCAATCATTAAACTCATTTTCTACCTGAACCAGGAGAGTTGTACGTCTGCAGGAGCAACGCGCTTCTGGTAACTGTGTGCACCTTGTTTATGTACACGCTCTGCACAGTGTGTAGGTATATAGCTACAGTCTCACGTGATAGCATGTGTGTCTCTGCAGCTTTGCGAGCAGCCTGTGTGTGTGTGTGTGTGTGTGTGTCCCCTTCCAACTTTATCACCCCTTCGAGGCTTCAGCGTACCTGGCAGAAGGCCAGGGTGGTGCTGACTTTGATTTACATGTTAAAGTTGTCTAAATCGTCCCTGATATACCTTTAATGACCAACAGCTTTCTCAACAATCAACATGCCAGGCACTTTTTTGGGAGGAGGAGATTTGGTTGCCAACCAAACACAAAGGCATTTACCACTGTAAAAATACAGGCCATTTTGATAATGAACAGTGGATAAACTGTGAGTTTCTACCTCACTCCCCTGCGCCGGCCAAGTTTTTGTCCACAGTTAAAAGACATGCACTCCCCCACAGGAGGCCTGCCAGAACCCAGCACACATACAAAACAGCTTTCAGGGGAGTATTATGAAAAGCTGAGCCACAGGCACAATCCATTAGAGCACAGGGGAACAGAATCCAGTCTTTAACATGAGTTCATGCAACCACATGTGTCCTGGCCTTGCCTCGCATGCCAACACCACTTTTCTTCAGGGAAGCAGCAGAGACAAAGACGGTTGTTTTCAATAAAGTACCAAATGAGAATATGTATTAACATGGGTGGTAACCGAGTAGGTGTAGCTCTACATGCTGGTGTCAGCTTTTGGTGCTGCTTTTTATAGTCAACAGATACCTGTAAAAACTGTCCCTGCCAATCAAAGAGCTCTGGAAACACCAGGAAGTTGCAGCCCAGGCCTAAAGGTGATTAAAACCACAGAAACCAATGCTCGACCTCCTCTTCCCCTCCTCAATGGCTCTTTCCTTGAAATGCTAGCGATGTATGTTTGGTCTTTCTAAATTTCGTCAGATAACAGCAGCAGGTGCTTTACAGTGTTAAGATGAGTTTGTTTTGTCAAGGTCAAGACTGCACTTTAAAAACAGTTTTCTGATAAGTTGCATAAAAAGTGAAACAGCTCATATGACGAAGTATTGACTCAGAGGGGGAACGGTGCGTTTGTCACCACGTACTTAGGCATTCTGTTGACCTCCTCTCTCAACAGTGCTAAACCAAGAAAGGACTTGATTGTTGACGTGTGGATACATCTGTTTTATGAATCAAATCTTTTTCTTCTTAGTTTTACTTTACCTGGCATGAAGTAAAACCACCGTGCACCTCATCTGAATGTAAGCGAGCGCAGACTCAGCTCATTTACGTCTGTCTCACTGTACCAGATTCAGACGCAGGCGTTGCTGTCGAAACAATTTGACACACGCAAACATCCCAAACTGAAACCCTAGTCTGAGTTACATACGCTACGATTAATGAACACAGACCTATTCCCACCTCCCATCTTCTCAATCACACTTCCATTTCTGAGCATTAAAGCAAACGTCGAAAAGTATTTGATTCTTCTTCACAAAATAGAGAGGAAACTCGTTATATGGTCCATATATGCATTCTTTCCACACCCAATCCATTTTTAAATCAATCCAGAAGATAGTCTGCTTCTGCTTAGAGGCATTAGTGACGTTACTTGCAGGCGGTTACTTCCTTTGTGTCCGGTGCAGTGTGTGTTTGTGCGAACTACTTTGTGATAAAGAATGTTGCCAGCGATCTAATGAGTGGCCATTTTTGAGCTTTGCCATGTGCCTGCAATTATTTTACCTGCATGCAACGCTGCAAATCTACGGAGGCACAGTGGTCCTTCTGTGTGCACGTGGGTGAGTGTCTGTATGTGTGCAGTCCTCTGCAAGCGTTCGTGATAAGGTGCACAACCTCGCAGCGAGACAGCAATTACCACTCCCAGCATTACACGAGGAACTTCGACCTCTCTTTGTCAAATGTGCTGTTCTGGATTCTATCCAGTTTAAATAAAGACATACAAGAGCAGGGTGGACGTTTTGACTTCTTTGTCCCCTAAAACAATTGAGAATGTAACTGTTTGGTTAAAAAGAGCCGTGATAAAGACACACACTTTATTGCAACTGGTTTACAGAACTGTGACAAAATTAAAAGGCATCAGAAACAATTCTGTCATTCCCAGGGTTAGGTTTCTGGTTCTCATCATCAGAGGTGAACAGGAAATAGAGAAATGAAAACAAAAAAACAAGAAGAGACAATAATAGAGGTAAAGAAAGGAGCAAGAAGAGGTCAGGACTTTCCCGTTTGTCTCAGTCACCTGTGCACACATACCGATGGAAACGCTCCGGGCGACTGTGAGTTGACACAGTAGAGGCAGGGAAAGAGAACTGAAAGAAAAAGAAATGATCTGTGTGCAGAGGCTGGCTCTTCTGAGTCGGGCAGAATGTGAAATGCCAAAAAACAAGACCGTAAGGTGCGACAGAAATCAAAACTGAAGGTGCAGTCGGGCGAGTCAATCATTTTCCAAACGTATCACCAGGAAATAAATATCTGATGCGAGTGCTGGGACGTGATGCAGGTTTATGATAAGTATCTTTGTGATGTTTATTTTCCCTGTAACAGCCAGTGATCGACAGTATTTACACGATGGGATCACGAAGCAGAATTTCATTGCCTCTCTGAGGAAGAGCGGCAGGAATCCCCGTCAGACAAACAACGACATATAACGAACACATATGCACCCAGTGACACGTTATCATTGACATCATCTTTCTGGAAATGTGGGATGTAACGAGTGTAATGATTTCTGCATGACAACCGATGAAAATTGGGCAAACAGCTGGAGATCATTTGAAGCCCTGGTGTATATTATAACCTTAAGTAACCTCTGCTCGTTTCTGGTAAACAACTTGTTTGGTAAGTCTGCTTCATGCAATTAGGCCTAAATTCCAAGTGATGTTTTTCATGACTGTATGATATTTTTTGTGGGTTATATTTGGGAAAATTTAAGTGAAAAAACCACACAACTAAAAACTAGTGTTTGACTGAATGATTCGCAACGATGCTGATGGACAGAGGCAGTAATCAGCCAAGGTGGTCGTGTTGCTGTGGGGCCCTTCAGTCGCCTGTGAGGGGGCAGGTCCAGCATGGGTGGGCAAATGTGTTTGTGTGTGCAAGGTGGTGAGCAAGTATGACTCAAATGAGTGGAGCCTGTAAGTGTTACAGTAATGGCCCCACTGTAGATCTCTGTTAGTCCAGACCTCCGTGCAAGAAAATAAATGGACACTGCAAAGTAACGCTAAAGCTAAAGTTAGAATTTACAGATAAAAAGAAAATGCTGACAAGCGTGTTTCATATCATATTATCTAATTTGATCTAATCCGTCCAGTGGCGAGAAGGTAGATAATAATTTAAAATAGTTTTATTAACATTTTACTAAAAGCTGTATTAAAATAACATCAACGAGTTGAGAGCAGAGCAACATTGTCCCTGCGTGAGTTTCCATGGACGGGTACATCTGTGTGTACCTACTGTTCTGGCAGATAAGTATGTTGTGCCACTGACTTTCACAATAAACATAGTGTTGACTTCTGGGAACGTTCATGCTCCGTGCATTGCATGCTTCAGCACAATAATAGGAAACCAGTTCCAATTTGACTGGGATGTTTTTACTTCTTTCATAGCTGGCAATTGTTATTTACAAATAACAGTGCAACCCATTCACGGATTGCTTGACTTTTTACACCTACTGAGTTTAAACTAAGCACAGTCTTTAATAATAAACAAAGATAAGATAATAAATATCATCCTCTACAAAAAATGCTAAATCTACTGAACATATATTTTTTTAATTTAGTGAAAAAATATATAATGACTTTTATAAAAACAAAAAAATGACTGATCGACTGTCTGACCTTACCTTAAAGCCAACGTGATAATAGCTTTGCTGCAGCTTATGGTTGTTGACAGACTCTAAATTTACCATCAAGCTGAAGCCATCACTGTGCATTTGTTCAGCGTGTGAAGAAGCATCTCATGAGAGGTGTTGAATGCTACCTTCGCTGCCAACTCGCACATTTGCCAACTCTTAAGGCCAAAGAACCTGTTTGTGATCTAAACTGATGGGATTCTTTGCTGCTATTATGTTGTTTCCAGATACCTTTACTTTTCTGAGAATCTGCAGCAGGATGGAGAAGTTATTCCGCAACTGGACACACTCTGCCATTTGAAAATGTCAAAATTGTGAGTTCGATATATAGAGAGACGCTGGGACAAACACTGACATTTTTTTACCTCTGTGGCTCTATGGTTGGCAATATTGGTTGGTTGGTGCAAACTTTTGGACCAGACGTAATAGTTTTAACAACTTTAGGGCAAATTGCTTTCATGGCGCCCGCAGGATGGACTTTGGTGATGCTCTCTGATTATTTGTTAAGCTCTATGTTGAGTAAAATATTTTAACATCTATTGATGAATTCACTCATTCACGTCCCCTTCAGGAACAATTTGAATCATTTTTGTGCTCCTCTTCATCAGTATTTAATCAATAGTAATATTTAAAAAACAAATAATACTCATCACCCTGAGCTTTATTTTGTTTCTGACAACTTAGTTGCACTAAAATCTCTTTGAATCTTTATTTATTTCTCCTGTTGTCGTGTTGAAATATGAATAATTAAAAATAGTTCTTAGGTTGCCTCTTAGTGACTGTATAAGTCTAAAAACAGCCTTTTGAATTTTTAAAACCTCTATCTAGTTGTTTCCCCACTGTCCCTCCTCGCTCATAATATTTTGGAAGCTCCAAGGCCTGGGATCCCTTGTTTTTTAGTCAGTGCAGAAACACCACCCTAGATTGGACACATGTTTTCATAACATTCATGCAAGATTTATATCTCCTCTATAAGAGGCAAACCTATCCGAGAAGTTATTTTTGGAAAGAGGACTTCTTTTCGTCTAAACAAGAAAGTTTGTTACTGTTAGAAATGATATATTTAGATCGCAGAGGTTTCACACTTTCACTTTCAGAACTTCAGTCATCCAAGATTTACTTTCTGAATGCGGACTCATACTGATGCAGATTCAAATATATTTTTTCGTACATTTTAGGTCTGCTTTCTTTGAGACATAAAATGTTGACATTGCGGCGCTGTAGCCAAATTCTGCTTTCTTAACTTGTTCAACTTCTGCTCGAAACAGACCAGAATTACATGAAAAAGGACAGACTTTATTTAAAAGTCGAGGCCCGAAGGAAGGGTTTGACAGTCGGCCTGACAGGACCATGATTTCACCTCTTTACTAAGAGCTTTTCTTGTTAAACTTTTCCAAAAGCATCTGCAGACAAGGCCAAATCCTTCCTTAGAGGTTGCTCCACTGGTTGATGGATGACCTCTGTTCGCACATGTCCAAACTTCTAATGAGGTTGTGTTATGCAGTGAAACACAAAGCCAAAAACTAGATACGGTCAGGAGTTAATTGTAGCACTGAGAAACCTAACCCTAACCCTAACCCTAACTTTAACCATAAAGTTTTTGTGGGTTTGTTTCCATGTACGAAAGCAATAATGATATGTTGCGATGGGCTATCACAGAAGGCCAAAACCACAGTGTACTTCACAGTCAATGAGACATGAGGAAGACAAAGAGACGGCCAATGCTGGGCTCTATGTAGAAATGGGATGTGTGTGTGTGTGTGTGTTAAGATAGAAAAGTGTGGTCTGTGTGTTACAGAAACGAGAGCTGATAGAGGGACAGGAGGGTCTCGTTACCAGGTTCACAGTCAAAACACTGATCTCTCACTAGAGAGAGAGAGAGAGAGAATAAGAGAGAGAGAGTGCATGTGTGTGTGTGTCTGTTCATGATAGAGGTAAACACTCGAGTAGACAGACTTTGGGCTGATACCAACAAGCCCTCCGATTTGATCCAGGAGAGAGTTGTCTGCTCATTCCCAGGTTAAACCAAGTGGGAACCTTCCATCTAATCAAACACTGACCAATCAGATAATTTACATCTGGAGTAACACACATCAAAGTTCTGTGTGCACATTCAACATGTATCCGGGTTAAGACACACTTTCAGGCTGGCCAATATTTTATTTTATTTAAATGTGAATTAATCTGTCGATCATGTTTCTTACTGCCAATAAAAGTGGAGGTTTAACACTTTCCACCACTACCTACACCTGCTGTCAGTTAAGTTGCAACTTGGTATATCCACAGTTCAATGGTTCAAATACTGACCTATACTTTACTCATGTACTGTGAGTAAGTGGAACTTGGGGGATGTTTGTGTAAAAGATGGTGTCACTGATTAGATGATAGATTATCATAATACTAGTTGATAATCTTTCTGATATAAACTTATATACAACTGATTGTAATTTTGTTGCTTATTGAAAAGCTTGTCAAGTGAGCTTTGCTGTTGTTTCCATATTTCCATTACTTACCAGGACTGGAATGCTGCATTCAAGGCTTCCTGGTTTTTGCAAAGCCAAAAACTACAGGATGTGTGGGAAGCCTAAAGAAGTATGTGGTTTTTCTACTACTGAATAGTTGCTGCCAGAGCTGCTCTTTATCTGGGGGAATTGCCTGTTGGATGCATGAGATGGTGTTAGTGCAGATATAATGAGCGTCCTCGTTTCTAGCATAAAAATAAATCTGAAGAAGGTAAATACAGTATCAGTGATGTCATTTGTAAATCACTGACACTGCTTCCAGCCTTGAAGCCTTTCAGACACCTGGAAAATATCCTAGTTTTGTTTTCAGTTGCCACTTTCGATCTAAGTCAACTTTTTATCTGCTGTTTATTTGGATATATTCCAACTAGTCAATGCTTCTTTTTTTCCTCGCCTTTGGTGTGAAAGGATTCGATTATCATATAATAGGAGATGTATGGGGACCTTGCAGTAGAGGTCAGGAAAAAATGGACGATAGCTAGCTAAATAAAGAAGTGAAAATAAAATAGTAGCGCCGTAAATTGTGAAATAGTCTGCGTGTTTAATTTTCCTTTACTACCACAGGCATGAACATTGGATTGATTCTCAGTCTCACACTTTTTAAATGGACATGTACAGATGAAGACTACCGGGGCTGGGTGATACGGCCTAACACACACACATTTATATATATATACATATATATATGCAGTCTACTCTGCAAGTCTTTTATTTATTGTGTATTCAATTAAGACAATATAGTTGGTTTGGTGTTGATATGGTACATTGGAAATAGAGCAGCAGTCTGAAAGTAACAATTACAGCAACAATAAAAAAATATATAAGCTGTTGGGGGCCAGATGAAATGAGGGGGCGGCCAGGATTTGCCCGCAGGCCTTGAGTTTGAAACATGTTATTTAAGTAATCTTCTCAACAAAAAAAAAGTAAGATAGTTCAGGTGACTCTGCAGTCAACATGGCGTAAAAACAGTAAATATTGAAAAGGTGAACAGAAAGGGGAAAAGCACTGACTGATTTGTTAACAGATGTAGTAGAAGTCCATGACGAGATTCAGGCCCCTCAAATCTCACGAGTAGCATTTATCAGCCCTTTATAGGCATGTCCACTGAGCAAACACAGTGATAACGCACAGCGCAGCACCAGCTGTTGGCACACACACACACACACACGCACAGCTGTAGATACGTTGTAATGAGCATTCCAACGTGGGAATGCAAATATCCTACTATCGAGCTGTTAAACTAAGGTTTTGTGTGTTTGTGTATCTGTACTCATCATATGACATATTTGCGACAGACTCTACTATGTTCAAACTAAAGTGAGTAGAATTCGAAATAAGTTAATAAGGTTACGTGAGTCCAGGAGCATAATTAACGTATTTTATTCCTCTTCCTTGCTGCTTATTCGCCATTTAAAGGGCCAGTCCGCTAATTTCCCTCATGCACTTTAGTTTACTCACCGCGAGGAGTACCTTTCTGTCGGTAATAGGGTTAGAAAGGGTTCTTTGGGAACAAATGTAATGACTGACAAAGCTTCTTGGCCTCTGCTCCTTTTCATTGTGATCATTCTAACCCCCCCCAAGCCGCATATTTTTGGACCTCATCTCCTTTAGGTACAAGACTCATGTTTCCCTCCTTCACTTTCCCCTCATTCATCTCTCTCTTCCCTGTTATCACTGCTTTCCTTTTCATCTTCATCCAAATGATCTGACCATGAAAACACTGTGCACGGGCATCCAAGCAAAAAATACCAACACATGAAAACACCTGAAACACCTAATTATGTGTCTCGTAGCTGATGTGGCGTTGTACAACGCACAAACATGCCACAATGTGCTTGTGTGCACTGTGATTCAGACATTCCATGACAAAATTTAACTGATGTAACGCTGGTCTTTTTATCTTCATTTGGCCGTAATGACATGAGAAGCATGGTCAAGTATATTTGTCTTTTACCTTCTTCCATTAACTATTTGTTTTCATCAGTGCGCATGCATATTTAACCCTCTTGTTTTCTCACTATCTTGCTCTCTTTATATATAAAAACCTAACGTAACTTTGGAGATATGCCCAAGGACTGTTTAGATTCATAGGACACACACACACACACACACACACACAAACCACTACCAGGAAATCAGTTAACTTCTAGGCTTCTACCTCGTAAAAGGAAAAAAACTGCTTGTGTCACTCCTGAAAAATTCGTCCCTCCCTCGAGCCCTGAAGCTGACTGTAACTCAATTCTCCGACGTGGACGTGAACCATAACACAGAGAGACTGCAGGAGGGCGGGATGTGAAAAGACAGACAGAGGGAGAGGGAAAGAAGGACAGCGTGATAGAGAGAGAGAGAGAGAGAGAGAGAAAATTGTATATTTTGGCAGTGGAGTGTGGTGTGGGAGGTGTGTGTTAGTGGCTTTGAATTAAAGCTAAATATTTGCAGGAAAAGATTGGATTTGAGTCAAAATTGCTAACTAATGATGAACATGCGTGTGTTTGTGCATTGGAAGAGAGGTTAAAGTTCAAATGTCTCTGTCTTCCACACACTAACATGGCACCCCGCTGTGATGGACACATGAAAATACATCATACATTCCTATTGTTGTTGGAGCACCCACTGATCCTTTCGAGGTAAATTTAAACCTTCACAAATAAAGCCTGATCTAGTGTGAAAATCTGAGATAAATAAATAGTAGTTTTATATATGGACAGATCCACTGGCTCTAACCAATATGTGCTGTCAGAACAGCTAAGGCTGAACTGAGAAATGATGTGTGTGTGCATCTGTATTATTTTTAACTCTTTATTAACAGCGCTATTCTAGCTATCTACAATGTTTCTGTAGGAGTTTGGTTACTTGTTCAGCAGGTGCAGATGTGTTGCTGATCCCAGGGCTCACTTCCACTCACTTAAAGTTAAACTCACTTAAACATTCCTCTGACTGGATGCTATGTCAAGTGGATTCAGGAGGCCTCAGGCAGGTGCTAAAGTGTTCACCAGTTGTTAAAAAAGTGCTTTTAGTAAAGTAAAAGTACCTATAGAACAATGCAAAACACTCCACTCAGTACGCTGCTTTAGTAGCAAACACTACTTATTGTTCCTGTGAAACACGGCAGGTTGAAAGTATTAAGTAGCTTCACGCTAGAAGCTGCTCAAGTGTTTTTTAATAACTTGACATACAGTTTAGTTAATGTGTGTAGTTTCACTACTAGTTTCAAAAGAGTTTTTTATCAGCAAACAGGTACGGCAGACCTGGGGCTGTGAGCTGGAGGAGACGCGAACCAAAAACATTTTGCAATGCCAAACAAAAAAAGTGGTTAAGGTGCGTCCCATATAATCCCAACATGCCTGGTCTGATTCCAGAGAGAGAGAGAGACCATTGCATTTTACAGCCCTCTCTCTCTCTAATTATTCATCTGTCATTATCTAATAAAGGAAAACAGCACAAAAATGACAAATCAAGCATCTGCATGGAAACATGACGTGGACACAGTTTTTATTTACTTTCAGCTGTCAAATCAAAGCTGATTTTTTGATAGTTAAAGTATTCCCAGATTTGTACCAGGAAAGGTAATTAATCATGTCTGTGTCTATGACAGGGTGGTGTAATTAATTATTAATGAATACAAAGGACATTTTCTTCATTCGTCCACTAATCGTTTAGTCCTAGAAATATTAAAAACTTTCAAATGTTGCTCGAACCCAAAGACATTCGAGACACAGAAAGCTATGAAATATAAAATAAATCTTAAAAAATGCTTCACTGAAGAACAGCAGGTTCAGATAATCAGGACTGACATCAACTAACATGGCTGGTAGAATCTTCTCCGGCCATCTGTGGTCGTCACACACACACAAAGACCCAGAAGAGACTAAAAGCCCCTGACTAAGCGGACCACACACCTCTAACAAACATCCACAATAAGTGAAACGTTTTCTGTGTGGCTCAGACCACACACACACACACACACACACCAGGTGTACTGTTGCATGCAGGGGTGAACCCAAACAACAATAAAGTGGACCTCTGAAGTGTAATAAATTGAAAGCTCATCACTCAGACAAACGACATGAGAACCAAACATTTCTGCAGGTCAGTAATCACTGTTATGCAGATAACACTTCTCCTTGAGACCAACTCGCTGAAGCTGCAACTGTGAGGCGCTGGTCGCTGGACAACGGCGTTAGAACAAAGAAGCAGGCAGCCCCAGCACCAGGAGCTTCTGTGTTTACACGTGAGCGTTTGTTTGTGTGCGTGAATGCAGCAGCGCTGAGGAAAAGCTGGAGAATTCCTCTTTAAACTCTATTGTTCCGTGAAGCTTTTTGTCCGCATGGGCTGCAACGCTGCAATTCAGAGCAGGGCCTGTCTCTAGATTAAAATAGCTGGCCTTTCACATGACAGCCGGGGGATTCCCCACATGCAGATACATAGCTCCTCCGTGTTTTTGTTTCGTCTCTGTCCAGTGTCATCTCTAAACTATTCCTTAAGTGATTTCCTGCCTCCTCTGGTGTGTCAGCAACCAAACCACCAATCTCAGTGCTAAGAATTACTTTCCTGATACAACGCTGTTGCTTCAGTCAGTCGGAAACAGACACAGTAATGAGACGGTGCAACTCTGCTTGCTGAACAGGCCACATTGTTAGAGAGTGATGCTACGTATCTCAGCAGTGTTCAGCTGTTTCAGGCAGCCTGCCGTTGTGTTTGGCACCATGGGTTTCCCCTGCTGGTAATAACTGGTCGTTTTAATCAAAGGGCTTTTATCAGCTGCATAACTGCTGTGTCAGCAGTGGCATTCATCCTGAAACCCATACAGCTCCTTCCCACAGTATCTCCATCACACAGGTAAGACAGGTACTAGTGGACCTCTGCTACTACTCTGCAACGATGTGAGTCAGTCTGGCGTGGAAACCTTTTTCACAGAGCAACAACGCCCCACATGAGGACAAGCTTTGAGAGTAAAGAGTTCCCTTGTCATCATGTACTTTCCTCTGCTGGGACACATCTCTGACAACACTTAACGGTTTGTCTCCCTTATTTTTCCTCCAAGCAGCAGATTTAGGTTAACAGCGAGACAAATGACCTTGTCAGTTTTCACATTCAGCGCCGTGGCATGAGCAGAGTCCAGGGGTTTTTACTGATGCTATAGAAGTACAGTCCAACGGGTCTGTGCATATTTCACAGCTGAGGGTTACGCACACGGTACACCAGTATTCACTCTATGAGATTATTTCAGGATTAATCAAGTGATTAGTTCTAGTCTATGTCAGTTCTATGACAGTCAGTTTGCCTTCTGCTCACCCACATGTCTCCAATATGGTTCTTTTACGCACGTTTATTTCGACAGCCGCTGCTGGACAAAATGATTTTCATGCTTATCCCCTCTGCCCTGGTTACTTAGAAATTCCGCATTGCAATACTCAACAGGTCCAGCCAGGCACGGCTCCTGGACATGAACCACCCCGAACCGATGCTTCGCTTTATCTCCGCGCGATGTCTGCAGCACTTTTGCACACGCAGCTTGTTTCTGTTGACTTCAAACTTCTGCTGGCGCTCAACACCCAGCCCAGTGTTGTTCCGCAGGAGTAACCATTTGCAGCATTACTATAATAAAACGACTGTAACATTCAAAGCTTCACAAACAAAACGCGACGAGTGGAAAACCAGCTCTCACCTCCGATATGGACATGTTCAGGTAGACAAAGAGTCCCGTGGTGGAGGCAATCTGCAGGACCACCACCACAATCACCACCATCGCCACCCACATCTTGGACGGCGCGTCCTTGCGCCTCGTCCCGCTCGGCCCTGCGGCCGGGACCATCATGTAGGTGGTGGAGTCGCTGCTGACCGATCTGAAGTAGTCCTGGTGCTGCTGGGGCTGTGCGCTCGGAGTGGCCATGGCATTCCCGACGCATGAGTAGACCAGAAAACCCAGGGAGCAGCAAAACAACAGCAGCCTCCACTTTACTGGCCGACTGACCGAGCGATCAGCCTCAAATCAGATCTCCACGCGCGCGCAGCTGGTCACGCGGGAATAACAGCCGGAGAGCGCGTGAAAGACGAGCTGAAAAAGTTAAAGTTTGGGTGCATCCATGTGTGCTCAGCGCTCCGCCGCTGCGTTAAGTGATCGGATTGGAGCCGCAGGAGGAGGCAGCACTGGACTGATGGGCTGCAACCAAGAGAGGGGAGCAACGAGGGGCTGGGTTAACCTCTTCATCACCCTGGAGCCGCGGAGGAATGCTCGAGCTCTCTCCTTTCTCTTTCTCTCTCTCTCTCTGTCACTTTTGTTTCTGTTTCTGCGCTGCTTTCTAGGCACAGGACACCCGGACAGGGAAGCAACAGATGTCCACTAGACACCACGTCACTTACGCGTCATGGGTTATTCATAGATAGATAGATAGATAGATAGACAGACAGACAGACAGGCAGGCAGGCAGGCAGGTGGGCAGACAGACAGACAGATAAATAGATAGATAGATAGACAGACAGACAGACAGACAGATAGATAGATAGATAGATAGACAGGCAGGCAGGCAGGCAGACAGACAGACAGATAGATATATAGATAGATTAGATAGATAGATAGACAGATAGATAGATAGATAGATAGACAGATAGACAGATAGATTAGATAGATAGATAGACAGATAGATAGATAGATAGATAGACAGATAGACAGATAGATAGACAGATAGACAGATAGATAGACAGATAGATAGATAGATAGACAGATAGACAGATAGATAGACAGATAGACAGACAGATAGATAGACAGATAGACAGACAAATTTGTTCCATCTTAAAAGACAAAAACTATCTGATTCCAGATTTTCAGATATGGGAGTGAGTTTAGTTTATCTCTGTGTAATGCAAACATCAGGAGCCATCCCTCATGGGATTACACCTCAGTCCTACAGTTTATCCATCATATGATTACATGTGAACATTAACATGGGAGGAGGGGGGAAAAAGATCCACAAATCTTCATTTCAAAGAGCTTTTGTCTTTATCTTCCAGGCCGTGTTCAAGTTGTTGACAAACAACCAACTCTGTCTTTATGCATTACACCAGCTTGGCAAAAGCAAATGAGTCATTATTAAAAAATAATCACAGGTGATTGTCAGTAACATAACATGAAAGCAATTAGTTCATCCCCTCTGCTTTTTGCTTCGTCATATCTCTTCATATCTGTGTTTTCTGCCCAGATACATCCAGCTTTTGCCTTTTAGTCTGCTTTGGAGCTTAACACTGTTTGAGAGCAAACATTTGCTCAACACCTTCTGGTTAATGTGAAACAAGTGCAGCCACGGTGAAATATTTGAGCTTCAAACATGGCGAAGCTGCACTCAGGCCACTCACGGGGAGTTGTTCACCGAATGCAGCTCCTGTCCACAAGCAAAGCAAGAGCAGTTTGTATTGGCTTTGTTGTGATGACTTTTTTCCTTCTCTAAACAGACAATTGAAGGAGAAGAGCAGAAACTCTTTTGACTGTTCAGCTGTAGGCGGCGTTCTTTCCTTTGTTTCCTCTCCATCACCGCAAACAGCTGGAAAGTGGTGTCTGAGCATCCAGCATCAGAGCTGTTTATCAAGCCTGAGGACAGGAAACTTCTTTGTGCTTTCAGAAACAGTCATGAGTACAACAAAGTTTAACAGAGGCTTGAACCAAATAAGTCGTTTTAAGTTACCGTCTGCTCTTTTAGCTCTTCATTTCGCGCTGTGCATTCGAGACTGTCATCCAGACCCCTGCCCGGAACTGGACATGAGACATTAACAAAGTACTAAAAATATCACAAAGCAGATGGTTGAATCAACGACACTAATGTTTTCAAACTGAGGAGGAAGATATTTCTGGAGAAATGTGTGTTATGATGGAACTGGCACAGTTTCAGGCTTGAAGTCGACTTCCCGAGGGCAGATTCTGCCACAGCTGCTGAAACATGTCTTTGTCTCGGATGATTTTGCAACACCACGGTGTCATGCGTTTGACCCCCGTAATCATCAAATCTCTGACTGTTTACAACTGACTGACACTTAGCACCTGCATGAGTGCCTCTAGTCAAACGCTTGCTCGTACAAGTACTGCAGGGAGATTTGTGAAGACGCTGATGATCCTATTTGCTGTTACTGTGGCTGACTTCCTTTAAAATGTGTTTTCAACTGTTGTTGCTGTTATCGTCAGATCAGATGAGGTGTTTTTTCATCTCTAGGCTAAAAGCACAGAACAAAGTCTTCTGGGAAGACCTCCAGAGGGGACGTGTTGTTGTGGTAACTTGATACTCGACCTGAAATCTGCTGATTGTTAAACAAAAACTGTGGTCGTTTTGGAATCAAGTCGTTTTTAGCTATTGACACGTTTTCAAAACAGGAAAGAAAGTCTAGAAAAATCAGGTTTTAACATCATGTTGGAGTCACAGAGCTCAGTGTTTGTTTAGTCAGAACATAAATATCCAGTGATCTTTGAAAAACCCAGAAAACTGATTCATTACATTGGCTGCTGTTCTGAAGGCGTTTTAAGACTCCTCAGTGACTCAACAAGCCATGTGGGTGCATAAAGTGTCTATCCGTGGCACTCTTTAAGAAAAAAAGGTAGATTCTAAGATACTATAGGGCCCTCGCTTTTTTAAAACAATAATAATAATAAGACTTCAGGCTTAGGGTTAGGGCTCAGCATTTAGATCAAGGGTTAACCCTAACACTAAGAAACATCATACTCTTCTACCATTCAGAGTAGTAGCACAACTTGGCAAACAGGTTTAAACCAAAGCAGATTAACCTTCGGAACAACATTTTCCCAAAGATCTTTTGGTTACTGCTGTAAATGAAAGTGCACATTTTGCTCTCTTACACTCACGTCTCGTTCACGCATCAGTGGCACAAACTAGGACTAGAAGTCAGTTTAGTAGTGTTTACCAAACCCAGTAATGAAAATACCTGAAAGCTTTTTTTCATTAAAGCATTAGCAGCAGTGCTTTGCACAGTCTGTAAAATAAGACATGTAACAACATTTCGTCATTCTTCTTTATTATCAGTTACCAAGGTGGAAAAATAAAGCAGGGCCTTCTGTGGCCCATTAATTAATACGTGTTAACAAGGAAGGTCAAGCCTGAATTCTCCTCTCTGCGGGTGTGCTGATCCCGCCTAACTCGGATTTATGAACTTAGCACCAGTAGCCCATGAGACCCTTGTAAAATCAACTGATATGTGCACTCAGCAGCCTTAAAATGCTGCTCTTACAGCCACCTACCCTGAAACTAAACATGGATAGGCACCACCTCGAGGTCAGTATTTGCAGACTCTTTCTTTTTGGCTGTGTGAATTATTATGTAGGAGAATTCAGTCAGTCGTTAAAATTGGCATTTCTGGCAGTGGCTCATTCCCAGCGAGAACTGGGAGCTTACAACATCTGTTCAAGGTCATTTCAATGCAACTTGACTGATAGACACCATTTTCCCAGAAAGTCAAAGCCCTAAAACCAGCAGTCATGCAGTTACAGAGCAGTGTCTCTATACGTATTACTACAGCTAATTTTAAAGCAATGTAACACACTGTAATGTAAAACGCAAGTCTGTGTTTAGTATACAGGTTGCTGTGTTGTCCCCAAAGATGAAACTGCTTTCAATATGAGATTTAAAACTGTGCACTCTCAAATGTGTAGAGTCCTAAAAGATGCTGCACACCACGGCCCTTGTGTGTTATCATGCTTTCCCTTTTTCCATCTCCCCCCTCAGTGTCCCTCTCGTTCTGGCAGCCGAACACCACCTGATAACGTAACAAGCATTTCTCCAGATGTGTGCGCGCCTCCTCTGACACCACAGCTGTCCACCCATCCCTCCAGCTTATCTGTGTGCACGTGCGCCAGCGTGCGTGCGTGCGTGTGCGTCGGTGGGTAAAAAAACAAAAACAAAGTGGTGATCAGCAGTGGAAACTTCAGACTTAGCATTCCATAACCTGTAACGTAGTAGAGCCAAGGGACCGACATCTTTCTGCAGCCCAGTTGACGTGTGTGCTCTGTGGTGTGTTTGTGTGAATGTGTGGCTCAAATAAGCAGCTAATCAGTAAGTGGGCAGAAGAAAGGAGCCATGGATTGCAGTCTGTTTTTCTTTCTTGGCTTATCTATTTGTGTCACACACACAAACGAACAACCAAGCGCAACATTACAAATGACTGAAAATGTGTGCCACACCTGCATAGTTCCTTGTGTTGACCATTGGGATTAGCTATAAACACGTGATTAACCCTAACCATACCCCTAACCCTATTTTCCAGGGTAGCCTGATTCTACACTGCCTGCTGAACTTACCCAAATCTGATCTGTTAGGCCCCTGGTGACTCAGATCTAATTAAATTTCTCTGATTTATATGAAATCTCTGACAATGTGGCCACTGTGAGAACGGTCTTTCATGTGTTGCACATATGGTATGTTGCGCAGCACTGACTGGTGTGCATTGGCACCTCACAGCGTGGCTGGACCTTCGTGGAGAACCAAACGAGATGGAAAAGACTGTAACCGAACGCAACTCATTTTATTGCTGTAGACTCACGTTTTTTTTAAATGTGCGTTTGTGTCATTTGAGGAAAGCAGCGTTGTTCATGGTGAATACAAGCATCAAGGCCTGTACGTAAACATAAGGTCTGGAGGCAGCATGTGTTCATTAACAAGGCAGCGTTGGCCCATTGCATCAAGCTGTTACACTGTATATTTTAACTAACACTTTGTTAATCCATTTTATGTCTCCCAGATGAAGCCGTCAGTGATAAATGACAATGCTATGTCTGCACAGGGTAAGAATACGTTCTTTCTCCTGCTCACTCCATCTTTGTGGGAGAGAGAAGAAAGTGTTTTCAGATCTGTATGTGTGTGTATATGTAAACGCACACGCGTACCCTTTATTTGAAACCCACTCTTTTTTTTTTATAGAGAAATACTTTTATTTTTCCTCTGCTGGATCACATCTCTGTTTGGTTAAACACCACGGATCCCTCTTCTTTCCGATCTGACCTCAATGAGTGAGTTGAAAAAAAAAGGTGTTATCTTTGTGCCAGAACGCAAATTTATACCACATGCATTTATTCAGCTCTGTCTGGGGATGAATGAATCACTTTGCATTTTTTAAAATTAGCCCAATTACGAGGGGGAAATAACCAAATAAGTTCCCAACATCACACCCTGTTGTGCAGTGATGTAGCACATCATTACTTGTGATGGATATTCATTAATCATCTGCAATGCAATGTCGTGTTTTGGTATGATCTGGAGAAAACACTTATCTTAATCTCGATACTCTCACAGTATCTGTACTTTTCAAATGGAAATGTAGACATTCAAATACAAATATTTAGACATATAAATGTCCTCTACAGCTAATTTGGAAAACTTAACTGCATCACCTGAATAGGTTAACGTTGCTCCTGTGCTGCCATCTACTGGACACATAGGGTCACTGCTACTAGTTCCCAGTAAAAATTACATTACAACCATGTGTGTGTTCACGACAATGTATTTTTTTATTAGTCTTGGCAGAAAACTGGTGCTTTATTATTTTAATAGCACTTTAGTTTTCTAGCATCCATAATGTACAGCTTCTAGCTTTCAGAAGTGCTACAGTAAATTCCAACCATGTGTCACGCATGTTCTGTTGGCCTCGCAGTGATCTTGTGCAATAACTGGGTAATATTTCAGCATTAAACTTTTCATCTGGATGAGCTTTGACTGAACTTTCTTGTCAAAACAAACAAGTCAACGTTAGATTATGGAACAATGTTGTGTCTGTAAACCACACTTCAATGAACATTTCAGGCAGTGGTTGTTACCCTGTAGGTAACATGAGTGGATATCAATAATTTCTGATGATCACATCAAATGGCTAAATAACCATTTTAGCCTCATCTAGGGAGGAGGTGATGATGGTTTCAGCAAGCTGGTGAGCTAATAGGTGAAGACTGCTGTCGTCTACTATCGGCTTTCTGCTTTTGGCGTTCATGACCCCGTCTATAATGTCGAATGAAAGAGACTCTGCAAAAGCTTCTATTGTGGCTCCGTGCTGAGAAATTACTTCAGCGCCGTCTGTTGTCGTTTCATCTGTGCACAGTGAATGCATCAGTTGCTCCATTAATTCCACCCGGCGGTCATTATTGGCACCGTCTGAGTCATCCTCCTTCTCCTTTGGGGTTGGTGGAGGAGGTGAGGGCAAGAAAACCATTGCCAAGCCCCCCTTCAGCTTCCTGGCAAAACTGTGGCGGCTCCTCACAAGTTCAGGGAGGAGAGGAGTAGTTGGAGGGGCATCAGGGTAGTCGAGGGACCCCACGGCGGGGAGCCCTGACTGCGACAGAGGGGGGTGGTATGGCTGTCTGTCTTTGGTGGGCTGGAGTTCTAGAACTGGATCCATCTCTGTGTCTGTGCTCAAGACTTCTCTCTGTCTCCCAGCTTCATCCAAAGAAGACTGGCCTTCCGCCTGTCCATCACCCACCTTTACTCCAGCTACTCTGCTTACTTCCCTCAGAGCAATGTCAATCACAGCGGTTGCCAGCTCTTCAGCGAAAGCCTCCTCGCTGCATATAGTGCTGGACACTTTGGGGTCCACAGTTTCCATTTGGCTTAGAAGCGACTGTATTATGTTTTGTGCCATATTTTGGGCAAACTTCTCATGAGCCTCAGCGTTTCGGGCCATTCTGTGCAGGCCTTCAGCAGGGTTTTGCGGCGTGGGATCTGGCACCTTTGAAGCTGCACTCTCTGCCTGCATAAGATCCTGTGAGGATAAAAGCTATAATCTTAATCAGAATGCAGAAAAAAGAAAAAAAGAAAATACTGTGAAAATGAGTCCAAAGACGGTTTGAACCACAGCCTTGTTCCTATAATTTACTTATTTGGGGATTTTTATTATTTGAGTACTGCTTGCCAGAGTTAAAGCTTGGAAATACATACATATTTCCTCTGGTGAAAGTCTCTGCTCAGCAAATGCCACATTCTTTGCTTGTTTAAGATTAGGATAGAAGTAGATAAGCTACAAGTTGAAAGAATGTCGTAGGATGTACAGTAAAACAGAAAGTATAACCGACGCAGAAAGAACAGGAAGTTCTCTCTGCAGTCTCATAAAAGTAAGACTGATGCCTCTGACCACAGCCTGTCACCATATGAGCTGTCAGCCAGCCAGGATGTGACTAGCAGGAAGTTCAGTTTATTATAGATTAGCACTAAACCGATCTTAAATGATAGACTGAAAGACTTCAATATCAGAAATGGGGCAAAACAAATGTTACGTGACAGATCACTGAAGCACGCACAAGACAAACATCTAACCTGTCGAGAAACAGATGAGAGAAATTAATGTGTAACACCCAACTTCCTTCTACTGCACTGGTACTGTAAAGCTATGGCTACATATAAATATATGTAGTACAAATAGCTTGATTGGTACATGATTTAAATACCATAATATCATCTTTCCTCCCCAACCTGCCTTCCGATGGAACTTCTCAAATAATCACAGTGTGTGCTTGTTCTAACCATGTGGCACAGTGTCAGACATTATTTACTCAGGGAACCACGGCACAGGTCCAGAGCCCAGAGAGGAGCATGAGACAGAGAATGAAGTGGATGTGGAACAAATCAGAGGAAAAACAAAGAATGTTTTCTCCTGGCAATCTGACAGAGGACCGAGGAGGGACGGTTAGACGCTGAGGATGTTACCTGATCTCTGGGTGTTCCTGTGTACATGACCTGTGTAAACAGAGCATGATGATTCTGTGAGTGTTGATGCTCATTTGATGATACAAATGCACCGTGCCTATATATGATACGTTTCTACACTGCGCAAAGGCAGTTCAGCGTGTGGCTTAGTACTGCTGGAAATCATTTTATTCTCTACCATAAAACTTTTTAAACACACTATCGATGTACACTAACCACAAATACCTTCGCAATATATTCCTAAATACAAAATATGAAAAGGACACTCAGGAAACAAGTCTGTGTGTAGAACAACTTACCAGATGTCAAAAGGTTTGTCAAGTGTCTCCAGTGCAAATGAGTTTCTACAGAAAGAGTGTCGACAAACAAGTTCACCAGTGTCACTCACTTCCTGTGTGTTGGTGTCTGTATACGAGAGAGGTAGGGAGACAGATGGCGTAGCTGTGGATGTGAGCGACAACAAGAGGAAGCGACAAACGCATAGACACTGCGAAACACTGCGCTGGGTTTACATGACATCATTTGGACGAACTGATGAAGACACAACAAGATGGGAATGAATCGCAAATGTAGATGTATTTAATAAAGCAGTACTAAAACAAAACAGTGACAGACGTCTGCTGTCAGGAAAAAAGGTTGAAGAGGAAACTTTTTCTCACATCTCAGAAGCTGCAACCATGATCCACGTGTGTGGTTAAAATAATCTGAGGATTTAAAAGATGCTGATTAATTTTAACTTCCTGATTTATACGTGATTGTGTGTAAGATATCTACATGTAAAAGCAGAAAGCCTCTCAACAATCTACCTCTGGGGTTAATAGCTTTTTTCTAATCTTTAATTTGAATAAGTAGGATATAAACAGTGACAGTGGAAGAAGTGCACCATACTTGTACTTATTGTGTACCATACATCACTCCTAAGTTAACTTTTAAAAAAGTAAAATTCAGACAACTCTGCAATCTGATTAGTTTTGTGTAATTCTATATGAAACACAAGGTTCGCCTTGACCCTGAATTTAATGCTCATATGCCCCGTGTGGATTTCTTCGCAGCTTCAAAGTATTATCCCTCTTTGCTTTGACAGAGACACAAGCAATCTGGAAGAAACTGCTCTCTTATGAAGGCATTTTGTCTTGGATGAGGACAACAGGGAGGGGAGATGAAATAAAAGCAGTGGTGTGAGATGATATCTCTCTGTGGACCCCATTAGACGCCAGATTGCACTGCATGAACTGAAGACTGTGAAGCTGCATTAGAGTATCCTGTTCAAATAAAGTGCACGTGGGATGAATGCTGAGAAAGACTGGGCCCAGAGACTTGTGTTTTTTTCTGTTGGACCTGTTTCTTTTGTGCTACACATTTAATTGAAAGGAAAACTAGTTCACTAATAGCAGGTCCTGAGAGACTTAATAGTGAGATTAGAGGCTTTATTCAGAGATGACATGTCTCTTTAAGGCATTAATAATGTTCTCCAGGTTAGAAAATTAAAATTACTTTATCCAAGATTGATTCTGCTTTTTAACAACAGCAAGATACTTTTTGTGGTTTTACTACTCATTGCTTAGACAGGAGCTTGACTCTCCCAAACCCCTGAAGTGAGATGAATGTGAGTTGCTTCTGGGTTCACTAATGTGAGCCACAATTTTATCACCAGCTATTATGCAAACTGTCACTGAAGTAACGTGTCCTGTGGGCCCCGGGATCCCCATCTCTGCTCTTTTGCCTTCAGTTCAGGAAATACTTCTGTGTGTCATTAAGCTGGTTGCTCAACATGATTGCTTAAATCTAAAGTCATCTCAGTCTGTTGTGACTGTGTAAATGACATTTGTGCTCACATTCAAGGCCAACATTTGACAGGCAAATCAGACCAACTATTCTTTGGGGAGAATGTATATTCTCTGACATCCAGAACCTATGCACATTCATGCGGTATGCTGCACTTTTGAGGGTGCAGCTCTCATCGTGTCCTATCTATCCAAACTACAAGCTGCTTAAAATACCTACAGTAATATTACACAAGAAGTGCTATATAAATATAGGACTATTTCTGTTGATCTTATCGTTCTAGGCTTATCATGTTTGTATGACAAATTTATATTATTATTATTATTATTTAATAATATTTTAATAAATCCACAAAGCCCCACTGGTGACAGCGGTTAACGGTTCTCCTCAACTCTGCTGGCGTTTGAAACGCTGGGTTTTCGGACTGTTGGTTAAGTTAAAGCATTTCCATGAAAACTGCGGTACTGTTTTGTGT